>JABSTQ010010425.1:0-152023 GCA_013358835.2 Ixodes persulcatus
TTTTTGCATAATTATTTTTTTAAATATTGAGTTTAAGGGAATGGTTTCATTTGAAACTTGCTGAGCATCATCGAAAAATAAAAATAAAAAAAAATTAGAGTTCAATAGAAGGCACGCGCTGCATTTTACAGCTTTCTGAATAACAGCACAACATCGATGAGTTTTTAAGTTTTGGTTTGCAATCGGAGCACTTCTCAGCATCAACTGTACCGCACCCCGCGGAGAAATAGTGCAACCAACATCTGCTTCACTGTCCTCGTGCAACACAGCAGAGGCAGGTTGCACTGTTTCTCCACGGGGCGCAGTGCCATCGGTACCGAGAAGCGCTCCGATTTCAAACCGAAACTTAAAAACCCGTTGAAGTTTTGCGCTTTTTCAGAAAGCTGTAAAATGCAGCACGTGCCTTCTATCGCACTCTAATTTTTTTTATTTAGTGTTTTTCGATGATGCTCAGCAAGTTTCAAATGAAACAATGTCCTTAAACTCAACATTTAAAAAATTAATTATGCGGAAAATATAACAACCTATTGATCTCAAACTTTAATAATTTTCCTTAATAAGCCCCTGGCCTAGGACCAAAACGACAGAGGCCTTTTCTTGGTGCAATGCATAGTTTTCGCAATATCGAATTTGTCCACCTTTCGCGAAACACCCTGTATAATGCCCCAGTTTCAGAAAGTAATTGCCAAAGATGTACCAGTTTTCCGATTGTACTGGCTCCTTGGGATCAGGGGTCCCCTCGGAAACTTCCTGCTGGTTCCTCCCGATGATGCTGAAGCAAAGAAAAGAAAATATCAGTGCATCGTTTCAGAATCCTGCGTTCCTTCAGGCACAAGTGAACTAAGTCTATGAAGCAGTAAACTATGACAGAAAAGGTAGTATTTTTTTTTTAATATAGCCATTTGCTTTATTAAGCATCGTTTCGGAATCCTGCGTTCCTTCAGGCACAAGTGAACCAAGTCTATGAAGCAGTAAACTATGACAGAAAAGGTAGTTTTTTTTTAATATAGCCCCTTGCTTTATTGAAGCTAGATATCCCGTAGGAAGGAAAAAGCCAAGTTTATCACAGCTCTGCCAGTTTTTCATGAACCATGCCTGGCACTACCTTGTCCCACCTTTCACGAAAAATTGCTACAGAGTAAACAAATAAACAAACAGTTTGGATATCTGAGGCATGCCAATGTTTATACATTGACCTTCAATCAATGCAAAGTTGAATAGCTTGCTAAAAGACACCTTTCCTGAACGCCATAAAGTGTTCCTTTCAGGATAAATTGCAGTCTCTAATACCACAGGCAATGGGACCACGTCACATGCGAAGCGCTATTTGATGCAACCACAAATATCGGTTTGGAATTCTTCTAGCATACCTCTTAGCAACATAGTCATTATCATTAGACAACTCACTCCGGCCGTCGCTTTAGCCAACCTGCATTTTTCGGTACCACGAATCTGCAGCGTTGTAGCAGTTGTTCATTGTGTCCAGGATTTTTAACACTGCAAAAGAGAAAAACATAAATTGCATGGGTATATTGAGACAGAAGAGACAGATTGAACACATAAGCTTGCAACTGAGAGGTGCCACATAACAAAAATAATACCGTAAATGACAATCCAAGTTGAGAGATTCTTTTGTAAATTGTCACTGTAAAACAAAAAGATGATAAAAGAAGGGGGTGTCGAGAAAGGAGAAACAACCACAATCTCTAGATATTCAGGTTAAAAATACTAAAAAATCCTGCATTAGTAGGGCTACCAAATACTGCAAACAACTTTATTTTTGCAAGCTGAATGTTTTGCACAATTTGGGAAGTGTGGGTCTCTGGAATATTTGGAAATTTGGAGTGATATGCTATGTTTTCATTAATGTGGGATGATATAATCACGATACAATTTTTTTGCAATATTTTTCAAGTTACGAATTTCGCCAACGCAAAAATTAAGTAGTTTACAGTATAGAAATAATCACAAATTTTCTAAGGTACATATTTTGTGAGTTCAAATACATACTAATGGCTTAGGATTTCAAATGCAAAATTTAGATGTTTGTGTTTAGACAACGGGAGATTAGTCTGCATTTCTTGAAGCCACGTGAAAGGCACCCATAAAGTTTATTGCCACACACCAATGGAACATAGCCAAGAGAAAATAGAACCCAACAATGCTGCTGTAAAACATGTCAAACCATGACACAAAGCATTTAAACTTTGATCATCTTTTCTGCTTCCACAGGCAATGTTGCCTGTGGTTACTGGATATTGCCTATTATTAGGAAAATATGTTTTTAGACATATTCCATGTCAGCCAGAGCACCCCACAGAAAGTTTGGAAAATTTAGGTTCAATATTCGCGACTCCAGCGATCTATAGAGGGCGCGCTGCTCAGGCAAAATGGCGGACGAAAGGAGGACGTTTTCGTCGTTCAGCATGCGGACCACCACAAATTCCTGCACTGCAGCGTAAAATCAGTGTTACATTTGAAAGCAAAGTGATTTTTCGATGGTAGAAACCTTCTTCTAGTCAGAGCGTAGGAATGACACGGCGGAATCATAAAAATAATTACTGGAAACAATGTTTGTTTCTATGCTGCCTACGAGAACCAAGCAGCGATAGCAGACGACAGAGTCGAAACGACCTCCTCTCTTGAGCTTCTCGGCGCTGCCGCTACGCGGCGTCGATTTCGCTGGAGCCGCGAATAGTCTCATCAAGAAGTACACAGAGGCACTCACTGCCTTCTTAAGTCCTCACCCCGATTCAGACGCCAAAACAAAAACAATTCTAAGCTCTAAGCTAAGTATAACTTTTGGTTTCTTTGGCTCAACCCCCCCCCCCCTTCCCCCCCCCCCAAAAAAAAAGAAAACAAAAGTATTAAAAAAAATCTTTTTTTTTCAGGATTCGGTTTTAATTGAGGAAGATCAGTATTTTAGGAGAGTAGTACAGTGTTTGTGGAGGAGGGGAAGGGGAAGGGGGGAGATTTATCATCTTGTGACTTCGTGAGGGACTTTCTTATCGAGTTGTTGAAAGGGATCGGTGGCCGAGTGGGTTAGCGCACCTCAGCTTGGAGCGTGTGTAGCGAAAACTCGTGCTGCAGAACCTAAGGATCCTGCATTCAACCCCCCCCCTGCCCGCTTCGATTTGAATGAACATTGTACCGGCATGCGGTCTTGTATCGCTACTGCGTGGAGTCTGTTAAAGACCCCAGGCTAGCGGTGGTACTGCACTGGCTAAATTTCCCATCCACAGCTGAGACACCAGACGCCCATTGGGGCTGACTAACTTCTGGCTGTATAAACATACACGCAACATAATTATTATTATTATTTTCACCGAGTTGTTAGCTTATCTTCAGACTTCTTGTTAAGCTAGGGGATGGTTCAACGGTGAATGCAGTCTTTTGGAGTTGAAAGTAAACATCTTCGACAGAAACCTGTCTGGTTTGGGGAACAATTCGAAAAAAAGAAAACTCAAACCAAAAGTTTAGAAACAAAGAATTCCCAACGTTTCGGGGTCGACTTGACTCCTTCTTCAGGGGTGACTAAAAATGGAATGGGACAGCGCGAGCTTCGACCTCTTCTTCCTCTTCTACCGAGGTGATGTTTTGTGAATGTGACGCAGGCCATGAACGTAAATAGATGGTAAGGCCCCGAGGGACCTGTTAATGTTCCCCGGTGTGTTCTGGATATGCCACGACTCCAAGAACAGACGTTTTCGTCTGTTCTTGGTATTTGGTCATCGGATTCGACTTCGGGAACGCGCACGTGATAGACACGGAGCCACATATTCGAAAAACGTCTGTTCTTGGAGTCGTGGCATATCCAGAACACACCGGGGAACATTAACAGGTCCCTCGGGGCCTTACCATCTATTCACGTCCATGGCCTGCGTCACGTTCACAAAACATCACCTCGGTAGAAGAGGAAGAAGAGGTCGAAGCTCGCGCTGTCCCATTCCATTTTTAGTCACCCCTGAAGAAGGAGTCAAGTCGACCCCGAAACGTTGGGAATTCTTTGTTTCTAAACTTTTGGTTTGAGTTTTCTTTTTTTCGAGTCTTTTGGAGGTAGTGTCTGAGCTTGCCTCGTTGATAAATCTGTACTCCCCCCAGTGATTGGGTTTCATGTGTCATGGTCAGTCTCCTTTGAAGATGGCATTTAAGTTGTTTCCCCTGACCAAAATGTCCCACAGCTTCTCAATGTTTGAGGACAGTTTCATACTTTCTAGGAGAGTCAATGACAAGAATCAAGCGGTCCTTAGAAACAGGGTGCCGGCTGTCTTTTGGAGGTCGCATTTGACTGCCTCTCTTCACAAATTAGGATACCATAAACTACCTTTTTATTTTGTTGTTGCGAGATCAATATCTCGAAAATTTGGCACAGGCTAGAATTTTTGACTAGTATTTTGCAGGTACTACACTTTGTAAATGGAGCATACATAAAATGCCAAAACTCTATGCATAGGGTGGCTAGCTTTAGGTAAGCTACATATAATACACGGTGACAGGTTAAGAATGCAGTAAAAGCTCTGCCTCTGGCGCATACGCATTGCCTTCTGCATCAGACAAGTGCAGAATGAAAGGTTCTCCACACACTGGAGGACATTCTACTTCATTCTTAACCTGCCACCTACTATAACTATTGCTTTCCAGAATTACAAAAGGCGTATTAATGTTTGCATTTAGTTAATTCCGTGTGCTTTACTAATGCTGTCCTCAAGTTCACTTCTCAAGGAAACAATAAATGATCACTGATGTTGTGGCCAGAATTTTGTAGCCAAGCGCAAGCAATTTTAGTGTGGAAACTAATTGACTGCATCATGCCCACCAACACTGTGGTTGCAACAAAACAAAAACACACACACACACAAAGAAACCAGTTAAAAAGTTTTGTTTTAGTGTAGCACATTTTGTGCTGGCAAGTTTGCTTCCCTTGGTGTATTTATACTCCACTAGTTTAAACCGGCGATAAAGACCTGATTTGCAGATGAGAGGCATATTTTTTTTTGTGTTAGCAAATGAAAGTGCGAACGTAGCAGTCACCAGCGAGAACATGCAGAAGCGTCAAGGCGCAATATGATCCGGCTCACTTCTGAAGGAGTCATCAATGAACTTAGGTAAGGCATAAAAATGTCCATGTAGGTGTGCATTCCAGCTTATGGCTTATTTCATTTCAAATATATTATTGAGGGAACCTACATAAAATTACATGCAATCTAATGAATGTGCATTTTCACGCACTCATACTGATGCTTAATTAGGGTGACCATATTCCTCAAGGTAGAAAACGGGACATCCCGGGGGGGGGGGGGGGGATTGTACTAAAGAAGGGGATTGGGAGAAAAAGTTTAATAAAATAACTGCTGTTATTTCAAAACGTCACCATATTGCACTACATTTTACTCTCTGGGTAAATATCCCCCGCCTGTGTTCACGCCGCTTCGTGGCGACAGTATGCGGCTGCCCATTACAAAACTATTAACCCACTTAGCCCCATCGTACACGCGGCTTCGCGGCGTCCAGCCGACAACGCAAGCTAACCTAAGCCACTGGAAAGGGAGTCCCATACCATTTAGTTCAGCGAAATTTCGTCGACAACATTTGTTTCTTTTTTTTTTTTTTTTTTTCAGTGTTACTTGTAGAAAAGAAATGTAAATATCGCTAAATGCTTGACAAAAAAAAAAAATGTTCGAGAAAAAAACAAGTAAAAAAAAGTAAGCACTCTCCATGAAGCGAACCGGGGGCCGCTGCGTATAAAGCAAACACCTTTTCACTAAACTATGCTACCTTTTTTTTTTTTTTTTATTGCAAATTGAAGTGAGTTTTGCGTCGTGCGTATAGCCATTTCCGGTCGATGTGCACGGGCTAGTGCGTATAGCTTAACTCATATTTTAAAGTACCTACGGTTATTTTTGTAAAATATGCTTGTAACGAGCAGGCATAGTTTCGGTTTGCTTCAACTCGCTTGGGGCCAATTTCGAAAATATGTACTCCTGCGAAAACGGGACATCATTCTTTATTGGGACAAAAAGACGGGACGGCAGAAGCGGACCTCAAAAATGGGACTGTCCCGGCCAAAACGGGACGTCTGGTCACCCTATGCTTAATGGAATGTGTCAGTACCATTTTCAAAGTGTCAACTTCTTATCCAATCTGTTCACATGACCAATTTTCCGCAAACTGCAGGCGGTTCCCAACTTTGAGAAAATTAGTTAATTAACAAAAAGAACAACCTGGGACAGTATTATATATATATTTTTTTCTTTTATCTCGCATCAATATGTTATGCTTACACTGGAGACCCATTTGCATTTTATGAACCAGAGCACACTTTCTCACATAAAATCTGGGACACGCAGACAGCGATTGGTTTCTCGAAGAGCAAACCGTCTCAACTAATGGCATGGCATTTGGGGCATCTGGCAGGATCCGAGAAAGGCACGTGAAGGCATCAGAACTTACTCCACATTCGGCACGGCATACTTGTTCAGGAACGTCTTCAACGTGCTCGTGAAGCAGGTGTCGGTGAAATGCCTTTCACACAGAGCGAATCTCTGGGGGCGACCCGTCTGCACTCCCTTGGTGATGTGCTCTTCGTCCACAGCCTCCACCCAAGCTTGCAGCCTGATGGAACCACACGAAAAAGTCGGTAAGACCATCACAGCAAACGTTTCTTCCCCCCAGGTCCACTTACACCCAAAACAGAAGGAAACCCAAACCGTCAGGCTTTGCACAAGAACTTCACTTAGAATTCGCCTGCATCAATATCTTTGTTTGTGCAAAGTATGCCAATACAGGTAAACAAATATCCTAGCATAAATAAAGCCTGCATCCAACTCGGCTAACAGAGAAGGAAAAGAATGCTATGATCGGTGACGGGTAAAGAGCCCAGCAGATGATCTGCCTCCAGCGCAAGCCTTCTGCCTTTGATAACACTTCGTCGCACGCACACTCAGAGCCCAGCGAAAGGCAACGCGCTCGTGCAGGAGGCGGATCATCTACTGAATTCTTAACCTGTCACCGGCTATAGGGAGTGTTTACCAGGGGCCCAACTGAGTCCGCGGCTGCCGAGCGTGTGCTGAGGCGAGCATCCACAATCCTTATGCAACTTGCATTTCACATCATTGAGATTGCGGGGCTTAGCAGCTCATACTCACAAACTCATTGTGAGCATGCGCAGTGAACAGCGCACTCCTATATGGCGTTCAATGAATTGTTGACGGCTGGCTGAATGACCAAGAGTGTTGCTTCAGTCGACCTTCCACGGCTTGGCCAAACGCTCACTACAACGTCTTGAGTATGATGAATTCTACTTTTATTAATGGAAATAAGAAGAATGCTGGACTATCAACATTGACCGTGTTCGCTTAGGACGCGGTGACTACAAGCTTCCACCATGCCCTTTGCGCTCTTTACACATCTGCTCACTTTTTAGTTTAGCTTTCTTTTCTAAAGCGCCAGAAGCTGTAGGCAAGTTGAATGAAACGGACACTGCATGTAAACAACCAGCCTGACTGAGAACTTTATGGCACAAACGTGACATGTCATATTATGACCAACCAAGTTATGTAAAGAAGTTACCAAAGCTGTGCCTGAAATAAGAGGCTGCTTTTTTTGGCCCGGCGTCAGGTGCTGTGTTTTGATCGGGGGCATTGGTATTGCATTCAGCCGCATGCGTTGAGAAGGCAACCAGAAATTGAATGTAAAATTCGTTGTGATAAGGTGCGCACATGTCAGCGTGCGACGCAACGCAGATAGGTAAAAAGCTAGAGCGTCAGCTAGCCTGCCATCGTTTACGCTGTGTTGTATTAATGTTGGACAGTGGGAAGCTCATCTGTCTCAAGGGCCACATGGTGTCTCCGCTGCACGTAGAATCGGCCAATGCAGTACGACTGATACACGAACACACAAAGGTACAGTGTGCAGTGAGATCGAAACGGGCGGGGGTGACACTCACCTGTAAGGATTGACGGGAAATTTGAACAGTCTGTGCGGTGCTGTGTTCCCGCACAGGGAACATGCCCGCCGCTGAGGTGGCATCTTCTCTTCACTGCGCAGGTCTTGTAGACGACTGATCCTAGCAACAGTTTGCGAACATAGTTCAAACTTGTCGATCAAACTGTGCAAGATTCAAACAAATTCAAACAACTATCGTAGCTCCGCAGCTCTTCACACAGCGCGAGAAAACTAAGTGGCAGTAGAGTGGTAGAGTCAGCAGCAGAGTTGTTTGAAAGAAAGTAAAGCAATAGATACTCTCAACCTAAACATTTGGACGGCGGCTCGCGCCATCTATTTTAAGTGGCATCAAGTACAAGGTGCCAGCCCTTTTTCACATACCGACGGCACCAGGCGGTGGCTGCACGAACTAAAAATCGAGGAAGTGACCTACCTGCGCTACCATACGATAATGGGAGCTACGCTACCAGTTTCTTCGCTCTCCGAGCAGCGGCGCGTGCCCAACGCGACTCTGGGGGATCTGTGGCGTCCACCCGAACGCCATGTTTTTCTTTCCGTCCACTTTCTTTTTTTGTGTAACACAATTATATATGTTGCAATTACGTGTTCTACTCGCTGATCCACAGCCTTCTTCCGAATTTCCTCGATTTCTAGTACCGACTTCCGCCGCTTGGCATCGAGTGCTCGCGCGTGCGCAGAACGCTTCTCGAAAAAGGTCCGCCGCAAAATGAATACACATAGCCAAAAGTTCAGTCTTCGCCGAAATGTTGCGTCAATAAACGGCTGATTCAGGGAAGCGCATTATCCGGCTGGGATTCGTTTAGGATGCCTTCATACACGCGCGTTTTTGCCGAGTGATGACATCTCAGCCATTTCACTGTCCATTTATTTCAATTTTTTTTAATGCACGCAGTCTGGCATAACTCGGCTTAAAACATGTAGCGTTGACTAGTGCTTCCATGACATTTTGCCAGCTAACGTTTCGTCATGGGCTGGCGCGGCAGTCATGCGACCTCCTGATCCGCCGTAGTGCTCAGATTGAATACTGCGTCAGCGTTTGACAGAGAGTAGTGCTCAAGCAGTGAGGAGCACGAGCCAAAGGCTGACGCAACATCCGTGTCCAGTCTGCCTCTTGGCTGTTGGTCCCGCGCCCTCGCCTCTGGTGCGCGACGTGGAAGACCTGTACCCTGCTGCAGGTTCAGGAGGTTGCAGGACCTCCCGCAAAGCCCTCCACCAAATACCATTTGCCTTCGCTTTTCCACTTTGCGTTTGTTAACCTGCACCACAATTTCGGCGACCATTTTTTAACTTTTTTTTTTTTGCATTATGAATTGGTTGTTTTTAGGATACAATAACTTACAGCTTCCAGAAAAGGTCTAGCAATATCACGAAATTATGTCACATATGAATGCCTCCCTCACAGTTCTCTCCCCAAGTTTTCGGCGTGGGCAGGTGTTAAAAGTTGTTTATTTATTCATAGAAAACATTCGACATTACTGAAAGTTTCTTTCGGGTATTCGTGTACACGCACCTGAGTTTACAAAACACCTCTCTCGTTCGAGTGCTTGTGCAAACGAAGCACGTGTCAGAGCCTGAGCAGCACTCTCGTGGTTTTGCCCAAGCACTGCTGCAGAAAGATAAAACTTACAGCCTTTCCAACTCTGGTGAAGAAGGAAGACCAGCGAAGCTATACAATGGAAAGTAATGGCCGACAGCAAAGTCGGCAAGCCAGAGTGGAAAGGCTGCCGCCATCTATGAGCGACGGCGGCAACCAGATACGTGGCTTGCCGCCGTCGCTCATAGATGGCGGTAGGTGTCCAGAGTTCGGTGTCTTCACTTCTTTGCGGGGGACACGATCCTGGAGAATCTAGCCCTTAAAGGGATACTACAACGAATCTAGCCCTTAAAGGGATACTACAACGAAATTTCAGCGCTCATTTTTTTGTCTATATCTGTTCAAAAGAGCAGTATCACATGGAACATACCAATATCTTCTTAAAAAAGTCTCAAAAAGGAATTTTAAAACGAATTAAACGATTAGCAAAGGGCACCTGGTGGATGTCGCTAACGCCTCGTTTGTAATGCTCGTCTAGGAACCTTGACAGCTAGTGACGGAGGTTGTCTCGCCTCCGGCCACGACGAGAGAAGGGGGGAAGGAGGAACTCCCCTCTTCCCGAGAATCCCTTTTGTGTGTCGCAGAAGTCGCTATTGTCCCCCTACAAGATTATAGAAGATTAACTCGTCACTCAAAATTCGTACAAAAGCAGCCGCTTCGGTGGCTGGAACGACTAGGCCATCCTCTTGGCGTCAGCCTCGCCGTAGCTTTGCTCGTCTCGAGACGACCTACGTCACGATTGCGTTGGATGTCACGTGCTCTAAGCTGGGCCTTCTCCGAGCGCTTGCCAGAGTGGGCCGTTTATAACGAAAAATACAGCCACCAGGATCAAAATACAAACGTGCGATTGTCATTTACGGATATTGTGGATCATATTCAACCTATTTTGGAACACGACGGGAATATTTCAAATTTCGTTGAAGTATCCCATACTCCACAGGTTTTTTGAGCTACCTCAAATAACTATATTATCTGACTCTTCGGCCTTTACCCTTCCCGGTATGCTATTTAGTATCGCGAAATTCATAATAGTTATTGAGAAATAGGCAAATGAAAATGATGCAAAAAGCAACATTCAAATATACCCGCACTTTTCAGTGCCGTGACGTCAGTGGCAGGCAGGCTTGCCAGTCGAGCAATCAGTCTAAAAATAGAATATGCCAATCATTTGTTCATTGCTGGAATGCGGGTACTGGAGCGAGCTTCCAAAGTTTTCATTTGACACCATGGAACTGCTTCGAATCAGTTAGGAACAAATTCTACAGTCCAAAGAGTGAACCCCTGCCCAACGTTATTAGATTAACTCAGTTACGGAACTGTTCATAGACGCTGCATGCACGAACAGTACCCCCCCTCACTCACCACGACTCGCCCAGATTAAAGCCCCTCGATATGTTTCCGTTTGTCTTGCAAGTAGCGTCAAATGCGCGAGCACACGTGGCCCGTGTCTCGAGCGGCCCTTGGAAGCAAATGGCGGCGCAGCACTGAAATGAGCGGCCCTTGGAAGCGAATGGCGGCGGAGCACGCGCTCGTGACACGTGTCTCGCGCGTTTCCACAACAATGGTTGGCGGTACTTGTACAAAAAGCCTTCATCAAGGGGCTTTAGCCCAGATTCGCTCGACGCGCTGCCGGACGGCTGCTTTGGTAACTGAATCGGGATACGTTCGTTTCAACGTCACTAGAAACGTAAAAACCAACGAAAAAAACTCTTTTTGTAGTAACTTTTATTGGAGATTAGTACAAAATGGGGGCGGGTGATGTTTTCTAAAATTTTTAGTTTTCAAGGTTTTGCAGCACAATTGACCCCGTAAGTGATGACGTCATAACAAGGCGTCTGGGTCCAAACAAACCGTTGCTAGGGACGTTGCTATGGACTAATGCATGGAGACTCCACATGAGGCTAGATTTTTGCTTACAAGTAAGTAAATAATTTTTTGTAAGCAACCTAACTTCTTGATATCGAATTATGAAGATGTTCTTGTCGTCTCAGTGTCGTATCGCAACGATGAAAGCCATTTCAGGCCGGTTCAGACACTTGCGTTTGAGTGCGTTTGACTGCGTTGCGGAGAGAACCGAAAGCGAGTCACCGGCACATCTGTGCTTCGTATGAAGCGTGGAATCCAATTCAAGGAATTATCTTGGCACGCGACATAAGCAGCAGGGATGTCCTGGTGTCTCGCTGCCGCAACGCAGTCAAACGCAGTCAAACGCAACTGTGTGAACCGGGCTTTACACTCCGCTTGGCTTTGGTAGCAGACGACACGATAAATTTGCTGGCCTCTGTTGCAGCGGGTGTCTTCATTGAATTGCGTCGGTAAACGAGCGACAAAAACAAGTGCATCACCATGGCCGTAGAAGCCTCCGCAATGTGCGTTTCCTTGCCAGCTATCATCATCATGCCATTAGTAGCCGCCATATTGGGTTTATCACATCTTCCAGTTGTGCACGAGGTGGATCTGCATTTAACTCGGTTTTCATGATATTAGGGCAGTTTATTTGTACACTCAATGGGTTGCTGGTTAGTTTCGGATCAAAGAAGAAAAGAAAGACGGCCGCAAAATTCAGGAAAAGGAATTGTCAGCAACGAGGTCGCAAGACTCGTCACTCAAGCAGTGAACTGGGCCATCCAGGTCAATGAACGGTATTTCTCGAAGACGTCCTGTGAAGGTTTCGTACTGGACTTGCAGCAGGTGATCATATTTTAGTTCTACGACTTACACTTTGCCGGGACTATTGTTTTTCGGGCGAAACCGTCGGTACGGGAACCCCCCAATATGGAGGAAATCTGATCATTGATCATGAATACACTAGATGGCGCTTCTTTTTGCATATGGTCTGTTACGAGGGGTGAAAATGCAGTAAAATCAAACCACGTCATGCAGATCAGTTACGACGACGACCTGATGTGTATTACCGGGGTAGTGCAGGCCAGCATGAGAAATAAATCGTACGCCGTCGAGGTAAGTCGTTTTTTATTATTATTATTGTGGTTGTCAGGTTATTAAAGAATTGCACGGCTATCGCAATTTCGCAGTATTTTGCTTTTTTTTTTTTCCCTTGGTATACATAAAATTCCGTGGATGTGCTCTTTTGGGGAAGATCTCCATCGAACCCGCGATGCGAGTACAATCTGTAATGAACTCACCTTATGTTTTTTATCCAGTTCTTTCGCGCGCTTTGGGGTCTTGCGGAAATCTGAAGAAACTGCAAGGGTCTTTCACCACGCGATCGTTACAACCAGGTATTAGCCCCGTGCGCGACCGAAAGCGTCGCTGTGGTCGGCCTTCCACGATTGGCCGAACGCTGACTATGACGTCGGAAAGGGGATTTTCATCGACGGAAATAAGAGGAATGAAAGAACTTTAATTTTGACGGTGTTGGCAGTGTTCCTTTGAGAGCGCAATGATTTCAAGCTTCCACCATGCTAATAACAAACACCATCGAACTTGTTGTTTGCAAGGTAATGACGTCACAAAGGGGAACCACAGGAGGGCGCCACCAAAACTTCTCGCCGCTAATACGAAGCACCCTCGCATAACGCGAGTCTGCAAACAAAATTTGGGATCTCTACTGATCGCCTGAAGCGCTTTTCTCACGGGTGCAATGCGGTCTTTTAGCAGACGATCATCTCGATCGACGCCCGGACTTTCGATAAACCATATTTTGCATCGCACCCCACTATGAATTCTTATATGTGTCTGAAACTCATTTATTTCAAACAAATGCGATGTCAGAATATCGTCTTTATTCACACGATTCAAACGACGGCCCCCGTTTGGCCGGCCGGCGTGCGGCAGACGGCATACTTCTCGCATTCGTCGTCTGCTGCAGGCATCTTGAGGACCGGAAGTTGCAGTCGTAAATATTTCAGAAACAAGCGATTACCGGCACACTTCTGTGGGAACATATGTGACATTCAAGCTTTCTACATTTGTAATTTTTAGAAGTTTAAAGGGATACTTCAACGAAATTTGAAATATTCCCGTCGTGTTCAAAAATAGGTTGAATATGATCCACAATATCCGTAAATGACAATCGCACGTTTGTATTTTCATCCTGGTGGCCGTAGTTTTCGTTATAAACGGCCCACTCTGGCAAGCGCTCGGAGAAGGCCCAGCTTAGAGCACGTGACATCCAACGCAATCGTGACGTAGGTCGTCTCGAGACGAGCAAAGCTACGGCGAGGCTGACGCCGAGAGGATGGCCTAGTCGTTCCAGCCACCGAAGCGGCTGCTTTTGTACGAATTTTGAGTGATGGGTTAATCTTCTATAATCTTGTAGGGGGACAATAGCGACCAGGGGTTTCCCCAGGATTCTAATCAAGGGGGGGGGGGGGGGGGTGTCCCAATGCTAATGGCTCGGGGGGGGAGAGAGGCGATGCGAGGCGAGGCTAGATAAAATATAAAACTGTTTCTTTTTTAGTCCACTAGCTAAATTACAGACGTCTATTAACCAAATGCTCATACCCGTAATGTATGTTTCCCTTTCTCTATATATACACCTGAGAGGTGGTGTTTTCTACTTAATCTGAAAAAAATAATTTTTTTTTTCCTTTTTTTTTAGATTCAAGGGGGGTTTGTCCAGGAAAACTAGGGGGGTGTATACCCCCCCTAGGGGGGGTCTGGGGAAATCCCTGATAGCGACTTCTGCGACACACAAAAGGGATTCTCGGGAAGAGGGGAGTTCCTCCTTCGCCCCTTCTCTCGTCGTGGCCGGAGGCGAGACAACCTCCGTCACTAGCTGTCAAGGTTCCTAGACGAGCATTACAAACGAGGCGTTAGCGACATCCACCAGGTGCTCTTTGCTAATCGTTTAATTCGTTTTAAAATTCCTTTTCGAGACTTTTTTAACAAGATATTGGTATGTTCCATGTGATACTGCTCTTTTGAACAGATATAGACCAAAAAATGAGCGCCGAAATTTCGTTGTAGTATCCCTTTAAATCCTACTCCTGATTTTTGAACGGTCGGGTTTTTGTAGCGAAACCGAGCCACATGTATTCGTCCATAACAACGACCCTAGCAACGGTTTGTTTGGACCCATGACGTCACACTTACGGAGTCAATTAATATTGTTTTTATACAACCATGCCTCAGCGGGGATTTCAGGTAGCGCGTCCCGACCTAGGCGCATTTTAACTGTGGGGGTATTTCGCGGCGCGTCCGCAAGGGAGACGGGGGTGGAACCCCTGTAACCCGATTGAAGCCAAAAATAGATGTCACGTGCAGTTCCTCGAGTGACCGCTGCGGGAGGAATGGCGGCGTTGTGATCGCCATTTGGCGCTTCAGCTGAGCTCTTTAGAATGCACAGTTATGAAACGAAAATATAGATGGCGCTTCGAACGACTCTAGGCGGATTGAGGTGAGTGAGGGGGGGTCCCCCTCTCCGCGGGAGTTCCACAACTGAGGTAATCTAGTAACGTTGCCACTGCCTTCCACTGACGTCACTTTTTCGTTGTTGCCAATAGAGGCTATGTTCCAAATCTTACCCAAGTAACCTGTCTCCTACGTCAGCGGGTAATACCACGTGACATCGCGAGTAAGCGATCCGCGACTTGATTTTGGAACGGCCGGGATAATCACCTGGATAGGACGCGGATTGGCTTCGCCTTGAGCTACGGCAAAAAGAAAACAGCAGCGATGGCGGAAATTAGCAGACGATCTCTTTCGATCATGGAGAAACCAGATAGAGACGATAACGTTAACCGCTTCAAAGTTTTTCTTTGACAGTGACGACGCGGTTTTTTCTGAGATGACTCCATCGGTTCCTTTTGCTCACCTTCCTTTTGGGCTGAATATTGAGATAAAAGTTACTTATTCCTTTCAGTTAGACGTCAACATTTTTGTATTGACTAATCTGCGCAATCGCTGTAAGTCTAGTCCAGGTGCCATAAACAGCCTCAACTCATCGTAATTAACACCGATTACGTTTTGCGGATATTGCTTCCACACGGTGTAGCGGTAGAGGGGCTTTCTCAACAGTGGTATGTAACTTACGATCGCTTTGACGCGAATATGATTATAAAATCACAGAGAGCACTTCGAAACCGCTATAGACAATTTATTAGGGAGGGAGATGTGGTGGGGTTGTTGACTGGTCATAAAAATAAAATCTTCGATGCCTTCACTGCTTTACAAGCGTTATCCTCTCATTACACACACTCTGGGGAGAGAGAAAAAATACAACCTCCAAAAAACTTTCACATTATCTACTGCCTTCGAACATTTTCATCTTTTAACGAAGAATACGGAGTTCCCTCCACCCGAGACGAGGATGCGGAGACTCCTGTTTACGCTCGCCGTCTGAATAAAACAGTAACTGAGAAGGAACGTCGCTGTGTTATTCCGCGTAAAACAGCATTGCAATACCAATAAATGGCTGCACCTCATTCTTGTTATTCGAAGTCTGCACCAAGCCAACGAGCAAACGATGAGGCTGTCGCGAAGGAAGCGACATGTACGAAAAGTGGGAACTCGCCGTCGAACCTGGGCGCTCGTCCACCCGACAATGCGATCCCTGATGCTGTACTGTGCCCTTGAGCTTTTAAGCAGTTTTTGCTAAAACAACCTTTTTTGTAGATATTTGGAGATTGTACAAAATAAGGCGCGTGATGTTTTAAAATCTTTTTGCAGTTTTGCGGCATATTACTATTGTTTTTTACGACCATCCTCATGCAGTGCCGTCCGAACCTGCAAACTCGGTATTACGCGGCGCGTCCGTGGGAAACGGGGTGGCACCCCGTACTCTTCATATCTTGTTTGGCGATTATATTCAAATGAGTAACTGCGGTTCCTCGAGTGGCCGCTGCGGGAGAAATGCGCGTTGATTCGCCAACGGTTCGCAGGACGATCGGGACACTTTTTCAGGCATCTCTAGGCAGTTCCCACTGAGTGCGTAACTTGGAAGCAGACAACGAACAGATCACGTGACGTATTTACTCGATTTGATCCGGCGTTACCCCCCGATCGAGGAGGGTAGCGCGAGTAATACTCCGGAGTAAACACCCCCCTTCTGGAACGCGAGTTCTGACGTCATCGAGTAAGCGCGAGTAAGTTTTGAAACGCCACGGTACGAAACCTTTACTCCGGAGTCGGATCGAGTAATTTTGGAACACACCCAGAGACTTTCACTCTGAAAAACACGGTGAGGACCAAAACTGTAAATTCAATAACTTCGCGAAGAAACAAGCTTTTGACCTTATATTTGGGGTACTATTTTAGCGATGTTTGTTGGGGAGTTTAGCAAAATTTCAAGCAAATTAGTGACAATGAAAAAAACTGTGGAGTAACAGTTCCGCTGTAAAAAAATAATTGAGCTGTCCTGTTGTTGTCCGAGCGACACCTGCGACACTTTACGGCGATGTCCTTGGGCATCAGTGTCGCGTTAAGCACCGTGGGGCAGCCGTGAAGTGCGTGGACAAAAGCGTTCGGAACAAAATAGACATGTGACGATTTTTTTCAAACGCTTCTGTTACTTTTTTTTTTCCCCTGAGCTTGTGAAAGCGCGTTTTGGCCGGCACGAGCCGAAACGCGCTTTCACATTTTGAAAATAGCTGACAACATTTTGCTATCGGCTATTTTCTTTTTCCAGAGAGCGCGTGCAGCGGGCATCGGGTACTATAAAAATTGCGGTGGCTTAGCTCGGCTATGCCAGGATATACGTAGCGTGAGCTTATGCGCACAAAATGAGAGGGACTATCAAGCGGCTCCGGTGCAGCGTCAGACTTGGCTACTGCGCAACGGAGGCGCACAGCTGGGCACGCGGCGGCACCAGTGCGTCTGCCGCGGCTACGACGTCACTCCTCTGGAATGCGCAGACCGGCGAGGCGCGCGCGGCGGCGGCTCCGGCGCGCCAGCTGTGCGCCGTGTGACGTCACTGCTCCTCGCGCTTGCGCAGCACGGCTCTTTGGGAGCCACGCGAAACTGCTCAACTTCGGGCAGTGTAGCTCACGCTACAAAAACCATAAGCATAGAGAGGATTGTTAATGCGAAAACATAAACTGTCCCATGGAGAGAGCTGACGTCATTAGTTTGAAGCGCGAAAACGGCACCTAGTTTCCGCGATCGCTTTCGGTTCCATTGGCTGGCGCGCGTAGACGGGGCTCCCATTGGCTGACGCGCGTAGACGGGGCTCCCACTGGCAGCTGCGCTCGTCAATTTCCACGACCGCTCACCCCATGGCGCTGCGTGTCCATCAGCGCGCCGTTAGCACGGAGCGTCCAAGATCACCAGGAGAGCACGCGCGCTGACCGGCGACGAAAAGTACGCAGCAGACGGAAAAGCGAGCGGACGTGCGGCTTGCATCTTTCGCATTCATAACTCATGAGAAGTGCTTAGGTGGACCTCGAGGCTCGAGCTTTCAATGCTCTGGCGTAGCCCAATGGTAACGCCACCGCTTCGCACGCAGCGGACCCAGGTTCGATTCCAGCGGGGACTGGACGGTCTTTTTCACGAATTTGGCAACATCGACGACGGACACCCTACAACAACTACTACATCAACAACGGCCGTCATTTCCAGTGGCGGGAAAAGCTCATACCAGCTATCGCTGTAAAATGGAAAGAATTGTTGAATGATGCGCTTTAGGAGCGTTTAGGATATTTGCTTTAGGAGCTTTGGTTTTAGTAGAGTATTGGTAGCAGATGTGCTTTAGGAGATGCACCTACGCGCTGCCTCTCGTGCTTGAAAGTCGGAGTCTCGCGCCCTTTGCAGGCCTTGCAGGCCCTTCGTCTATTCTGCTTAGCGCGACACGCTTGCCATACCCGCTCCTCGGAGGGACAGCGAACCCTGACGCGCGGGGGCACGAAAGAGAGGGAGTTTTAGCGCGACTTGTCATGTCTTGCCATAAGTAAAGACTGACCATATCCCTAAAAAAAAAAAAGAGGTCATTAAGGGGAAGAAGAGAAAAAAAAGGGGGAGGAGAGAAGAAGCTCTTCTTCTCTTTAGCTTATCGTGAAAACGCACACTCTTCTGGGGCTTTTCGTTGAGTAGTTGAATACAGAAGCACCCTTCTATTCTGCAGAATCTAAACATGCCAAATTTATAATATAAAAAGTGCCCCGTACACACGACTGTCCGAACAAAGCTTATTAATACGTAAAGAAAAAAAAAGGAAGAAGAAGAAAAGAACAAAACTTAAAAAAAAATATATTTGACAGGAGATAACATTTTTATGCTATGTCTATTCTAATAGACTGTCACGAGTATGGGTTTCTTGTTCTCTTCCATTCGCTTGGTACTGATTTTGCGAAGTTCCCATGAAAACGGGACATTTGGTTTCATTGGGACAAAATGTCGGGATGGCAAAAATGGCCCTCTCAGTGATGTGATTGGCCTAAGCCGTCTTGGAGCACCTTTTGGAGCAGCCAAAACAGTGGTTTGGAGCAGCAAAAGTGGCTTTTGGAGCAGATATCCTTAGAAAAAGAATATATATATATATATATATATATATATATTCGTTCTAAGTGCTGTACAAACGAAGGGATTTGTGTTGTGTTGTGTTCTGATGTGACGTGTTGTGACGGAACTCGCTGCTTGTGCTTTTACTGCTGAGACATCCCACAAGTATATACAGTCCTGTAAGCGTTGCCGAGCAATAAAAAAAAACAAAAAAAAACAAACAAAAAAACTTGCCACCGTTTTACTGGTTCCTGACGTGCCAGATATTCGTCAAAAGTAAGCAAACGTAAAACAATGGACTGCAAGCGTCCCGGCTGGTGCGTCTATCGTGCAATCATGTTCGCATGCACGTGAGGGCAACTTCTGCAGGCTTGCAGTTGCGCGTGTTTCATCGCGTGAGCGGAGACAACGGCTGTTCGATCAAAATCGAAAACATGCCACTCCGCTCCGTCGCCAACTGATTCCCGAAACTGTATGCAAAATTTAAAGGAGCTGTGCAACGATATTCAATTGGAATGTTTTTCACTTTACACGAGCTTACTGGCACTAGTGGGACTCAAGGACTCTCGCACGCAATGCCACTGGCCAAGAAACTCCTTTGTTGCGGTGTAATTTCAAGGACAAAAGCGATCATTTTCATTCAATCTCTCCTTTGCAAAATTCGATGACGTAACGTAGGGATCGCAGTACACCCATATGACGATATTTGAATGCGGTTTATAGATTGGACCCGAGCATGGCGTGGACACTCGATTTGGGCTCGTGATAATTACTAGCTCGAGAAGCATTCGGGTAGTGGCCCGTGTCCAATCGCTGCAACGACGACAATAGCCAGAGCCATAACAATATTTGGAACTCCGCGCGTGTCTTGTGCTTTGCCAGCCCCAGCGCGTGGCTATGATCAACATTGGCGGCATATAATCGGCTCCAGATCACGTGGCCGCTTGTTCTGGCTGCGAGTTGAGGGCGTAAACGCTGCTCGTTTTTTTTTAATTTTTTGTTCTGGGACTTCTATTGCGTGGGGTGAAAAACGAACGCGTGTTTCATAGGTCATTAACGTCAGGGATCCGTTCTAAGCGGTATTTGCGCAAAGTAAAAAAATTGTTGCATAGCCCCTTTAACTTTCAAGCGTACAAAAAAAAAAAAAAAACAGTCCAGCGGCGCGTGCTTGCCAAGCCAGCAAACAAAATACAAGCTAAACACACACACAAAAAAGAACCTGAGCGCATTGATGCAAGACATCGCGAGCCAGGGTCAAAATGTTCTTGGAGCGCTTTGTGCAACGACTGAACTCGAGACAAACAAGCACGCTGTGCGGGTTCAGCGTTGTTAAGAATGGAACCTTCGGCAACCTTTTTCGAGTTTCAACGCTGCGGAAACGAGTCCCGAAACGAGTCCCGACGTGTTCTGGACTGTCGCCCACCTGTCGAAGTCTGCCCGAAACGAGTCCCGACGTGTTCAAGACCGTCGCCCAGCTGTCGTGGTCTGCCCGAAACGAGTCTCAACGCGTCCGTGACGTCAACGGGACGTGTGTGTGTGTGCGTGTGGGTTCGTGCGCTCCGGAAGGGGAGAGAGGCCTGGCCTAACTGCGGAGAACCATGGCTATGACGCATTTCTGGCTACGACGCGGCGGGCTTTGCTGCAACGCACTTGGCGGTCGCACCTGCTGCCCTGGCGGAGAGTGAGGGAGAAAACGGACCCCTATATAAGGCGGGGCGTGAGGCTGCTGAGTTGTTCTCTCGGATTTGACGACTGTATCGCTACCATGTAATTAAACCGTTCGTTACGTTACCAATTCTCCCACCTCCACTGGACCCCTGGGTTCTTCACTTCGGGGAATGGTCGTCGTCACGAGCCAGGAAGCCTCCGGACGTGCGGCCTAAGCCCCGCCTCGAACAGCGTGCAGACATTGCCGTCTTTTCTTTAGCTCACATCTCTTCGGGCTCATTCACACTAGAAGCGGATCCGCGTTCGCAAAGCGGTTGCGAACGCGGTTGTATAAGGATTCAGTACATTTGCACGCGCATTTGATGACATCAAATGCGCGTGCAGTTGTACTAGATCTTTATACAACCGCGTTCGCAACCGCTTCGCGAACGCGGATCCGCTTCCAGTGTGAATGGGGGGTTCATCAACTTTCTTTCACGGCAGATTTTTCACGTACCGGGGTTTCTCTCGAAAGAAAGCTCACCGAGAGAAACATAGGTAATCAATACTTCGACACAGCAGTCTCTGAGTTAAAGAGGGATTTTTGTAGTAACGTATGATTTAAACAAGAACAGGAATGCTGTTGAGCAGGGGCGGTACCTAGTTTCATTTTAGAAAGCGCCATATCTGCAGCGACGTGGGGCTGCAACACCTGAAGTCACGCGACCACGGTGACTGGAAGGCAAAAACCAAATATGCTGAAAATAATCCCTGGAGAAGGGGAACAAGAGAGACAAAGGACAAACACAAACCTCCAAAACAGCTAGGTGACTGGTGCGCGACCGAAAAAATCCGCTTGGTCCGGGTATCGAACCCGGGACCTCTTCTTTTTGGAGATTTCTGTTTGTCCTTTGTCCCTCCTGTTCCCCTTCTTTAGGGATTATTTTCGTCATTCTTGTCCAGCTCGCTTGCACCTTTGCATTTAATTGCATTATAATCAGAGACCAACAATACTTTTCCCACGGCCGTTGCTTTCAGGAGCGAGTGCTTCAGCTCAGAAAGTAACTCTCGCCCCGCAAAAACGTGGTTTTATTTCACAGCATGACGGCATGGCTGGTACCCGGCACGCTAGCGTCGGAGCGTCCGCACACACCCGCGTCTATCGTTGAAAATAGTTTTAAAAAATACGCGAGACGAGACCCACGAGACGACGAGAGCGCGAAACGCGAGACGATGGGAAAATCATGCAAGACCGGATGGACCATTGATGCAGGGTACTTTGTGTCGGGCGGCCGCTTGCGCCACATAACAGATGCATGCTCAGTTACAGTAGTCAGTTTAGTTTCAATTTTGAAAGGCGACCGAATTGTTTCTTTTTTTTCTTTTTGGCGCAGGCTTGGCGCAGATACCCATATTTTGGCAAAATGTAGCAGGATGTAGAAGGGTTAGCCCCCTGGCGCAGTTTGGCGCAATTGGTGCAGCAAGCACATCACTGCTCTCTATAAGTGGACTGTCCCCGCCAAACCGGGACGTCTATATAAATGGCGTGGTCACATACTTTGGGGTACAGTATTTAGCAAATTATTTGACCTGGTTGTGCAAGGAGCGACGACTTTGGAAAAAGAGTAATAGCGCGGCGGCACTATCACTCTCCGTGATCACGAGAGTTTTTGCGCACAAACACCACCGAAAGTAGTTGGGAAAAAAATCTAACAATTACCGCCATAAAAAAAAAAAAAAGGAGACGTGATTTTGCCCCAGCGCGGTTAACCGAATCGTCAGGCAACTGCATTCGAGTTCGTGACCCTGCGCTCCTTTGGCAAGTACAGTATTTGCTTTGCCCGCCGGAAATGGGTCATGGCTCCGGGAGCGTTATTTGGCCACCCCTCTCTGGAGTGATCGATACTGGGGTGCAGCTCACATAATGGCGCAGGCTGAGGGTCACAGGCCTCCATCTCTCGACATAGGTTACGGGCCGTTCATTGGGAGTCATGCAACTCGCGACCGCGCACCCCTGATAGTCGGTGACAAGTTGACAATGGCAGGGAGGAGTTTCAGTTTTCCCGCCTTCAGCGCGAGCTTCCTACCTGTATAAGAGCTTCGGCGTCACACACGCCTGCAATTGAGAGGAAGGAGGAGAAAGACGCGCCCTGCACATTTCATTCTGTCGGCGACCATACGGGTAGAAACTGGGGGAAAGGGGGAGATAAAAACAGGCGGGGACGTGAGAACGCCAAACTCGATTCGAATAATTAGAGGGTAGGTGCAAAGCTACGCGGAGCGAATGTTCATCTGTTTCTTTTGCAGGGGTTACATTGACGTCAGAACGCCGAGCTCTGATTGGCTCTGATTGAAGGATTGTTGGGAGACCTCAAGGCAAGCTGCCTTAAAGGGACAGTGACACTCTACCAACAATTTGTTTTTTAAATTGTTTGCCAGGCGATTTTTAATGGTGTAAGAAGATTACCTAATATTTATTTATTTATTTTTTGCTACAGCGTCGCGTATATTTTTAATAATGAAAAAAGCGCAACTGCTCGAAATTGAAGTTGACACTGGACTAGAGAGGAAGAAGAACTATAGAGGAAAAAGATACCAAAAGTCACGTGGATGTGCAACTCTTTTTTTTAATCAACATAATTGCAGTTTTTAGAAGCCACAAATAATGGGTATCATATTTTTTCTCAATTTTTAGTATTGAGTGTGTGGCTTCGATGATCTATGACTTTGATTATCTTTGGTGGTTGTGTCTAAACCATAGAAAACGCCACGTGACCACGGAGAAGAGATTGAATGCGACTCAAACCGGCCTGTTCTCGATCGGCGGTTTTCGGGCGGAGAGAAAAGGAATTTTGAGCCGCAAATCGTGTTCTGGGAAGTTAGGCTCTCATATGCCACGTACAAATAAAAACCTCGGCGAGCATAACTACCCTGTTAGTGTCCATTTAAGGTCCACCCACTATCCTTCAATCGGAGCCAATCAGAGCTCGGTATTCTGGCGTCCTCGCGCGCTTTCATGTCACCCTCTCCCTCAGTTTCTTCTAGTACAGCGGAGAAATTCATCACGTAAGACGGGCCGTCATAGGACGATTCGTCCAAAAAGCAACTTATAAAAAAAAAAAAAAAAAAAAAAAAACTAGCAAGGATATACACGAATTCACATCTTCGACATTACGTCACGGCGGTGGTGTTTTCCTGACCGTTTCACGCGCAAATTGAGGGCTTTTTAGTCACGTGCCTGTGTCACTTTTTGCTTGTGGCAGAAGCTACAGGGTTTTCTTAAACGCTCTGCAAGCGTAAAAATAACACAAAAAAAAACAACAACAACGGATGAAGTGCATTGAAACTTTTCACATAGGTGTGTTTTTAAGTGGTTCATTTCTCATCCTCAAACTTTACAAATGTAAATAAATAAAAAAAAAAGTTTAAAAATGTTTTGTTCATCTTTCCATGCACCGGGATTCGGAACGGTTAAACCATGGTCTCCGAGATTTTTCCCGCGCTCTGCTCCGGCCTTTTTAAGCGCTCGGAGCCGAGTCAGTTCTCTAGACCTCCGCATGCGGCGCTTAGCACCAAACCAGAGACTGAAACAGAATCGCCTCAAATCACGCTGTCAAGTGTGAGCCCGCGGCATGAAGCTTGAATCTTTATTGTTCTCATCATAAGAACGGAGAAAGGTAAGTCTCTGTTGATTCGAAATTTTTATTCGCAGCTCCGGTTTTTGCGCTGTTTCGCTAAATGATACCCAAGAATGCAAATCGGAATAAGAGGAAGCCAGCTGGACGTAAGATGTGTTTTTCCCATCGTCAGAGAGCTAGCCGGACCAGTGGCACACACTATGTCTTCGGTCGACAGGGTGGTCACACTACTCGGTTACCAGCTCTTGCGCAAGCTGGGGGGGCTTCAGAGCCCGCTTTCGCGAAGTGCGCCACCCGGCCAATACCGGCGCTAACCCCTAGAACCCCAGCGCGGGGGTGCTGGGCTCCCCGCGTATCCAGAAATTTGGGCGGCTCGTCTGCAAGCCGTGGAAGCAGAGAGCTTTCGCCAGGCGCTCGAGACCGGCCTGCTAGAAGTCAGGAGCCCATGGCGGCCCCACGAAGACCACAGTCGCGAAGACCGCTGCAAACCTAACGCTCTTCACCAACTTGAACCGCAACATCAACCCCTCACCATCATCACCAATTCTTTTAAAAATTCATCAGTGCAATACCATCTCATCATCGTTGGACACGGCGACGTGTGCCTTCACGGTATGGGCGACTGACTTTCCTGCGGCGCCGCGGCTCTCCTCAGACAAAATAAATCACTATCATTCAGTGGCGTCACTAGGGTCAGCAGCACCCGGGGCGGTCCGCCCCCCCCCCCTCTCTTGTGACGCTACTGTTATCACTATCTCTATTTAGTGCGAATCTATATTTTGACTCGCCTTGCTGATTTTGATGGGCTCAAATAGCATCCTGTTTTAGAGCGCAGCTCTTAGGCGCCCGTTTCCGGCTTTAGCGGCGCCGCCGTCGCCGTGACCCCCGTGAGGTCACGTGACCCCCATGAGGTCACGTTACCCCCGTGACGTCACGTGACCCCCGTGAGGTCAATTGACGTCACGAGGGTCACGTGACCTCACGGTTACGCCGACGGCGACGGCGACGTCGACGCCGCTCGGAGGGAGGAGTAGCAGGCAGGAAGAGGAGGTGAGGAGAAGGGAGGAGGGGTATACGCTCCCCTCAGTACCCTTCCCTCCTCCTCCTCAAGAGCTGCGCTCTAATTCGGTGTTACAGGGAGTTGTAAACGGCTTTCATTTTTAGTGATATTATTAGACGCGAAGTTTTCTTGAAAACAAAATCGTGGGCATTTGTTCTACACCTTTCGCGCTTCGAAAAGATAAACCGTCAAATTTCGATCAACTTCTTCGTTGCCTAAAGGTTTGTGCGTTGCGGACGAGAGGCGGGGAGCACATTTCATGCTGCTTGATAATGGTGATGATGATAATAATTTGTGGCTATTTTTTGTTGTTGTTTGGTTTGGCTGCGAGCGCCACCAAGCGCCCCGCAGTCACAGTCTCTACCGCGCGAACACAATGGCCTGAGGAGAGCATCCAGCGCGGGAAAAAGCCCGGAAGCTATGGCTAAACTATGGCCTCCGAGATCCCGAAGCGCGTGAGCAGCCTTCGCGCGCTTCGGGATCTCGGAGGTTAGGGCTAAACCCACCTGGTTGACACTGCCACTTCCAGATGGCACCACACACGCCCGGATCTACTGGATCTTCTTTCGGGCGTTCATATCTTAAAAGACGTTTTCACGTTTTTGCTTTGTGGTGTGACATTTCTGAGTAGCAGGGTCAACAATACGGTGCTTACCGTTTACCTCCCTGTGCACAAAGAAAAAAAAAAGTTTTTTTAGGTTTACATTTTTTTTTCCACCTAAAACCTTAACTCATGAAATTTGAAGTATGATCAATGCATCATTTAATGATACCTTTGCGAAAAAAAAAAAACATTTAGTTTATTTGTTTATTTAAGCGGATTCTTTTTACGGCTGCATTGCGCACGTAAACACCGCGTACAAAAGCGAGCTCCGCGCCTTGCACAGGCCTGCCAAACACGCGTGCTCATGCAGTGCACGAGTATAGTTCAAGAAAGCGCGCCCTTGTAGGTTGGGCTTTGCGGGAATTTGACGGTGAAATAGAGAAAACGTTCTGCGCATATGCAGTGGCCCCACAGGTTTCGCGCGACCACACACGCTTGTTTTATCTACATTGCGTTGGTGTACGACCGAGCGAGGGATAAACTAGAGGTAGTATAAGAGAGTTAAAATTGCTGTCCTAGGCGGATAACAAATGTTCAAACTCTAAAGAAAGATCCGACGACTGTATCCCGGAATTCTAGCTTGCGCAGTTTAGGTTGTGGGTTTTACCCCATACAGAAGGGTTGGGAAAGTTGTCTTTTGTTCCCGTGAGATGAAGGTCTCAAGGTGTAGCTTTCGGAGTTTACAACTAAGTTTGTGAAATAATCTTGTTTTTTATTTTTGTTAGTTTTTCCTATGATAAGTTATTTTAAGCAGCTGTTCCACCGCTAATAAATCATACAAAAGACTGCCTGCATACACTGTCTGAGGTGTCTTTCTTCCTGTAATGACGGTCATAGAATTCCAAAGCTATTTTTTTTTTCTTTACCATGTCCTCGAAAATTGTAGGTCTACGTGGAGGTAGAAAGTGTCAATTTGACATACAAATTAAAGCTGTAGAGAAACCCAGCCATACAGAAAATTTTCATTATATGTCCGAGGAACATCTTTGTTGTTATCAAGTCTGGACATCGCAGAAAAACAAACAAAACAGCTATCAGACGTACGCAGCGTGTTAAAACGCGGCACTGCATGTTATGCATTTGATTGCAAGCTTAGGCTCTATTTTTTTAAGTGAAAAAACAAAACAAAAAACATTGCCCTAGTGCAAAACCTATGAAGTTTTCAGTGGTTACCATGTCACGCTTCACCAAAATAGTGCGGAGAGTACGAATTTCGCAGCCCGCAGAATGACTACTCTGTAAATGTCGCTTCTCCGCGTGTTTACAGCGTTGCGTGGGAAGCGCACTCAACGGAGCCAACTTGCTTGGCCAAAAACATTCTGAAGTCTACGCAATGTTAAAGGGATACTGAACCAAGGAATTTAGTGTCCATAATAAGTGGCGCACGTTCTTTCCACGAGCCAGCAGCCGCCGGTGTGCGCGAGCACACGCAACAAATATGACGTCAAAGACCTCCATTCGCGGTTAAGATGACAGTGAAATGTATGGGCTTCGGGCCAAAGGAGAATAAAGACAAGTTTTTCATCTACACAGTGGCGTCTGGTGTAAAAGGTAAGCGATTAATTGGTCTAACAAGCACGTAGATTTCACTTGTAGAGATGAAAAGCCTGTCTTTATTCTCCTTTGGCCCGAAGCCCATGCATTCTACTGTCCTCTTAAGCGCGAATGGAGGTCTTTGACGTCATTTTCGTTGCGTGTGCTCGCGCACACCGGCGGCTGCTGGCTCGTGGAAAGAACGTGCGCCACTTATTATGGACACTAAATTCTTTGGTTCAGTATCCCTTTAAAATAAATAAAATAATGAATACAGAAATGAATCAATAAATATTTTTATGGGAAATAAAAACACAAATGTTTGTCACGACAGTTATATTAAACACTTGAGTGCTAACGTATATCAATATGTATTGAAAACTTCGGAATACACGCCCACCATAACCATCAGATAATGACGTCAGGTATTGATAACTTCCGTTAAAAAAAATTATAATTTTTTGTAATGCCGAATTAGAGCGCAGCTCTTGAGGAGGATGAGGGGAGGGTACGAAGGGGAGGGTCACGTGTGACGTCACGAGGGTAAAAATTTCCCGCTAAATTTAGCAGAAAAAATTTCCTGGGTTGAGTGGCGTCACGTGTGACGTCACGAGCGTAAAATATTCCCGCTACATTTAGCGGAAATATTTCCCGCCAGATTTAGCGGGAAAATTTGCCATCGTGACGTCACACGTGATGTCACGTGTGACGTTATTATGGGACACGTCCCATAATGCAACGCGCGGTTACGCCGATGACGACGCCGTTCAAGCCGTAAACGGGCGCCTAGGAGCTGAGCTCTAAAAAAAAAACGAATTATTTTTTTGAACGAAAGCAAAAATACTAAACTGTTTGCAAAATGTATGAAAAGGTAGCGGGACGGGCCGTACCCTCAATACTGAGATAACTAATAGGTGGAGTCAGCGTCGACGGGCAGCGGAGGTGCGCCAACACCACTTAGTTGAGAAAGCGCCTAAGTGCCGAATTTTCCTGCGTCACCTGCAAGGGGCCGCCGCAGGAATTGGACGCGAGTGCTGCGTCAGCGTTCGGCTGCAACTCGTATCCAATCAGCGAGAACCCAGAGTCCCAGCCGAACGATGACGCCGGAGTCGGGTCCAATCAGCACCCTGCGGGGGTCTCTTTTGGTGACGACCTCTCGTTCCACTCCCAGAGCTGCACAAAGAGCCCCACCCTCTGCGGATCAGCCTTCATATCCCTGGACTGCGAACCAAGAAGAATGTAGCAGTGGTCGTAGCAAGGCAGCTCACGGAAGATCACTTAGTTACCCAGTACGATGGATGGACCCGAGTGTACACCGACGGATCAGTGGACCCCTCTGGAGGCACAGCAACAGCAGCGGCTTTCTTCCAGGCAGCCGCTGTGGGTACCAGTGAGCGCCTGGCTCATCAAGCATCCTCCACCACGGCAGAGCTAGCAGCCATACGGCTCGCCCTCTGGGGAATCCGGACAGGTTGCACACAGGCCCTACGCTGGGTCATCTTGAGCGACTCAAGATCAGCCCTTGAGCTGCTATCTAGGCTCGAACGGGCCACGCCCCTGGCCCGTTCAATCGCGCAGGATGCGGTGGAACTTCAGCAAAAAGGCAACGACATTGTCTTCCAATGGCTCCCAAGCCACTGTGGCATTAGAGGGAATGAAGTCGTTGATTTTCTAGCGATGCGGGCTCACAGGGACCCCGAGTGCCCGCTCTCAACCGTTCCCCGCTTCTCAGATGCCAAGCTACTTGTGAGAAGAGCCATCGCCCTACAGCACCCGGACCCGGTAGTGGTGGCGGGTGCCTTCCCAGCTCGGATACCACGCGGCTTCGACCGCCAAACTGCCGCAGTATTGCACAGATTACGGACCGGAAGCGCCTTCACCCCGGCGTGGATAAGTCGCTTTAGACTCGATGTTGATCCCATATGCCAGACCTGCGAGGAAACGGCCGACGCCGAACATCTCCTCCTGCAGTGCACTGATCACGAAGAGGAGCGCACCAACCTCCGTGATGCCTTTTCCCACCTAGGGCTACCTAGTTCCAACTTGGAGGAACTCCTGCGTCCTAGAGCGTCACGAGCTACTACAGACAAGGCACTCAAGAGTGTAGTCAGCTTCTTAAGGAGCACGGAACTCCTCGAGATCCTCTAAGACTTCCAAGAAATCTGGGTTGCTTGCGGCTCCTGGGGCTCCTGGGGATCTTACATACAGAGGTTTTCAGGAGTTCGAGGAGTCGCGATTCTGTACCGAAAGCCGTAGGAAAGCTAACACTCTGAAAAGATCCCCTTCCCTCTTCCCCCTCTCTACTCCTCTATCTCTTTTTTCCCCTATTCCCCTTTCCCATCGACAGTGACATGTGCGCCCAAAGCGCAACTAACTACAACGTCGATTTTCTAATAAACATCGCTTCAACAACAACAACAAGTAAATTCAGACTTTAAGCTGTTCTTTTTTTTTTTTTTTTGTCTAGTAGGTGTTGGCTTGTTACGCTCACTTTTCTTCGTACGTAGGAGTGAGAGAGTCTTCTTGCACGCTTCCAATGACGCGCCGCTGTTGACGTGCATTCCTCCTACTGTGGCACTGCGTTTCCTCAATATGCGCAACGAAGGTCGAGTCGCAGCGACGACGCCGTTTGCGCGAAACGGCCGACATCCCGGAGGAAAGATTGGCTCTTCCCAGACAACAGTGTGGGGAGGGACCGTGGGCGGCGATCGAGGGAAGCTTTGGTGGCTGTATCCGAATCCTCAGACGCCCGCGAGAACAAACTGGCTCTCCGAACATAACAATAGGCGGACCGTTGCGAGGTTGGAATTCCCATCCTTCGCCGAGTCCGAACCCCCGGCGCCAAATGCTAACGCATTTCGTCGAGAACCAGCGTAGCGACAGTAGCGACTTCGGCATCATTTTCTAGAACTTGGAGTGTCCAGTAATCTCTACTTTCCGCACTGTGTTTTTCCGTTAAAGAAAGTCACATGGTAAGGCTGATCGTACACTTGAGGTCAGTGAAGGGCCTATAGCTATACTCTTGTTATCTTATGTTTCTTCGAGGCTCCGACATTCTTCCTCCAATTCATTTATTTTTAGAAGAGAACGCGTGTTGTTTCTCAGTACGAGTTTGTAGAAACTGACAGCGGCTTCTCCTTTTTGTCGCTCAATCTCTATTTACATTTTCCTGTTACTACGCGCGGGTGATGGAAACAATAGACCTCGCAACATCGGTTCTCATTTTCGTCACTTCGCCTTTGTCGCGGGTGCTTGCAACGCTGGCGCCGCATGGCCGCCGTGCCACTCAAGCTGAAGAGTTCGGGCTTCCGAGCAGCGGGAGCACCGTCGAAAGGCTCTTGTATTCGTAACATTCGGCGATGGTGGTACCGCGGCGTGAGAATCGCGCTCATTAGCTCCTGGATGATCGGCTTCACAATAAAGGTGCTTGCCAACACCTTATTGACGTGAAAAAATAAACTAAGGCTCTAATACTGCTCGTATATAGCAAAACTAGCATTACTCACGCGTCGCAGACATAGCCTCGTACTATTGGTCTACGACGATCATCCAGATGACAGCCATTTTGATAGGCACCAGTGCGCTTCCTATAGGTCGTGAAAGTTGCGAATATGAAGCGACTGTGTAAAGAATCGCTGCGATTTTCAGTCTCGTGGGGCGTAGAGCGCGTGGACACAGCACAAACGTTAGCTGGTTTCCATGGTTTCTCTTTGCAGCACGAGTGTCGTTTCGCACAACGACGGAAATCGCACTGCGATTTGCCAAAACTCGCACCATGGGAAAGAGACTAAAGTGGCTTTGGAGATGATCGAAAGGTTCTGTACGACCAAATATGCTAAACACACGCAAACAAATGAGCATGGCACGAGCTGGTCAAATCTCAAGACACAGATAGCGTTTTGTATCAAGCTGGGATCAAGCTGAGATGTGTTTTCTGGCATGTACAGCGAAACAGTTGTGCCACATATTCACTGGTCTCGTGAGGATGACGATTTGAGTGTGCAATATTCTACGCACTTCGTACTTTGAGAGGTTCCTCAGAGGGCGAAAAAATGTCAGACCACTGGCTAAACCAATGCTTCGCGGGAAAAAAAAAACGAGAAAAAAAAAAGAGAAAAAAAAGGAAAAAAAAAACGTGAATATTTTTTTGGCAGTGGCTATTAGAAACGTACGAAACAGCAACCTTCATTTTATAATAATAATAATAATAATAATAATAATAATAATAATAATAATAATAATAATAATAATAATAATAATAATAATAATAATAATAATAATAATAATAATCTATTGGCGTAGCAGCACCAAAACTCTGAGTTCGATTGCAAAGTTGCAATTGAAAGTATTTGGTGTAATTTTGGTTTATTGTTATTTATTACTTACACTTACACCACTCTCTAGTGATCAGTTCGTCTTTGTTCTAACTGATCGCTGGAGAGCTATTGAAACGCGTGCAGAATTTTCACCATAAATAACCACTATACCCCCCCCCCCCCTTTTTCCTCAAGCTAGACACTTCAATGTCTCTTATTTAAAAAATAAAAATAAGAAACTACGTTAGTTTGTTTCAACGAAGTTATTCTGGACATTAAAATGCTAGAGGCACTTCAGCAACCTCCATCTTCGAAACTTTACTTGCTATTGGCGCGCCTTCCGATGGTTTCGTTTGCTCAATAAGCTGGAACGTGTGCTCCCTTCAACTACTGAAAGTCTACCGGCACAAGCACTTGCCCCCCCTTTTATTTTCCTTTCAGTGGAGAAACAAAGCCCATCACATTTCAAGACCAACCACATTTTTCAATACATCCACTCTGTTGACACAAAGGGACACATAAAGACGTTAACGACAGGCGTTTCGATCCGTTTCGACGTCGCTCTATGCCTCACGACTGTGTTGGAAGCGCGTTGCGTGAATTCCTTTGTCCATGTGCACCCCTACGAATCCGCGTGCCTCCCGCACCAAATTCAGAAACGAACGTCCCACTTTCCGAGTGACTTCTTCGAAAGCTATAATCTCACAAAAGTTTGCGAAGCAGACGACTTATTTTGACAGACAGCATAACATTCTACGACGTATTTTTCGGTCTGCGGCACGAGACAATGGGCGAGTGGTACTCACGTTCGCGGTCCGGTCGGGCCGATGTCCCCGACGACAAGTGCCTCCCCGTCTCCAGGCAACGGACACGGCACGAGAGAAACATAAGGCGGCCGAGCTGCCGCCAGCGGACGGGAAGAAAACCACCCCCATCGTTCAATTTAGGCATATCACTCACCAGTTGAAAGCTGAACGGGAATTCTATTTGATAGAAAGAAGTGTACTCATCCAGTGACCATAGGGGTTTCAAATGGCCTTAGGTTGGCAAAGCCACACTGCTCATACATCAAAGCGGGCAAGCCTAGAGCATGTATGGAATGTTTCATACTTATATGTAGTACGCTTTGAACATGTCTAAAGACAGATTTCGCTACGACCAACATGGCAGGACCGTCGTATAAAAAAGAAACATGCCTGAGGCAGTGTCTACAGACTGTCTTTCGGACGATGTGTTGGCAGTGGGACCGCGGCTTTATTCCGCAACCTGATTTAACGGCCACGACCAGGTCATGCTGGTGCAAACAATCTTGGGAACGCTACATACCGAGATCCCCAGTATACTCGACCATAGCCTCCTCTATATTGACAAATCTTGCCAGATCACCACGAGAAGCGGCCGCCGAAATTGAAAAGGTAGAGCGGCAGACAACGGATGAGGGGAGAGCCACGTGACGGGCGCCCCGCTGCGGCGAGACGCCGAAACACACTTCTCCCGAGCGATGGAATGTCCGCTCGTGCTCCTCGCGTTCCTCGGGCTACCGCTTCTTTTCTCGTCATGTTTGAAAACCATGTTTTGGGTCCTCGCCGCTGCAAAAGTTGTGCACTGAATACCTGGTTCCCAAAGAAATGCTCTCTGCTACTAGATCCTCACGCTCCAAATCTGCGACCGGGCACTCTATGACTCCGTCGTCGAACTGCCAGGCTTTGTGAGTATAGAAAAGGCTATGACTGGACTTTACTAGTAAAAAACGTTTCGTAATTGTGTTCGATGTCCGAGACCGCCATCTCGCACCGCTACAGAAGACAGTGACACATCGTACGAAATACATCTTACAGAAGTTAGCAGGCACACGATAAGTGTTAACACGAAATTTTAGTGATATGCAGTGATGTCTCGTTAATATGGACACCTCCGTTCCCGTAAAAAATCGTCCACAATGTGAGTTGTTCATAATAACGAGACAAAAAAGCATATATTTTTTAAGTTTTTCCCCGAAAAAGGTGTCCATATAGCGGGGTATCCATATTAACGATACATGACTGTAATAACCTCACGAATAAAAAAAGTTGCTAGTCTTTAAGAAAGTTGAAAAATTGATCTTCGTGTCTCGTTTTGTAATCTATCCGCGTCTACGAGGCTTTATTTTAAGACGTCCACGAAGGTTGTTGTAGTATAGTTTACCGAGCGCCATATTCGTGAGTATTTATGAGCACTTAAAAAATATACACGCACACACGAATATTTGTATACATTCAACAAGGCCGCCGTAGACCTTCAGTCTCGGACACAAAAGGAAGAATTCTTGTTGTGCGATTTCTTATGCCCCGACTCGTCAATACTAAACTAGCATAATACCCACATTTCAAAGGTGTGATGCAACGATTTTCATACTTTGAGAAAATACCGCTTAGAACGAATTCCTGACGTTAGTGATCCTATGAAACACGCGTTCGGTTTCCACCACACAAGATCGAAGCCAAGAAGAAAAGAAATTAAGAAAAACGAGCAGCGTTTACCTTCCTCAACTCGCCGCCAGAACAAGCGGCCACGTGATCTGTAGCCGATTCATTGCCGCCAATGTTGATCGTAGCCATGCGCTGCGGTCGGCAAAGCACATGACACGCGCGGTGTTCCAGACGTACATTGTTATGGTTCGGGTATTGTCGTCATTGCAGCGATTGGACACGGGCCACTATCCGAATGCTTCTCGAGCTATCGATCACCACGAGCCGAAATCGAGTGCGCACGCAATGCTCGGGTCCGATCTATGAGCCGCATTCAAATACAGCCACTGGAGAATGCTGCGATCCCCTAGGTACGTCATCAAGTTTTGAGAAGGAGAGACTGAAAGAAAACGTTCGCTTTCTTCTTGAAATTGCACCGCAACAAAGGAGTTTCTTGGCCAGTGGCGTTGCGTGCGAGTACCCTTTAAAGCGACCATAAAATAATTTTTCGGCTTGGATAAATTGGGATTTTGCTAATCGAATAGCGTTTAGTGAGCCAAAATAACTAGTGCACGAGCGTAGAAACCCTAAAGCCTGCTTTTCGGTACGAAAATGTGAATATACAGCTGACTATTTCGCGTCTCCTTTCCTTCGAAAGCTCTTCGCATTTTCACTGTGATGCATCCGCGGTGCCTAAGCAGGTCAGCCGAACCCAGCTCACACATTAGACACGAGCACTGCGTCACCCGGACGTATGCTCTGGTCAACAAGCAATTCGTCGACGAATATTTGGATCCGCGTTCGTGGGCAATGAGTGCCTCGACGGCACTTATCATCACTTCAGAATGACAAGTTTTAAAGTGTGATTAGAAAGCACGATGGAAGCTTGGAGTCATCGCCTCCAGTGCCCAAGCACGTCAGAATTACGTGATTTTTCGTTTCGCTTTTGTGTTGAGGATTAAAGCTAGAGAGGAAGAAGTTGAGAAACCATTTCATAGCCCCACGTTACTAAAACACTCAGTTGGGAAACTCACCGTCGAAACCTGGGCCGCTGGCGTCCACCGAGACCGAGCTAAATGCGACAACAGCGCCACTCTTTGTCATTTGTCTGTACTGTGGTCTCCTTGAGCTTTTAGAAAGCCTTTTTTTGCGAAAAAACAAACGGAAAAGACTCTTTTTGTATGAAATTTATTGGAGTTTAGTACAAAATGAAGGGCGCGTGATGTTTTTAAATTCTTTAATTTGCAAGGTTTTGTGGCACAATTAATATTGTTTTTATACAACCATGCCTCAGCGGTGCTTTCAGGTGGCGCGTCCCGATCTAGGTGCATTTTAACTTCGGCATCAAGATGCGGCGCGACCGCTGGGGAGACGGGGGTGGCACCCTTGTAACCTCTTCCACTGTATCTGTTTCGGCGCCTGAATGGCCGATTAAAGCCAAAATAGAAGTGACGTGCGGTTCCTCGAATGGCCGCTGCGGAAAAAATGGTGGCGTTGTGTTCGACATTAGCTCGGTGCTGGAGGACAGATCGGAGACACTTTTTGAAGGCTGTCTGTATGGCAGTTTCCCAACTGAGTGGTTTAATAACGTTGATAGCCCCTTTCACGTAATTTTAATAATAAAACAAACCATATACGCACTGAAAAATACGTTACACGACCTTTTCTTTTCTTGCAGCTTTTGTTCGGCGACCGCTTTGACAGGACAGAAGGGAAAAACACTTCACGGCTTTCACGAGTGTAGTGTGGCAAAGCATAGAGAATATAAACGTCGCGACGTACACCCCCGTTTGGGGCCGCATTGCTAAAACGACACGCAAAATAGGTGCGATGACCGAACGAGCACGGGTGTCTCCAAGCTTATTAGGCGATGGTTTGGCTCTGTCTCTGGTCGAGAGCCGTCTGTTCCTGGCCGAAAGCCGGGTAACCAGCAAGTCCTAATGTTTGTAACTGACGCCTTTTGGCTGCAAGAACGCTCAACTCAGCAACTGCACCAGTGATCCGACACTGCCATGTTGTGGTCCGGAACTTTCGGCGTTTATTGAATGCCAGTGACACGCGAGCTTTCAGCGTGCACTTTCCTCCAGTCATCGAGTCGGCTTCCTCCCGGCTTCGGTCTCGAGTTTGATCCCAGCCCTTGCGCTCGAAGCGATACAAGCAGCGCAACTGCCTATTTGCTTTAAAAGAAACAAAGAAACAAACAACAAACAAGCAATTTATTCTTTTCGTCTAAACTAATTATACATCGCAAAGATTGACGAGTGGATCTATACGGCCGTGGCCGTCGTATACGCTCAATGAAATCTTGGCGTGAACAATCGGTTTCGGAAGGAAACGCCGGACAACGCTTGTCTCAAAGCATGTTGACTGTACTGCACGATTTTAGTGCCGTTTACGTTCGTCATTTGGGAATTCATTTCTACACAAACGAACTGCATATTTTACGTTGGCTGCGAACAATATGAACGTGGAATGTTCTAATAAGATACGGGTGTTAATTTAGGAATTCAAACTACAGCGCCCGAGACCTTTAGTTTTTCTTATTCTTTTTGCATAATAATAAACATAGCTTGGGTAAATGAAGAGCACATATACCTAGAGTCTAAAGCGAGTTTATTTTGAGCGCACAAGCGCGTTAGACCCGAACAACATGCAACCAACTTTTAGGGGTAAACGTTTCCCGGCAATATTTTGTCACTTATCAACGACGATTAAAGCGAAATTGAGACGTCGTCCTGTCTATTTTTCTGTCCCTTCTACGTTTTGATGTTTCTTCTCTAACCCCAGTCTCAGGTTAAATCAACATGGTTAATATTCACCAGCTCGCCTGCACCCTTACGATTTTTTCTATGATTTAGCGAAACACACATTTCAGAGACAATTATCGGCGAATAGCCCCTTGACTCAAACAGAGCTTTCTTATCTTCACCTCCCTCCACAGACATGCAAGCCAGCGCATCGACCTTTCTTTTCGACGTGGAGGGAATACACAAACAAAAAAAAAAGAGTCTCCCCGTTTTTTAACGCGGCCAAGAGAGCGAAAGGTTCAAACCCTCCCACCTCTCCAGCAGCGGCGGATCCCAACTGAAAGCCGACCTATTTGGCACAGGCCGGCAGGTGAGGCGATCGAACCGGGGCGAAACGTCAACGCTCGGTGACGTCGCACGTCAGCGCCGTCGGTGGTTCAGGGACGGTCAGCGATTCGCACACCTCCCTGACAACCACGGCCACCGCAATCGCAGCGGCGCGCCCTGCCACCAGTCCGCGTGTCCGAAGGGTTATTTCAAAAACCGAGAGGAGAGTCGCTCCTCGGCTTCTCTTTTTACCGGCTATTTCGGGGGAGGCCCGGGAGCCGAGGGGCTTCCCGGGCGATCACGTCACGGTCCCGCTATATGGAGCCCCGGCCCTGGCCGCGAGGGACGCCGCAGTCGACGCCAGGAGCTCCTCCGCTCGACCCGCTCGCCCACCGCCCTCAGGGAAAGACTCCGGAGGACAACGCTCAGTCGGGATTTGCAGGCAGCCAAGAAAAGGTGAGCTTTCTCACGCATTCCCACGTCTTTGTATGGGTTCTTCTCGAAAGCAAGTGTCACACATGGGTGGTGGGTTCATCCGAGCTTCTAGCACTTAAGCTTGGATTGAGACCACATGGTCACAAAGATCACCTTAGAGCACTGCGGTGCGCTGCAAAGTGAGATGACACTAGCAAATGTATAACACTCTTATATGTGTATATCTGTGTATGCGTGTGTGTGTGCGTGTGCGTGCGTATGTATTTGTGTCTTTATTTGTTTTATTTTGTGATACATTCTACCCTTATCTTTTTTTTTCTCTTTTTGCTAAGCTTGGTTTATACCGTGGTATATACTGTCATATATTATCTATATTTACGTTTCACCTCACAACGTTGCAAGCCGTTCCGGTTTGAAATATCTACGTGACTGTTTGAAAATAAACGCTAAAAATATTTTTTTTTTTTTTTAAGGTCAGTTTTGGTTTAGGTTTTTTTTCGAAGTACGCTTTCCAGGGTCAGTGCAAGCTGTACGATGTCGATATTAAAAAACAAAAACAAAAAAAACGATCTGGTTTTGAGAACAGGGGACATCGCGCCACCACTATGCAGACAAAGAGACTGTGGAATCTGCGAAAAAAAAAATTGAAACTACCTGCACCGTTATGTCATAGTAAGACACTTTGTACATCGTAAATTGAAGCCAGAGCACTATATGTATTCATTATATGAAATCGTCCAGCGCTGATGGCCTTCGCAGTGCATTCGTCAAGCATCGCGTGGAAGAGCTGGCTAATAGTCCGTGGCATTAGAACAATGGTATGCTCGAAAATACTTCGAAGTTTGGTCTTTACGACATAAAGGCATTACCTCGCGCCTTCACTTACCACTTTTCAAGGCCGTGTGGGTGTTTATTTGTGAGAATCAATCTTTGCTTGTTCCATACCTTCATAGGCTCCTTGTAGGGGTCGCGTAAAACGGACGTCCCATATTGCTGTTAGAGCGATACGGGTGTGACCAGGCAGGGGCTGTTAGTTTTTTTTTTTTTTAAACCAAAGTCTGCCGTTTGATTGTTGAGAAGTCTGCCTTTTGGATGCACGATGGAACTTACAAAAGATGCAATCCCCGCGTTTTGCGCATCGACGGGCCAGCGCAACGCAATGGTTTAGCTCATTTAGTGGCTCTAGGTTACACTCTGTTCTCGGCAAAACGTAGTCCGGGCGGAGTGTTCGCTGAGCCCAAAGGTCTTTTCGGGAAGAGCCAACACCGACTGGAATGCTAAAAGCCCTTGTACTAAAATTTTGACGTCATCACGGTGAGATCGATCGCAGACGCAGATTGGACGCGAGTGCTGAGGCAGCGTTCGGCTGGACCTCGTGTCCAATCAACGCGTCGAAGGACGCCCAGCGTCGAGTTCGGGCCCAATTGCCGAGTTGATGTCATCCCATGGCGTGATGACAATGCGTGGAGGCAACGCGCCGGAAACGGAACATTCGCCGATATTCGGCTATATGCTTCATCTTGCGTTTTATAACTGACACGAACAGATGTCCTCCATTTTTTCTTCATTTTATTTCTCCCCTATTATTAATGTCACTCTTTGACTCACCGAGGTGTTGACATGACTCAAAGCTGCCGCAAAATTCGCTGACGTTCCAGTTATTCACTACTAAAAATATGCTTATACTACTACAACTCGTATTTGAATGAAACGCAGTAGTGCTAAACTTCCTCGAGATATGACCTTTTCACTGTTACGATCGAGAACAAAAGTTTCTCATTCGAAATGTCATCGTCTCGTCCTCGAAGCGGATCTCCGCACGCCGGGAATCCCACTCACCGCTTGGAATTGAGGTGGCCGCGGCTTATGAGCATCACGCCTCCTCTTGGATCGTGATTGGTCCTTCGGTTTTCTTATCGCTTAATGCCGTAACCTGATTGGCTGCGGAGCTATCGCAAGATGCACGGGGCTCGCCACGCCCCCTGTTTTCTAAGCTGTGGGAGCGCAAGTTTACCCGCTTCTTGCGCATCGATTGCGGTGGCGGCCAAACGCCGAGCTCCGATTGACTCCGATCGGAAGAATAGTGCGTGGACCCCGGGAGGGAACCAGCATCGATGTCTACCCACTATCAAAGGGTATAAAGCGCCAAAAAAAAACACGGCCCGAAACTTTATGCCCCACTCGATGAACTTACGCGGTCGTTAACCTCTACCAACAGTCGCACCTTGCGGGTGTTATTCGTTCGTCATCCGAGGATGCTCCCGCTAAACCGATTCTATACATAAATTCCGTCGAGCGAATTCGACATCGTAGGATGATAGGTTGCACCAACAGTATACCGTTGGTTGGTGTTGTATTATTGAGAGCGTGAGATCCAGCCGACGCGTAGCTGGCGCCTACGTCTTCGAGCCCGTGGTCACTCTGGTAACAAAGAATAAGAGATAGCCTGCACACTCTGTCTGAGGTCTTTCTTGTGTGACGGTCGCATTGTTCATACAAAAACTTTCTGCAGGCGTGTTCGAAGCATACATAAATGTATGGAGCAAATTTGCTTCAGGCATGCCCGAGGGCCTGTCCGCGGCCGATTCTGCCATAGTGTCTGCCGCGAACATCGTGTCTTTTTCATGATGATCGAGTAGTCTGACTGCGACTTCAGCCTTCTTGACTGTCTAAAATGCCAAAAAAGAAAACTGAAAACAAGAACAGAAAATAAACTTTCTTTAACTAACTAGCTAGCCATAACTAGCGAACATTACCAGATGTGCCGAACAAAATTGTAGAGCCCATCCACGTCAAGTGAAGATGGAGGACCAGCAAAGCTGTTATTTTTACGACAACTTTACGACAACTATATGACATCTATACGATTTGCATATGATTGCAGCGAAGACACGTACACGACTTCGTTGTTAAACTGTCTTTATTTAATTCTTAGTGTTAATACCACAAAAACAATATTACAGTTCAATGCCTGGCCTATATTATGTTCCTTTTTTTTATGCAGATGCATTTCCCAGTAATTAATTCATGGTGTATGGTTTGTCAAGGGAAAACAGAAGCATTAAAACTTTGATTCTTATTTATAATCTTAAGTCAAGGACGGAACCTCACCGAGGCTTCCCTGTATCTTCCCGAAAGCTTGTTGTGTCTCACCGACAGTCTCAAACAGATGTTTTTTTTTTTTTTTTTCCACTCGTTACCTCCCCGTAAGTTTACAAACCTACCCATATGGGTGTACACTACCACGTCAATTTATACTTCGCATTCAGTTTCTAGGTAGCTGCTGTGTTAAATACACAGCAGAAGAATAATGTAGTTGTATCAATTATTTTAACGTAAAATTTGGGGGCATCTTTTTTATGCCAACAATAATCAATAGCCAAAAGGACTTCTCTTATACAATAACGCTGATTTTATTTATCTCATTGCGATCTAAAATATGGAAACGTATCAAGAATTTAACTTTCTCATTTCATAAATATTGTCATGAAATTATTATCAATTACATTCCAACTCATCACGGCAACGCTAGAAACAAAGTTTCACCAAGGAGACAGAAGAGTACGACGTTTCTGGTTATCACGCAAAAAGTTATTTAAAAACTTGCCGCAAGGTGGCGCATCATGTTCCAAAAGGTCAATGTGAGAAACAACCGTTGGAAGTCTCAGTCCACCGTTACGTTATCTTGACTAGGAGATCTACAAAACCTCTATGTATTGTATTTCACGATCGAATTTTACAGCGACATCTTATGAAGAGGTGCTCGATGTCCCGACCATGTTAAAATCTTACAAAATAAACTATACGTTTTTTTTTTCATTTTTAATGTACACGTCCAGTATATATCCGTACAATTTTTCGAGTTAAAGAGAATCATTTAGGTTGTTGATCGACGCTTTCGTGATCCAAAAGTAACGTGATCATGCTTTACTCATAACAAAAGAAGGGAAATCCAGATATTGAATTGGTTTAATGGTACAAACATTTCCACGTCATTACCTTTGGAACGAAGTTTCGACTGAGGGAAATCGCCCTTTGCTTCCTCTTGACGTAAGTCGGTAGTGCGAGACCCGGCCATCTTATTATCCCCCCGCAGCAAATGAGATTGCCGGATAAGCAGATAAGAACACCAAAGAATCAATCACAAAACAGGAACACGATAAACCACAGGTCAGCGAGTCTGACTTTCACGACCATTTCAGATCATTTGATTGTGTCTTAATAACACATACGTCTGGATATACGATCTCACGTACAAAACTGAAAAGGAAAATTTAATTAGATCCTCTTTGATTAGACTGACCATAACACTCAACATTAAAAAAATAAATAAAAAACGTCGAAAAGGAAGAAAAAGTAGAAAGAGTACACTCTTTCGAATTTTTTTGGTTGAGTAGTTGAGTATACACAAGCGCAGCTTTCTCACCAACTCTACAAAACCGAAGCATGCCAAATATAGCAGACTTGAAAAAGTCCCCGGTACACATGTCTGTGCACACAAAATGGCAAATGGGATCGCAGAAGAAGCTTTAAATTGTGATCTTTGGGAGGTAACATTTCTATAGTATGTTTATTTTTATAAAATGCAATTAGTAAGCTTTTTTTTTTTTGTCTCTGTCCCTCACTTGGTGCTGATTTAGAAAGCACGTCCCCACGAAAACGGGGACACGAGGCTTCATCGTGACGAAATGACGGGACGGCAGAAACTAACCTCTGAAACGGGACTGTCCCGGCCAAAACGGGAAAACACTGGTCACTCTATTTCTTATGCCCTGTGTGAGACGCTATTTAGATTACTTACAATTCAAGAAACACGGGGCGTATACCCCGAATTGTGTTCACGCTTTTCGCTTTATGATTCGCTCTTCGGAGTTTTTACCGGCTAATAGTGCAGTTTTATTGGCTGCGGAGCGATCAATTAGGCCACACCCTTTGTGCCAATTCCTACGGTGTTTCGCTTCTCTCGGCGTGAGGACAGGTGGCAAATGGCGGCTATTTATCGAGGACTGCTTGCGACACCAGAGCCGGGCACATGACGGCTGAGATGTGCAAAGAGAGAGGGGGAAAGAGCAGGCGCGGAAGCCGGAAACACGAATAGTGCCCCGCCGAAACACTCCCAGTGCCACCTCTTCTATTCTCGGAGTCGTCTCCCGACGCCCTCGTCAGCGCTTGTGCCCGGCCTCCTCCCTGTCTTCGGAACCGCCGCCTGGCATTGCACACTCGCCAGAACGTCTTTCACAGTCACTGATCATCGCTAGACCGCCGAGGATTTTCGGGCGGATCGGAGGCAGAAAAGCGGATAAACATTCACCACCAACTGAGACATAAAATCGCGAGTAACTGCTCACAAACAGCGCGGTTGTGCGGTGTTTACTACTTGGCACTTACGGGGAACAACCGTCTGTATTTTCTGAACAACGAATGTTCCGCGCGAAGCGTCTTACGACTGTTTTTAAAGTGCAAAAAGGCTGAAACATGGCTCTTTATGCGTAATATTGCTTTTGGACTCCGACCCAAAGGCTCCCTTTAGTATTGTGGGCGGAATAAGCACGAGCTCGGAGTCAACTTTTTCGTGCGTCGTTGTCGTGCATATAGCCCACAGTCGTAGCCTTCTATATACTGACAAAACCTGACAGTTCGCTACGAGAAGCGGCGGCTGAAATGGAAAAGGTGGAGCTGCAGACAACGGATGAGAGGAAAGCCCCGTGACTGGCGCCCCGCTGTGGCGACACGCCGAAACACACTTCTCCCGAGCGAACAAGTGTGTTTCGAGTCCTTGCCGCTGCAAAAGCTGTGCGCTGACGTCTAGGTTCCCCGAGAAATAGCTCTTTGATGCTCTGTGCTACCAGATCCTCGCTCTCTAAATCTGCGACCGGGCACTTTATGGCTCCGTCGTCGAACTGCCAGGCTTTGTGAGTGTAGAGGAGGCTATGCCACTGTGCTGCGGCCACTCGCTTGAGCGCAAGCACGTGACTTCGTCTTGCATCTCATGCGCATGCGTTCCCGCTCGAAGGATGAACGAGTCTACGCCATTGCACAACTAGCTTTCCCAGCGTTTTCTCGGAGCACGGCGGAAACCGCGCCTTCGTGGAAATGGTTTATAACACCATTTCCAGAAAAGCGTAGCCATCTTGAATGTCGTCGCTTCTGATACGCGTTAAAACATCGTTTTGATCTGTCCACGCCACTGGAAGGTGTTCACGAAAAATGCGTGATTTTCACAGATTCTTGTTTTGCCTCACCTATATTTTTTTTTTCATATTTCAGGTTGAAATGTCTTATTATTTTTTCGTTTTGCATACCAGATATACAACCTACGTGACTGAGAACGAAAGACCCATTTCAGATGCGAAGATCGTGCACGTGCGCAGGTTTGATGGGCTCTCAAGATGCGCAAGAGCACGTGCGCCCATAGCTTTGACTTATAGCCACAAAACGATGTCTGCGGGCATAGCCTTGACAATGTAAAAAAATGTTGACCATGAGCATAGATACTAATTTGCCTTCAAAATCTTTATAGCCGTCATAAAAATATATTATCGCGAAAGACAAATGACAAGAGAATACAGGACAGGACAAACGCTTATTTCAAATGACCAACTAGGCCACCAACTTATTTGTTACAACCTCTATAGCCGGCGAAATTTTTTGTTGTTGTTTTGTTATTTTGGCTTTAAAATAACATTGTTTTTTTTTTTTGTTGCTAATATTGTGATAGGACCACCCGAAATAAAGCCAGACAAAGAAAAAAAGCTGCTCTTTTTTTGGTGTAAGTTTGTGCTCAGAAAATATTCTGCGCACACCAGCTCGGAGCGCGTGGAGCGAAAGATCGCGCTGCAGAACCCAGGATCCTGGGTTCAATCCCCACCCCTGTTCGTTTCGATCTGGATGAGCATCGTACCGGTGTGCGGCTGTGGGCAGTTTGATACTTTAGACCCATGTTGCGGATAAAAAAAACAGGACGCGGGATGGCCAGAAAAACGTGCTTTTCGTGTAAGGCTCGTCAAATTATGAGGCGCTGGAGAAATTCAGCCTTCTGCGTTAAGTCCTTATTTCGAACTCTTTTTGTTCGCCTTCCGCCCATTGAAAAGCATGCGGGAAGGGCCTTAGAACGCACCTGGTATCGCTGCGCCGCAGCGTTCTTCCGCACGTCTGCTTTCCTCGCCGTCACCATGGCAACGAACGCCGAATGAATGGAAGCACGCACGGTACCGCCGCGTGAAGCCAGCAACAGCTGACGCCATTTTACGAACGCCGTCTGCTAGCCAAAGCCGAACGCGGTATGTCAGATCAACCGCCTCCGCCGGTGCTCGATCGCCGACGGCGATCGAGCACCGGCGGAGGCGTTGATCTGACATACCGCGTTCGTAAAATGGCGTCAGCTGTTGCTGGCTTCACGCGGCGGTACCGTGCGTGCTTCCATTCATTCGGCGTTCGTTGCCATGGTGACGGCGAGGAAAGCAGACGTGCGGAAGAACGCTGCGGCGCAGCGATACCAGGTGCGTTATAAGGCCCTTCCCGCATGCTTTTCAATGGGCGGAAGGCGAACAAAAAGAGTTCGAAATAAGGACCTAACGCAGAAGGCTGAATTTCTCCAGCGCCTCATAATTTGACGAGCCTTACACGAAAAGCACGTTTTTTGGCCATCCCGCGTCCTGTTTTTTTTTATCCGCAACATGGGTCTAAAGTATCAATCTGCCCGGCCGGGTACCAGTCTTGCGTGATGCACGTTCAAGACCCCAGGCCACCGGTTGTACTGCACTGGCTAAATTTCTCATCTACAGCTGAGACACCAGGGCCGGCTTGCTAGAACAGCGTCTCAGCTGAGACTGGCTGAAAGAAAGCACTGCAAAGGATGGGGCGCGTGAGCTTCTTGGTACGCGGCTTGAGTTCCGCTCAGCTCTTGCGCTGGCTTTGGCAGTGCCTTCTTTCCCCCAGTCTCAGCTGAGACGCTGTTTCTACCAAGCCGGCCCAGGCGCCCATTGGTGCTGATTAACTTCCGGCTGTACAAACATATACGCAACATTTTTATTTTATTGTTTGGAAGCATACTCTGAACACGAGGCTGAATCATCGTTCGGCGAGGGCTCGGTTCCAACACGCGCATCGTGCCCAAGAAATGGCGTCTGCCAATATTGCCTGGTGGACTTTTGAAGAGGGTCTACTACATAGTAAGTTACAGCTCAAGAAGGTAGGGCGAGGGAAAGAAAGGCTTGGGAGGAGGAAGCAGACGGAACGCTGGAGGGGAGAGGGGAAACCTCCGCCTCTCTCCAGCTTTCCGTCTGCTTCCTCCTCCCCGGCCTTCCTTTCCCTCGTCCTATATCCTTCAGTTGCGAACCTATTTGTTTTTCTCGAGAATTTTCTGCGACTGTCATTGAGCGAAGAAAAGATAATCTAGCGCATGTTTAAGGGGTATGAGTTTCAAGGAACAATTCTAACAGATTTACCGAAAGTACAAACATCCTTGCATTGCCCCTTTAAAATATACGCGTTCAGCGACAGATTCGCTGAACACGGCAGAACTAAGACGTTGCCGACAACAAGGTTGCTTTTCAGGGGCACCGCCTGCTGACAAACATGCTTGTCTGTCGTCGGTTGGTGCTAGAAAAACATAAGAAACCGAGCAACAATATTTCTATTACGTCTGCAAGCTGACACGATTGAGCAGTTGCATTCATTCGTGAGTTTCAAAATTGCAGCCTCAGAACTAAAAAGCGTTTTCTTTATTACTCTTCTTTCACTGCCATCAGTATGTATTTAGAAACTCAGGAGATGCACTGTGAGCAACATTTGAATGTGTTAGATCTCGTGTAAAACAATGCCTAAGGTCGCATTCATAGAGGCGCGGTGGCAGCTTAAATGCTTATTCGACCTTGTTAGAGTAGTATAATGTGTCCACAATATCCAAAATAGCTATACAATTTAAAAACACCTTCCGCCGTACCAAAAATAAAAAGGGAAAAAATACGTGAGAGTTGCCCATTTTAGCGTGAAAACGTCGTGCAGGCAGCATAGCTGAGAAGATATATAACGCCTTAGTGCAGCACTCCAACTATAAGAAAGCGTAACAATAAAGCCGTATAACTGGTAGGATACGTAAGGCATCGGTATGGTACTCTTACAATAGCAAGGCGTATAATGAGTGTCACGTAAAATACTCGTATTTTGCGATATTCATATAGGCACAAAATTTGAATGGCAAATGTTTCTAGGAGAGTCGGAGAGGAACCTGAGGTGACGTCACTGCATCGCTAAGGTATCGGCGAATACAAAACCAGATGAGAGGACTCTTGTAAGATTGGCTGGCTACTCGTCAAACAAATAAGGTTAGCAGAAACGTTGATATACAGATATTTACGCCACAACTGTCCGGCATTGTCCCTTGACGGCCAGGCCTCGACCATCCTCCACGCGAGGACAGTCGAGGTATGTGATGAGGCCCGCTCCCCTCCTTTGTGAATGCCGCGTTCGAAGTTCCAACAAGAACAAAACAGAGGTTCCCACGTGATCGTCTCGCAGTGGCACCAACAATTGGGAGACGCGCGTCAGTATAGACGTCAGACTAACCGGCCGAGCTCTTTGTCACACTTACGCAAGGCTGCGAGAGATCCAGATGCGACCTCGTTGCCACCGCGGGCCGCCGTGACGCAATAGTCGGCCCGATGCTAAGAACGGCACCCAGCCCTGTTTCGTGCTCGGTATTCTGGCCGTTCAACAAACAACGGGAGCACGTCACCGTTACGAAGCCACCGACGTGGCGCTGAGTGGAGGGGGGGAGACGGGTATGGTGCGACCGAGGTTAGACGCGGGAGAGGGAGGGTAGAAGACGGACGGCAAGCAATTGGCGTTGAGAAAACAAACAGTGTTCGAGAAGATTCCTGCCTTGTCAAACTTCCACGTCAGCTTGGCTCAGCCGCGGACGCCACTTTTACCTGCGGAGGAGTGCTTGATTGATCGACTGAGTGGGGGGATTAGCCTCTATTATAGCTGTCTTTACCCGGGGTTAAAGGAAGGAGAAAAAAAGCAAGCGAGCATGATGATATCATAATGATGATGACAATGATGACAATTATAATTGTGATTATGCTGCAACTTAGCACTTGGAGCAGCAAAAAAACACATACGACAGTTACTTATTGGTAAGAAAAAATTACCAACGAATTGTTTAGTGTTTGCCTAGGCAGCCGAAAAAGAAAACACGGGCATGATGATGATTATGCAAATTGTAATTGTAATTCCGTTTTAATTCTGCCCGTGGACCGGCACAAAGCCCATATGTCAGTCACTTACTCCGATAAAAAGAGTACCAAGTAGTTGTGTTATGTGTATGTTTAGACACTGGGTAGTCATTCCCAGTGAGAGTCTGGCATCTCCGCTGAGGATAAAAAATTTACCCTGTGCAGTACGACTGCTAGGCTGGGGTCTTAAACGGGCATCACGCAGTAGCGGTACACGACCGCAGGCCGGTGAACGGTGCGCATCCTGATCGAAACGGGGAGGTGTGGGGATGGAACCCAAGACCCAGGACCTCTGGGTCCTGCAACACGAGCTTTCGCTCCACGTGCTCCGAGCTCCGGTGTGTAAACACGTTTGGCCACCGATTCACTGAAAAGCAGCAAACATTGCAGAGGTTCCCAGGTTGGTCCATCTAAAGTCACTCGACATCCTGGGAAAGTAGTTCCAAGGACCCATAGGGCCGCCAGTCTTGTCCATGGAAAGAGCAGTTTCTCCTTGAGCTCTCGGTGAGCCGATACAAATTCGCGGTGAAAGTTTGCTTTATAAAGACGTTTCTTGCATACCGATACTTCACTAAATCTGAAGTCGATTACGTTATCCAAATCCGCACATGGCGAAACGAACGCACATCTTCGCGCCGCCATCAAATGCGCCGTTGTTGCTTGGTGGAACTGAAAAATAATTTTCCTGTCATGAAATACGATTTGTTACAATTAATATCACTTTAACATATCTGCGAAAATAAGCCAGTCTGATAAGTCTATTACACATACAGCGCCCAAGACGCTATACATTGGCGAGGATTGCTTTCGGTACAATGACACGTCATCGCGATCTTGGCACGGCTAGTTCAAAACGACCCTTTCGAAGCTTCGAAGATACGAAACGCTATACATTGGCGAGGATTGCTTTCAGTACAATGACACGTCATCGCGATCTTGGCACGGCTAGTTCAGAACGACCCTTTTGAAGCTTCGAAGATACGTAAGGACCAAAACAGCGACTGCCATGATGGCAACAAATACATCGCCGGGGTCGTCGGTATGTTAGTATCTGTTTGTGTCCCGCTAGCAGGCACGGAACGTAATGGCGCTACTTATCCGGAATCCAGTGACTTAGGTCCGTCGTGTCCTATATGCGCCAAGTAACCTCGAGGCCGTAAACTGCCAGGGACTGTGCGATGCAACGAACGTTAAAGGAAACGTGGTTCTTCGTGATAGAGTTCAACATTCACACATGATATGGTTGTTATTGCTCTCTATACACCACGAGAAATATGAGATCATATGCCATCCCTATGCGGAGCGCAAGTTCGTCTCTTTCTTCCACAGGGGTTGCGATGATGTCAGAACGCCGAGCTCTTATTGGCTGATTAAAACAATTAGTGGGTAGGCCTCAAGGCAGGTCTACTCTCTATTCTCCAATCAAAGCCAGTCAGAGCTCGGCGTCGTTCTGACGTCACAGAAACTCCTGCGCAAGAAGCAGACGACTTCCTCTCCGCATAGTCTGTTACCGCTTAAGACGTTTTTTTTGTGTTCTGGCTTCGGATTTCGTGGTTCGCTCTTCCGCGTTCTTATCTGCTAACGCCGTAATCTGATTGGTTGCACAGCGATGATAAGACACCCAAGGTTAGCCACGCCCCACGTTTCTTAAGCTCCCGGTGAAATGACTATAGTCTTAGGCCACGTCGAGTAGCTCCGTGATATTGTGGAGTTCAGGTTCAGGCCTGGCACGCGTCTGCGACCGGTGTGTTTAGCGTCCTATTCTGCCCCTTAATCAAAAGTGGTGCCGAGGTGGCAACGAATGACGTCACAGAAGCCGGAGTGTCATGCTGTCGGATGTCGCGATCCTGGCGGTTGGCAGTGGAAGGTCCGACAAGAAAGCTCGAGCAAACGGGAATGGCTGTCGTCATCCCAACCCCGTGACCGCCGAAGTTTCCGTGGACTGCCACACTGGAGAGCGACCTGCACCAGAACAGGCGTCTGTCACATCGTGGCCTCCGAGGTCTTTAGGCACAATAAACGTTCCATTATTTTTTCTCGCAAAGCAACCAAAGCTTTCCCTCTCAGACTTTGTCATACTCGAAACGAGGTGTTACCCTTTACAACAATGTAACCTTATCATGGACCCTTAGCTTCTACCATCGTTGCTGAACCTAGTTCTGCCGGCTTATGAACGGACGCTCTGCCGACTTAAAAGGTGGCTTTACATTTGAGTTGCGATAGCTGCAAGTAATGTACACGACTGCTTCAGTAACCGCATTTTACGCCTAGAAACCACGGTGCAGCGGTTACAAACTCACCTTTGATAGCGAGAAAGAAAAAAAAAAAACAGTCGGATCAATTTATTACAAAACATAAAACGTAAAAAAAAATATTCCATCGCAGTTTAGAGCACATGGAGTGAAAGCTCGCGCTGCAGAATTCAGGGATCCTGGGCTCAATAGACCCAAGCATCAAGGAGAATGCAGGGATTGGTGTTCCACGCGCCGCACGTGCTGGCGTCAGCAGTAGTAACTTTTCTAAAGCAAATACCTAAAACAATTGGCATCTTGCACGCGCGTTCGCCGACGCTTTATTTTGGTTATTTACTTCGAATCTTTTATACGGGGAAGGCGTGCGCGTGTGGCGCGTGGAACACCAATCCCTGCATTCTCCTTGATGCTTGGGTAATATAGCAATAGGTCTATTCTCACCCCTCCCAGTTGCAATCTGGATGAGCCTCGTGCCGGCGTCCGGTCGTGTATTATTACCGCGTTAACTGGCTAAAGTTTTCATCAACAGCGTAAGCCAGTGTCGCCGCACCTCAAAGGCAGACCGACCTTACGCTGTCTGAACACAAACCCCAAATATGTGTTTTTTTTTGTCAAGTAAAGCAGTGGCCTTGGCTGTGTCCCAAAGTCTTATCCGTGTAGATCTAATTTACTTCGGCTTGTCATATCAGGTGTCAGCGTGAGCAAAGCAACACCCAACGGAAACACCTTTTTGAACGCCAAGGTACACAACCTTTACTCCAGAGTGCGACCGAGTAAGTTTTGGAGCACTTCCAAGGACATAAAGCGACGCCGCCAGGATGCTCGTTTACGCAATTATAATCTTATGGTCCTTGCGAAAACTGATACGGAAGATGACTGCTTCCAACAGCCTAACTGAGGTTTCCAAAAAAAATCTCAAGTACGGCGTCGTTCTGGTCATCGCAACGGGGAAAAAATTGTACTTACAACTATAGGCACTGGGTGATCCATGCACGTTTTTTAAGTCAATAAATTGTACACTGCGGCAATATAGAAAACAAAAACAAAGACAAAAAACCTTCAGGCTTCCGGTGTTAGATACCGGCACCAGCTTACGATCGCACGATGTACCACAGTAATCTCAGAACGGGCTCAGTAATAAAAAAAGAAAAAAAGAAAATGGTTAGCCAACCAAAATTTTACATTTTGATAGAGTGATGGTCTGGGGACATTTATGGTGCGGTAGCTTGATCCCAGAAATTATTACCCCCCCACACACACACACAAAAAAAAAAAAAAAAGAGAAAAGGTTTAAGTGCAAGTTTGAAAACAAGTCTGGAATAGATTTTTTCTTTATAGAAAATATTAACTGTGTTTAATTTCGTCAGGTTGTTTATTGGAAAGGGGGAATGTATCACCCAGTAGATAGTGGTAGCCGTCCAGAGGGTCGTGTCGAGATTTATTTGTCCACGGACACGAAACTGGGGAAACTAGCCCTGAAAGGGGCGATGCAACAATTTTTGTACTTTGCGAAAATACCGTTAAGAACGGATCCCTGACGTTAATGACCTATGAAACACGCGTTCGTTTTTCACCCCACGCAATAGAAGTCCCAGAAAATTGACCGCATCTCCACGTGGTGAATGATGTTGATTGGGGTGAAGCTCTGGTGGTGCTTGTCTGCGATGACGCTGAGCCGCAGCATGCCGAGACTTTCGTTCGTTTTCATCCATGTCAGAAAGAGAATGTGTGGTATGGAACGTGGTTATATACGCATTTGAGCATTTGACCGCAGCGCCCTGTCATCCATAAACGTTGAGCCAATGCATGCAAAGTTTAACGCGATTATATACGCATTTGACCGCAGCGCCCTCTCCTGTATAGACGTTGAGCGGCTACATGCAAGCGTTTCATCCATGACATCCCCAGCTCTTGAGTTACTACCACATCTCGGAGCCCCCTACTCGTCCCGCAGTTGTGGCCGAGTGGTTAAGGCTATTATAGAAATCCATTGGGGTCTCCCCGCACAGGTTCGAATCCTGTCGACTGCGCAAACAATTTTTTTTTGTCATTTTTTTATCTTTTTTCATTTTTTGCCCTACACGAGCACGTGAGCACGTGCTCACGTGCTTGGGAGCTCACGAGCACGAGCACGAGCACCGAGCACGATCACCGGACGCCGGACGCTGGACGGACATAATTTTTTTTCATATTTTTTTCCATTTTGTTTTGCCCTACACGAGCACGTGAGCACGTGAGCTCACGAGCAGGAACACGAGCACTCGACGCCGGACGGCGAACGGACATACGGACATGGCTAGCCCCTAAAGAGCTTCGCCCCTAAAAATTAAAGAAAAACGAGCAGCGTTCACCCCCTCCACTCGCAGCCAGAACAAGCGGCCACGTGATCCGGAGCCGATTATATGCCGCCAATGCTGATCATAGCCACGCGCTGGGGTTGGCAAAGCACAGGACACGCGCTGAGTTCCAGACATTGTTATGGCTCGGCTAGTGACGTCATTCCAGCGATTGGACACGGGCCACTACCCGAATGCTTCTCGAGCTAGTAATTATCACGAGCCCAAATCGAGTGCCCACGCAATGCTCGGGTCCAATTTATGAACCGCATTCAAATATCGTCATTGGGGTGTACTGCGATCCCCACGTTACGTCATCAAAATTTGCAAAGGAGAGATTGAATGAAAATGATCGCTTTTGTCCTCGAAATTACACCGCAACAAAGGAGTTTCTTGGCCAGTGGCGTTGCGTGCGAGTATCCTTGAGTCCAACTAGTGCCAGTAAGCTCGTAAAAGTGAAAAACATTGCAATTGAATATCGTTGCACCGCCCCTTTAACAGCTCCGCTGTAAAAATATTTTGTAAATATATAAAGACGCCGAAGGACACAATGACAAGCTCTGTTCAAGTTTTCGACGCTATACTTATACACTACTGGGTGATTCAAGGAGCAGCCAAGCACTTTAAATCGACCGCAAAATTCGGTTTTTCGGTTTCTTAACCTATCGCGCTACGACTTTGTGCAGCGATGCCCACAGATGGTGCATTTTTTTTGTAAAATTTGCAAAGAGCGAACTTATCTGAGGAAGAAGTAAAGAAAGAAAAAGGCCTAGCTCCCATGGAAACGCAGCGAAGCCACCGGTCTTCAAACAATACGGCGCCGCTTCGCACGGGAGACAAGAGATGGCGCAAGCCGTCGCGACGCCAACTGCCGCCTACGAACGGGCATACAGCGCCGAGAGGCAGTGTCTTTAGCAGACGATCGTTTCGACTCAAAAGCGGCGCGAGCTTTTCTGATATCAGTTGCCAATGCATTATTTTATCATCCTTACTAATAAAACATATTGAATGGACAGATAATCGATTAAAAAAATGTTTTGTCGGGATATTTTGACTGTTTTTTTCGGGGTACTGATGTCGTCTGCTTTGCAGTCCTTGTGGGCTGTGGTCCAAAATTTACTCGATCCGACTCCGGAGTAAAGGTTTCGTACCTTGGCGTTTCAAACCTTACTCGCGCTTACTCGGTGACGTCAGAACTCGCGTTCCAGAAGCGGGTTACTTACTCCGGAGTAATTACTCAAGCTACCCTCCTCGATCCGGGGGGGGGGGGGGGGGGGGGGGGGGGGGGTAACGCCGGATCAAATCGAGTAAATAAGTCACGTGATCTGTTCGTCGTCTGCTTCCTTCGCCGACAGCCGTAAAAGCTCGTTGGCTCCGTTGGCTTTGGTGGCAGACGTTCGAAATATCAAAGAATGAGGTGCAGCCATTTATGTGTGGTTATTGCAATTTGCTGTTTTCAACGCAGGAATTGATTGCAACGCATCCAGACCGTGTACCTTCCGTCAGGAAGGTATACTTGTTATTATCAGAGTGCGAGCGTAAACAGGAGCTTCTCCGCATCCTCGTCCTCGGCGTTGGAGGGAACTCCGTATTCTTACGTTAAAAGATGAAAATGTTCGAACGCAGTAGATAATCTGGAAGTTTTTCGGGTTTTTTTTTTCTCCCCAGAGTGTGTGTAATGAGAGGATAACGCTTGTAAAGCAGTGAAGGCATCGAAGATGTAATGTATACGATCAGTCAACAACCCCACCACACCTCCCTTTCTACTAAATTGTCTATAGCAGTTTAGAAGTGCTCTCTGTGATTTTATAATCCTATTCGCGGCAAAGCGAACGTAAGTTACGTATTACTGTTCAGAAAGCCCCATGCGCTCTACCGCTACACCGTGTGGAAGCAATACCCACAAAACGTAATCGGTGATAATTACGATGAGTTGAGGCTGTTCATGGCACCTGGACTAGACTTACAGCGATCGCGCAGATTAATCAAAACAAAAATGTTGATGTCTAACTGAAAGGAATAAGTAATTTTTATCTCAATATACAGCCCAAAAGGAAGGTGAGCAAAAGGAGCTGGTGGAGCCATCTCAGAAAACACCGCGTCGTCATTGTCAAAGGAAAACTTCGAAGCGGTTAACATTATCGTCTCTATGTGGTTTCTCCATGATGAAAAGAGATCGACTGCTATTTTCCGCCATCGCTGCAATGTTTTCTTTTTGCCGTAGCTCAAGACGAAGTCAATCCGCGTAGTATCCAGGTGATTATCCCGGCCGTTCCAAAATCGAGTCGCGTATCGTTTACTCGCGATGTCACGTGGTATTACCCGCTGACGTAAGAGACAGGTCACTCGGGTAAGATTTGGAACATAGGCGCCTGTTTTTGTTTCTGCGACTGTCGCCGCCTGCGGAACGCGGGCCGCTTTTGAGTCGAAACGATCGTCTGCTAAAGACGCCGGCTCTCAGCGCTGCATGCTCGTTCGTTGGCGGCCGTTGGCGTCGCGAACGCTTGCGCCATCTCTTGTCTCCCGTGCGAAGCAGCGCCGTGTTGTTTGAAGACCGGTGGCGTCGCTGCGTCTCCATAGGAGCTAAGCCTTTTTTTTTTTTACTTTTTTCTCAGGTAAGTTCGCTCTTTGCAAATTTTACAAAAAAATGCACCATTTGTGGGCAACGCTGCACAATGTCGTAGCGCGATAGGTTAAGAAACCGAATTTTGCGGTCGATTTAAAGAGCCTGGCCGCTCCTTGAATCACCCAGTATACATAGTCAGCGACTGCCGAAGAAACGCAGGCAAGTGCCGAGCATCTCATTATCGCTCCACAGCCAATCAGATTGTGGCATTAGCTCAGAAGAACGCCAAACAACCAATCACGAAGCAGGAAGCGAAAAGGTAATGAGCCACAACACGCGGGTCTTAAGTTGTCGGTGCTTATCGAGTACACGAATCTTCGAAGTCAAATTGCTTCGACTACGAAGATTTCTATTGCTTAATGCAACTTAACATGTATCTACCAAAAAAAAAAAAAAACTTTCAGCCTTTCCACTTTGGTGAAGAAGAAAGACCAGCGGAGCTGTACAATGAAAAGTAATGGCCGTCCGCAAGTCGGCAAGCCAGAGTAGAAAGGCTGCCGCCATCTATGAGCGACGGCGGCAACCAGATAAGTGGCTTGCCGCCGTCGCTCATAGATGGCGGTAGGTATCCAGAGTTCGGTGTCTTCATTTCTTTACGGGGGACATGATCCCAAAAAAACTTGCCCTAAAAAAAAAAAAAAAAGTAACTTACTGTATATGGTTGCTAACGCGCACTCTAAGAAATCTGAAGCGTCCGCTCTCCCGCAAAGCACTCGAGAGAGCCAATAGCTGCAGTGTACACAGGGCGCTCGGCGAATGACGGGGCTGGTAAATATATGCTTAGGCCTAAAAAAAGTCTGTCTGCTCCGTGGCACTGCGCATGACTTTTCACCCTGCTCACTGCCACGGCGCGGACCGTTGTTTGCTGTCTAAATATATTATGAGGACAGTCGTTCGCCGAGCGCCCTCCGTACACTGCGGCCATTGGCTCTCCCAAATGCATTGCGGGAGGGCAGACGCTCCAGATTTTCCTAGAGTGCAGGACGTGGCTTAATATGCTCCTGCTTGTTGGTTTGGCATTTGCTCCTCGGAGTTTTTATCGAATAATGCTGTAATCTCATACCCCCCCCCCCCCCCCCCCCCCATCGTTTTGTAAGCTGTCCATGACTGCAGTCGTTTTCGAAATCACGCGTGAAAGGTTCTTTTTGGGAAAGGTAATATGTCTTCGGAAGCCGGTACGAGAAAGGTCTATTTATTTAAATTTCGCCGCTAAAATATAGCTTCAACCTTTTTTTTTCTTAATCGATGAATTTGAATTAGATGGTGGTTGACAACGATAAGGTTATCAGTTGTTCCTGACATGTCAGCGACGAGGAAAGAGTATGCAGCAACATATACGCTGAGTCTAGAAAAAAATGTAAGGGGCCACTTTGAGACCTATCCTGGATCTTTCAAAAAGAAGGTTACAATGAAAGGGTGGCTCTGCGTGGGATACAAGCACGAACGAAGATTATCTACACTCTAAAAAAAGCCGTGCGTCTACTTTCCCGCATAACACTCGGAGAGCCAATCACCGCAACTTAGGGAGGCAGCTCAGCAAATGGCGATGCCGAAACATTTGTTTAAACCAAAAAACGCAGTCTGAGCTGTGACATTAAGCAATTCAAGCTTGACGTTTTGCACATAAGTTTCGGCGTCGTCATTGACTGGGGAGGTGAACGCTGCTCGTTTTTCTTATATTTTTTCTGCAACTAATATAGCGTAAAAAAAACAGAAAAAAAAACAAAAACGAACGCGTGTTTTATATATGAATTACAAGGAATAATTCGAAGCAGTATTTCCTGGAACTACAAAGTAAAGGGGTACTCCGGCGTTTTCTTCATAGTGCCCGATTTGCCTGAAGATTCTCTCCACACACCAACAAACATCGTTAAAATAGTAACCCAAATATTGAACCAAATAATTTTTTTGGCGAAGTTATTGAATTTATAATGTTGGTCCTCACCGTGTTTTTCAAAAGTGAAAGTCTCTACGGGCAACAATAAAAAAAGCGACGTCAGCGGAAGGCAGGGGTTCACTCTTTGCAGGGTTGACTTGTTCCCAACTGATTACAAGTAGTTTAATGGCGTCAAATGAATGCTTTGGAAGATCGTGCCAGCACCCGCTCACAGCACGAAACAAATGCACGGCAAAGTCCATTTCTAGACTGCCCGCTCGACCTGCAAGCCTGACGTCATGACACCCAAAAGCGCGGGTGTATTTGAATGTTTGTTTCATCATCATTTTCCCTTGCCGATTTCCCAATAACTATTCTGGATTTCGCGATACTAAATAGCATGCCGGAAAGGTTAAAGTCTGTTGATTCCGAAAATACAGTTAGTTTGGGTAGCTAAGAAAATCACCGGAGTACTCCTCTAAGACGGTACCGTAAAATGGTATCGGGAGACACTTTACTCCCTAGCCATCTGTACTCGCTTCCACATCAAGAAATAAAAACAAAAGAAGGTTTGCACATTGTTCATACGCCGCGCGCGAAGTAGTTTTTACAAAATTTAGTTGTCGATGGAAGAAACGATGCGTTTGGCGTTTAAAACATGTATGCCTTGATAAACATATATCGTTATTCAACACATAAAAAGGGAATTATAACGTTCTGCAAAAAGCTGGACTTTTTTTTTTTTTTACTACGGTTTTTGTGATGAATACGAATATGGTATTTGTTACCTACCAAACTAATGTGTTTACCAGTAACGGCGTTACTTTCAAAGCTTTTCTTCCAACCGCAGCTGATGAAGAAGAAACTCTGCATCCGCTTTGTTTAATCGATCGTTGTCGGTATGTTTGGATAAGGGCCAATTGCGTCTTAGGCGGGTCAGAAGTAGTGCGTGATTCCAAAGTGCTCCCGATCCCTCAAGCCGATAAAGCAACTGAACGACGTCGTCAGTGACTGTCTCCAAAAATAATACCCAGTTGGCACGTTGACAGCCAGCAGAGGTTGCGCTAGCACACGCTGGTCGCATCTGCTTCACACACGTCGCCCTGCATTGAGCTGGGAAAGATTCGACTGACAGAAGAAAATGACGTCGTAGCCTTTTTGTAAAAACATCTTTTCCTGGTCATTACGAAGGTTTGTCTTGCTTTCGAAATTCCTATAGATTGACTCAGCAAAAGTAGGAGTTGCCAAGGAAATATAGACCGCTTTCGAAAATGTGGACTCCACCGGAAGACACAAAAATATCGAGCAGGCACAATGCAAAATTCGCCGTAAAGTCGCAACCCAACCAGCGTCACGTCGTCGTTAGACTAGCGTGGGACTCACATAATATGCGGTGTCGGCTGTTCCTTCATTACTAAGTAGGCTATGCTAGATGTTGTGGCCTTTGGTCTGTACTTTTCCGGCTTGAAAAAGGTTGCAAGCTCGTGCCACTGGACTGTTTTCATTGCGCGCTGAACTCTTACCTTTTGTGAGCAGTAAAATGGACTACTGGACGGATTTTCTCATGGGCCGAAACAATCCTTCCTTCCCCCAAGCATAAAAAAAAAAATCCGTTTGTGTTTATATTACGAAACTGCTAAGGTTTTTCTATATAAAAGAAAACTTGGACCAGTTTCGTAACACTGACTTGGGATATTTGAAGCGGCAATACGCAATAAGGAATACTCGCAACTCGGAGCGCGTGGAGCGAAAGCTAGCACTGCAAAACCCTAGGATCCTGGGTTTAATCCCCAGGATACCCGGGGATCAAACCTATCTGGATGAGCAGCGTATCGGCGTGCGGTTGTGTATCACTACTGTGTGGTGTATGTTAAAGACCCCAGGCGAGCGGTCGTATTGCACTGGCTAAATTGCTCATCTACAGCTGAGACATCAGACGCCCATTGAGGCTGTCTAACTTACGGCTGTATAAACATACATGCAACATAATTATTATTATTTATTTTAGCTCGGAGGAAGAAAAAGAAGAGAGCGAGCGCGAGCGAGAGCGAACGTGTCACTTGGAATAAGGGGTTTCCGTTGAAGCCGGTCGTCCTGTTTTTATGTAAACGATCTCCACATCACCAGCGTAGCCGTACTAAAGGAGTACTTCAAAACACGATCGGGTTTCGACACACGACCTTCAAATATAAAGTATTCGCCTCTGCAGTCCCTGCTATAGAGCTGTTGCCATCGATCATGCTTTACAGGCGGATTCTGCGGGCTATCTTTATATTTTGTCTCACAATGGCTATAACTCAGAAGGCAGGTAGGTAGGGATAGGTAGGTATTTCTTTGCGCTCATAAGCGCGGGTGCCACATAAAACTATGCAGCCCATAAAATAAATGCACCGTTTGGGTGTGATAATGATTCTATACAGTGACATGTAAAATATAATGAAGGGTGTTGCAGTGATAATGTACAGTGAGGTATCTTGAAGGTTGGATCTACGTTGATCGTAGGTGTGTGGCAGCTTCGCAACATAGTTGCAGAACCTCGGGTTCGTCCCTGATAGGCATGTTGGTTATTATTCTGGGCAAGGCCCGCCATAGCTATACTGCACGTACAAGGCACGAGCCTGCATGTCGCTCAGTTCTTGCGAACGGGGGCTCCAGTTGGCCGGTGCGGTTGTTCTTGCGCGGGACTCTACTTAAATAATCATCGTGATGTACTCCTGGTTCAATTATTGTTTACAAAAGTCTCAGGGTGTCCATATCTCTCCTGGTAATGAGGTTAGTCCATCCTGCTGTTCTAAGGGGTTGCCACGTCGAGATATCCCTTGGCCGCGTAGACGGGGTACCGGAAGACTTTGGTCCCCCGTCTAACAACGTAGGCAGCTTTCCGCTTGATCTGCTCCGAAATGTGTTCATGTGGATCAGAGGGACCGGATCGGCAAGCAATAGCTTAAGATGGGGAGAAAAGCGCAGTGTATAGTTCTGCCATCACGACGGGCCCTAGACCTCTGCTGACGTTTTGTGTGAATTACGGCAAAAGGGAAGATTGTGATGCGATAAAGGGCAGCTCGTGGGAAAAGGTTAATCGGGCGTCCAGGGCCTCTCCGAGGATCTTGATGCTGTCACTGCGGTTCATAACTTCGTCGCTGATACTCAAGAAGTGTGTATGACATCTTTCTTTGAGTTGTGGAGTACACCAATTTGGATCTAGAAGCACTAATGGGTAGTTTGTTTAAGGTGGTCTAGATCTGTATTTTGTCAAGGTCTTGCTGGACTTAATCGGTTGATAAATCGTGAGGTCGTCTGCATATAGCGCAGGAGTTGAGCTTATACGTTGAACGATATGATCTATGAACCCAGTGAAAAGTGTATTCCTGATAAAAAGATTGTGGTTGTGATGGGGGTGCCGTTGTGGTATACACATTGTTGTCGGTTGAGGATAAAGTCTTATAGCCGAACTAGAATCTTGCCCTAGAAACCAGCACCAGCACACGCAAGTTTCTTGCGTAAGGCACTGGTGTGATCGACTTTGTCAAAGGTTTTTGTGAAGTAAAATTGGAAGAGTTTGCGTAGTATGGTATTTTCGAGACTGTCACTGATCTTGTGTACTGCTGTGAGGTGTGTGGACTCACAGCTTCTACCAGGACGAAAGCGATGCTGTGCTGGCGAAAACAGGGCATGGCTGTCAAGGTGTTTATATATTGCCCGGTTTATGGCAGGTTCCATCGCGTTGCATACCACCAAGGTGGTGGAGACTGACCGATAAGATTCGAGCTTGTGAGCTGGAGCTTTATTTCCTTTGCAGACTGGCGTAATATACGCCATTTTTCATGTGATTGGAACTTTCTCAGTGTCCATACTTTGGTAGAATAAGCGCGCCAGTCTAGGCTAGACGAGTTGGTTGCTCCCCCTTAGTAGAATAGGCTGGATGCCCTCGGGACCAGGCGACTGTGATGGGGGATTTTGGTTAGGGCACCCTGCACGTCAGTTGCACTGATACAAATACTCAAGACAGCTCACACTTGGCAAAGTGTGAGCTGTTGATCTTGAAGAGGTGGCGTCCAGACTGAGGCAAAATGCCTACTGAAGATCTCCGCCGCCTTGGTGTCACTCACTATTAGGTAATTGAGTAAACCCCTAGTCCCACTTGAAAGACAAACGCAACAACCGACAACGACCAAGTTCAAGCACGTGCAGCATGTACGCAAAGATATGTTTTGGCAGGCTCGCAATCACTCGCGCTTATTTCATGAGCATCGAGATATTGCAAGCCTACCAAAGATACTATCTCGTAGTTGCAGCACGTGCCCGAGGTTGGGCGTTGTTAGTTGTTGCCATTTGTCTCTCAAGTATAGGACTAGGGCATTAGCGAACTGCTCCTCTAAATAAAATAAACACAATTTTGCTAACCCAAGCAACGTTAAACAATTAAGTCTGTCTGTTTACATCTGCGTTTTTTTTTCTTTCCGCAGGTTAGTGACGCTGAAGCGTTGGAAAGGCTGCTCACAGAACTTACCGTATATGTATAACATGCGTTTGTTAGGCCAACCCATGTGGTGCGTTTTTTCTCGCGTTTCTGACGCGCGTTTTCATTGAGGTGTTCAAAGTCGCGTCCTTCCTTTCTGGCCTGCGTTCGAACACGCGTATAGTCGCACGTTTTCCCGGAATAAAAAATACCCGATTGGACGAGCAGGCACGAAGCCAGAATCTTTTCGGGGGTGAAAGGAAGGATTCCGAGTCAAGAGGTCCAACGAATCAAAAGATCCAACGCGTCAAAAGATCCATTATTGGAACTTCTGACTCGTTGGACCTTTTGACTCGTTGGACCCCTTGACTCGCCGTGGATCTTTTGACTCGTTGGATCTCTTGACTCATTGGACCTCTTGACCTACATTGGATCTCTTGACTCGTGTTTGGCGAGTCAAAAGATCCATTATTGGACGTTTTGACTCGTTGGACCACTCGATTTCCTGCCCGATCACCGGGAAAGGAGAGGAAGGACTTTGAAGAACAGCAAAGAAAGAAGCAAAACTACGATGAATGACGACTTTTGGGGGGCAAGGATGGGCGTGACGGTCACTGCACTGCAGCGGGGTGTGATCCCGCGACTTATAACAAAGCAAAAAATGAAGAGGGAGATGAGAGGAGGACGGTGGCCTCGGGAACGAGAGGTTTTGAGATCCTGAATGGCTGGCTGTGTCACGGTGTTGTGCGTTTTCCATTTCAATCGGCTGGTGACCAACGCCGTCACTTCGTGCGGTATGCTTGACTAACGCAGGAATTTCCCGAGAGTTGTGCACGTTGCACGGTCGCGGGGACGTAGGTTGTTTCTTGAATTTTGAAATCAACGAACTGTTAATTGGTGACTGAATGACGAGGCACAGACCAACATGCGGTGCTGACGTCCCGCCCCCGCGGTGGTGTTGCTATCGGCATTGCGCACGCGCAAACGGTCCACTTGACGCGCTCCCTGCGCACGTGCAGTGCCCACACCTCTTGCCGAAACTGCGCCTTTTCTTACGCCTCGTGAGAGCTTGTATGGAACCAGCGCGTTGGTCTATACCAGGGGTGGCCAAGCTGTGGCTCGCGAGCCGCATGCGGCTCTTCGCGTGTTGAAGTGCGGCTCGCAGCTCCCTCCCCCTTTCCTCCTTGTCACACGAGCACTTCCCCCCCAAAAAAGAAATAGAACACGTTTTAAATCGAAAGACAGGTTGCGGTTTGGTAGTTGTGTGCTACTGGTACCTTTCGTACAGTTGGACTACTTTTGACTAGGATAAATTGAAAGTGGTTCGAGTTTCGTTTAGCCGCCTCGGTGGCTCCGAGGCGAGAGCGCTGGCCTACGGATCCCATGTGGCGGGTTCGAATCCCGGCCGAGGTGCCCGCAATCTGACGGAGGTTTATTGCGGAGAAGGCGCCGTGTAACCGAGCTTTCGGTTGCACGTCAAAAGATCCCCAGGGCCGGTTTTCTCGAAGCAATGGTAAACCCATTTTGGTAAACCACGGATCTAGGAAGGAAAAAGTACCTAGGTACAGTAATAAATGGCTGGATATAGAACAATAATAATTATTCTTGATTGGGCAGTAAGATGCGTCATCTATCGGTGAAACAAGCCAGTCATTTTGTTTATCCTCTTTTTGCGCTGGTTGTTATCGATCTAGTATGGTATTTTAAGTAAAAAATATAGTAATGTTGTACTTGAAGACCAATTTATTTGCTTCAGATGGTATGAAGAAATTTTAGCTACTATGCTAGAGTTTGTCGACGAATATTCGAAAATGTAAGAAACATTTCTTTCAATATGTTTCGCCATAAACAACGCATAACTTTCCCGTGTGGCTTCCAGTCTGGCAACGCCGGTGCTGTAGTCTCGTTTTTGTTCCTTGCGACGCACGTTTCTGCGAATCCTGCTGATTTCATCTGTTTGCCCTCTCTTCCGTTTGCCGAACCGATCCACCGATTAGCCCACCGACCGACTGCGGACTTACCAACAACTGATTTGCGGACCTATTTGTACTTTGATAACGGAAACGATGTCGAACGGGACGAGGCGTCGACGTTCCCCAGATTTTTTGTTCTTGAGTTACGATGCGTAGAAGCCGCAGAGGCAGAAACTAGCGTTTTTGCATGCCGTCGCAGGTCGCGTGTTGTACACCCTCTGCTGGCGCAAGTGTTTTTTCTGCACCCTTTTAACTTTTTTACCTCAATTAATAGGTACTTTAAAGATACCTTGACGTATTCAAATACTTTTATAAATTTAATTGTTTTCTAGAAAAAATGTCAAACTCGTCACTCCGGTCGCTTTTTGGTCAAATTTGACAGGTCATTACTCTGTCTCTACTTGAGGTAAAATTTTTTTCTTTGGCTCTACAGAAAGCCCAAAGCAAGCCCATTATAGATATATTAATATCATTATGATCTGTTGAGTAGCCGCTTCGCTACCTTCACGTACATTTTGTAAAAAATAACAAATGTTTAAAGTTTGAGGTCGATTTTCTCAAAAACCCCATTTTTGTAAATTTTTATTTTTTAAATTATTTTAGATATATTAGTCGACTACAAGAAAACACTATCTGGAAATGTAATATTTTGGTTGTATGTCTTCTATTTGAGCCGCAATCACGTGAAATGTGTGAACATTTGTTATTTTTCACAACTTTTACGTGAAGGTAGCGGAGCGGCTACTCAGCAGATCATAATGATATTACTATATCTATACTAGGCATACTTAGGGCTTTCTATAGAGCTAAAGAAATAAAATGTACCTTAAGTAGAGACAAAGTAATGACCTGTCAAAGTTGACCAAAAATCGACCTGAGTGACGAGTTTGACATTTTTTTTAGAAAACATTCAAATTATTAGAAATATATTAATACGTCAATGTATCTTTATAGTACCTACTAAATGAGGGGGAAAAGTTAAAATGGTGTAGAAAAAACTCTAGCGCCAGCGCAGGGTGTCAAACACGCGACCTGCGACGGCAGGCAAAAACACTCGTTTCTGCCACTGCGGCCTCTAGGCATCGTAACTCGAAAACAAAAAGTCTGGGAAACATGCGGTTTGCGCCCGCCTTCATTTAAGAAATGCCCCCAAAACATATATTTTTTTCGTGAAAATTAAAAATTAGACTCTTTCAGCCTGCCCGATATGGTAGGTTTCAACTCAAATCGGAAAGGCTAAAAGGGTCTAATTTTTAATTTTCACGAAAAAAATATATGTTTTGGGGGCATTTCTCAAATGAAGGAGGGTGCAAACCGCATGTTCTCCAGATTTTTAGTTCTCGAGTTACGAAGCGTAGAAGCCGCAGTGGCAGAAACTAGTGTTTTTGCCTGCCGTCGCAGGTCGCGTGTTTGACACCCTCTGCTGGCGCTAGTGTTTTTTCTACACCCTTTTAACTTTTCCTCCTCATTTAATAGGTACTATAAAGATACCTTGACGTATTAATATATTTATAATAATTTGATTGTTTTCTAAAACAAATGTCAAACTCGTCACTCAGGTCGATTTTTGGTCAAATTTGACAGGTCATTATTAAGGTACATTTTATTTCTTTAGCTCTATAGAAAGCCCTAAGCATGCCTAGTATAGATATAGTAATATCATTATGATCTGCTGAGTAGCCGCTCCGCTACCTTCACGTAAAGGTTATGAAAAATAACAAATGTTCACACATTTCACGTGATTGCGGCTCAAATAGAAGACATACAACCAAAATATTACATTTCTAGGTTGTTTTTTCTTGTAGTCGACTAATATATCTAAAAGAATTTAAAAAATAAAAATTTACAAAAATGGGGTTTTTGAGAAAATCGACCTCAAACTTTAAACATTTGTTATTTCTTACAAGGTTTACGTGAACGTAGCGGAGCGGCTACTCAACAGATCATAATGATATTATTATATCTATAATGGGCTTGCTTTGGACTTTCTGTAGAGCCAAAGAAAAAAAATTTACCTCAAGTAGAGACAAAGTAATGACCTGTCAAATTTGACCAAAAAGCGACCGGAGTGACGAGTTTAACATTTTTTATAGAATCAATTAAATTTATAAAAGTATTTGAATACGTCAAGGTATCTTTATAGTACCTATTAATTGAGGTAAAAAAGTTAAAAGGGTGTAGAAAAAAACACTTGCGCCAGCAGAGGGTGTCAAACACGCGACCTGCGACGGCAGGCAAAAACGCTAGTTTCTGCCTCTGCGGCTTCTACGCATCGTTCACCTAAGGATTGAGCGCAGCCTATGCTAGAAGCCGAAAGCGTCCCGGGACATCTCACCCCGCGCGACGTCTTTAACACCTTTGTGTTCGAGTCATTTTAGAGTAGGAGAAAGACCCTAGTACCCCTTGTCTTGCTGTGCATTCTCACGCTTCACTGGCTCGTGTCCAGGCTGAGCAGCATTGATCAAAAGCTATGCACACTTTTATTCATCTTTCGATGCATCGCGATAATACGTAAATATATATATATTTGGTTTGCATAAACACGTAAATTATAAATTACTTTTCCTTTTAATGCACGGCAGCTAGTCAATTTTGTCAGTGAAAACTGAATTAGTTTATTCGCACGTAGTAAAGCCGAGGAAAAAACACCTTCCATTTTTTCCCAACCTATTTGGAACCTTGCATCCCATGATCCATTACTGCAACCGCTTATCAAATGCTAATTTAAATTTCGATATATCTTATATCAAACCGGAAAGTTTATTAGAAAGGAAAAGTTTACCATAATATCGACTCGCCATTAAAAAATACATAATTTAAATTAATTTTTTAAATTATTTTTTGTCATATTGCCTTCCCATTGGCCAAGTTCGATATCTTACCTGCAAGAAAAGAACCGGTGAATTATCGGGAGTTCCTCTCTTCGAAATAGGCCATCTAAGGCGCATCCTAAAAGAGCCTTGAAACGATTTTTCTACTTTTGCTAAATACTACTTAGAATCAATCACTTACGTTAATAACTGAACAAACTTGCCTTAGTTGTTCTTTCTAGGCAATGGCAGTTGCCAATAAAATTCGAGAAATATGAACATGGTTCATCCCCTCAACTCGGAGCCAGAACAAGCTGCCAGGTGGCCTGGTGCCTATCCTATGCCGTCAACGTTAATCATATCCGCGCACTGGGGTTGACAAAGTAGAGAACGCGTGCTGAGCTCAGACATTCTCATCACCGCAGTGGTTGGACACGTGCCACTACCCGAGTGTCCGCCGAGGCGTTCATTGTTACGAGCTGAAGTCGAGTGCTCACGTAGTTCTTGGGTCTAATCCATTCATGAGCCGCGCTCGACTGTTGTCAGTCGGGTGGTGTCGATTCCACAATCACGTCATCCAACTTTGCAAAGGCAAGACTGAAAGAAGTAGTGCCCTTTAATCTTCGCAATTTCACAATTTCACCTCGACAAAGAAGTTTCTGAATCAGTGACGGTCTGTGCGAGTATACATGTGCCAGGCTGGGACCAGTACGAACCGGCAAGCTCATGAACGATCAAACCCGATAACGTTTCCTGAACCCTTTAAAGGGGCCGTGAAATGATTTTAGTGTTCAAATAATCTGGTGCGTGTCACTTTCGCATTACCTTCGCTTAATAAAAAAAAACAAAAAAAACAAAAAAACGCCTTGAGTTTTTAATATTTTGCCAGTGCCCGGGGAAATCGCGAAGAGGAAAGGGGACTATTTTCCATCCTGCAGCCGCTTGTGCCGGCCAAGAAAACTACGTGCGTGACGTCAACTGGTTGAAAGTGTATTGAGTTAGCAAGCTCAGAAAATATCTGCTCGATTTGAGGCTAATTTTTTAAAATGTTGTCGTGAAAATGTGAACAGACGCGTCAAAAGGCTGATAGTCTTGACTTTTATAACACAAAGTTTTAGTGGCGCCATCTACCCGAAGCGAAGAAAAGCGCTCCCTCCCCACTTCCCATAGCCAGCGACACGAAACTGGATGTCTCCGGGTGCCCCCATAGGGCGGCCGTTAACCGGAAAACGGTGCGTAGTTGAGCGGCGCATCAAACTTAAATCTGTCCCCCCCCCCCCTTTTTTTTTTTAAACAAAAACTAAGGCACCAAGTCAGAAATCGTGACTGATCTTTATTGTACAACGCCTCCCCGCGACTTGTGGAGGAGTGGTGAGGGGCTTTCCGTGACCCCTTTGCAATATTAAAGGGCCTCTGACACGCCAAAAAAAAAAAAAAAAACTTTTTTTCATGCTAAACGTTGCAATGGCATATCAGGACATTACAAAAAAATTGTTTCACTATAGAGTTGCGTAGTTTTTTTTTATAAAAAATAGAAATACGAGGCCCAATTCAAAGTTCCCGCCGTGCACTGTGACGTAACAGTGTACCGCAAGGTGTCGGGGCGGTCAGAAAGGAGGCATCGAGCTACGTCACTAATAGTGGGTTAACCGGAAGTCGTGTGAGTTTCACTCCTCGTGCTCTCCGCGACCGCGCCTAAGACTTTTTTTTTCGTTTTATTATTCTGCTCTTCGTACGAGCGATCGTAGAAAACGAAGTTTCAGTTCCACTAGCTCTTTATCCCTGCACCGTTGGTTAGTTTGCGTGCTGTAAAATTTGAGGACGAAGAGTCAGTGGATCGACGTGATGGAGGTCAATGATGAAAGCGTTGCGAGTACAAGCCAGTGTACGAGTGCATGCCGTCAGTCCGATGATACAGGGCTATACTGGGCGCAAAACAAGCTATCAAGTTTTGAAAAAAAAAAAAAAAATTAGAACGCTCGCAGAAATTAGGATTGCTAGCATAAGACACGCCCGATCGCATTGCTGAAGGTTGAGACACCGAGGTCGTTGAATCATCGGATACTCTCCAGGCTGTAGATGCCTGCCGTCTAAAGAATACGAACTGGTGAGTGTACCAAGTACAAGTAAACGTCGAGCACAAAGTACGTATTTTGTCTAGAACATGAGTAGAACTTGTTTACTGGGTGCTCATGCGGCCGATGTATGTCTCTCAGAAATGCATGCAGTGTGATCTCTTCTTCAGTTGCTGAAATACCGGGATAGTCCCCCACACAGCACCTTCTAGGCATTGTAGTTGATCACGTCAATGCACTGACTCCGCTTCTTCTACCTTTACAGCAACATTAAGCGATCAAAAGCAAATAAAAGAAACCTTGTCTGCTTGGATCGCTCGTGGAGGTGCGGAGAATAACAAAAATATTTAAAAAAAATATTACACGCGCTCGCGGTAAGCACGAGGAGGGATACAACTCACGTGACTTCCGGCGATGCCTCCCTTCTGACCGCCCCGACACCTTGCGGTACACTGTTACGTCACAGTGCACGGCGGGAACTTTGAATTAAGCCTCGTATTTCTATTTTTTATAAAAAAACTACGCAACTCTACAGTGAAACAATTTTTTTGTAATGTCCTGATATGCCATTGCAACGTTAGTGTTAGAGGCCCTTTAAGCAGCAGTCCTCGAGTAATTGGAGCTCTTGATCCACAATGGATCCCAGACTCGTGTCTGCCGAGTCAAGAGATCCAACGCGTCAAAAGATTCATTGTTGGACCTTCTGGCTCGTTGGTCCTTTTGACTCTTTGGACCTCTTGACTCGCCGTGAATTTTTTGACTCGTTGGACCTCTTGACCCAGTTTGGATCTTTTGACTCGTGTCTGGCGAGTCAAAAGATCCAACGAGTCAAAAGATCCATTATTGGACCTTCTGGCTCGTTGGTCCTTTTGACTCTTTGGACCTCTTGACTCGCCGTGGATCTCTTGACTCGTTGGACCTCTTGACCCAGTTTGGATCTTTTGACTCGTGTCTGGCGAGTCAAAAGATCCAACGAGTCAAAAGATCCATTATTGTACCTTTTGACACGTTGGATCTCTTGACCAGAAGCGAAAGGAAGAGGGGTGGGGGGGTCGATAATTTATTGCTGCGAAGAGGCTCCAGCCTGAATTTAAATTAAATGTTGGTGATATATTTTTCCGTTAACTTCCGACTCTATGCTCGTCCCATTTCTCTAGTACGTTTCTTATTTATTAACTTAACTAATTAGAGGGCCGAGAAAGAAAATATGAAAAGGAGAGCGGGAAGAATCGTATAACGTCATGTCATGAAAAGTGCGTTCTGTGGGCTGGGGGAAGCTTTACTCACGTGGCAATAAACAAATCAATTTAAGAAAAAAAAAGAAAAAATAAACGCACACGACAGTTTTCAAGAATTGTCGCTCATGGCGTTACACATCTGTAAACGACAGATTTGGTCACAGATACGCTGCTTTCATGTTTTAAATTTCGAGGGAAATATGAGGACGTTACTGGCCTGTGCCTTTTATTTGAAGATAGGGCACAACACACGTACGCTTCCGACAGTGGCCCAGTACGTCCTCTTTCCTCACGTGCTCCTAAAAGTACATTTCTCTCACGCAATTTTTTAAGTTAATTTACTCGGATGAAGCTACTAGATACTAGCTATTGGTTTGTATAAGAGTTCATTAAACATCTAAGCAATAATTGCCGCCTCGATATGTATCCAGCTCAATACGCGTGTACATACAGGGCGTTTCACCAACGACCGAAATTAGTTCGAAAAAAAAAAAAAAGATTTGAAATGAAGAAATGGTTGTGAGGACTTGAAATGAAGAAATAAAAAAAAAATAGAAGGAGGTTTGAAGAAAAAAAAAGAAGTGTCATCGACCGTAGTGACCGTCCTGTTACGACTGTAAAGCTTAATGATCAAATTGATTACCCAAGAATCCACTAATTATTTTTTAAATAACCGCATTTCAATTAGAGATTTGTTTAGCCGTTGTCAGAATGTGTCATAACTGTTGTAAGAAATCAGACTACTCAATCTTGTTCCGAACTAATCCTATACCTCGTTTCACCTGAAGTCCAGACGAAGCCGACGCCACAAGCATGTCGGACCAATCGGACGGCATCGGAAGCACTCCCTCCTCCTCCTCTTTTTCCTCTACCGCGCACACTTTTTTATTTATATTTTTCCTCTCTCGCACTCGCCCATCATCATAATTGTCCCGAAGATAGCAAACGGCACCCTTCAAAGGATATAGTTACTTTCCCGTATTGAAGATCTTTAGGTAAAACATTCATCCGTGTAAAAACAAATCGGCAAAAGTTCGAGGGGTGTTCATAAAGTTCGTGTTATTGTCACGAAGGAATAGAGATTCAGCTATCAAACTCGAGTAGGAGTTGAGACTTTCTCTACATGTTTGCTACCAAAAGTTACCCACTTTTTTCAGCGATGCACCGTATGCCGGAGGCCATTGTCATAGAACTCTTCGTTTTGAGTGTTCAGGAATCGCTCCACTTCAGCAATCACTTGGTCGCCGTCCTTGAAATGCTTTCCTCTTATTTGGCCACACTGGAAGCCTCTGCGACATTTAACCAAAGTGTCATCAACTGGGGCGTTGTCCCCGAACACCGCCACAAGCTCGGAATGAATATCCTTGGCATTGCTTCCCTTCAAATGGAGAAAACGGATCACTGCACGTGCTTGGCACCGACAGGCGGTGCCATTTTTGTTTCGACTCCCTAGCGGCTTTCCGAGCTACTATAGCATGCGATGTTTATACCCTGCGGAAACTAAAGAGACGCGCGCTCATGCTGATGCCTGTTTTGTTTCGTTTTTATTCGATTTTGTGTGCCGATAATACGAACTTTATGAACGCCCCTCGTATATATGATCTGAACTCACGATGCACGATGGGTTGTTTATACCCCGACGTAACGTGTCCCAAGCAGCCACGAGTTCTTCCTAACTTCGCCGTCTTGATTTACACCTGCCATTCTAGGTTTACAATGTCTCAAAAAGGCCACCAAACGGTATGGGGTGATACTTTACTTCCTTCCTACACGCATACCGGCCTAAGTGTGATAAAAGACTATAACGTAAGCGTCCGGGCTAGAAGCTCGTTTGTCGTTGAAAAATGTTGACAAATACAAGCTCGTCATTTTATTTTTGTTTTTACTTCACGAAACTCGCTGTCTTCTTATTTATTGATTTATTTACAGAATACCTACAGCGCCTAATAACACACAAGGTCACATATCCGCACGATTACTTATACGAACGAGAGAAAAATGCTCCGTTTTCCAAGATGCTTACCTTCCTCTGGCAGCAAGTTCCTCTCTCTCCTTCTTTTAAAAAAAAAAAAAAATTACAAGAACTGTTTGTTTTATAGGGATACTAAAGAACCCTTCTAGAATAATCGCACCTTACTGAAACGTACGTTGGATCCAAAATATACTCTTTCTTATCAATGCCAGTTTCGTTACAATAAATGCGATAAAAACAAAACAAACCACTTTAATTTTTGCCTTCGGATGTTCAATGGTTCCCAACTCAGCATGGTTTTAACATCCAACCTACTGGCGTATAGATCAAAGTTATTGCTGACAAATCGTGCTGCTTAATTTTGAACTTTCTTTTTTCTTCAAAATTGTCGATCAGATATGGCTGGCAGTATCTGCTGGCATTATCTTATCAAGAAATATGTACAAAATAAAAGCGCCGAAGTTGAGCAAGAAAAAAAATAATACGAACAACAGACACGCGCTAACTTACAAGTGAGTGCCGGTTTTTCCATACAGCGCAGCATCATGGAACAGCGCTGATGCTCGCTGACTTGAACGTAACTCAGCATTGATGCAGAGTTGTATCAGCGCTGTACCATTTATATAGCGCAAAGTCAGCACTGCATCAGCAAGGTCAGCGCTATGTCCAGCGTTGACTAATTGCGCTACGGTAGAGCAGTGGTGTATCTGTGAAAAGTTCTTGAGTTTATTACAAGTTGAAAAAAAAAAAAAAAAACAACTACCCCGGACCAGCACGCGTGCGCAGTCCACCTTGCCCTTCATAGGGTCCAAACTTGTAATAGACCCTTTCGAAACTCTTCTTGCAACTTCGTTGGCCTCATCTTCCGAGTGTAAGGTATCTGCCCATGATAATGTCGGCCTTTTCGTGACTGATCAGGGAGAGGTTGTAGACCTGCAGGCTCCGATGCGTGTGATACCCGAGTCCCACTAGAGCGACAAACAGAAGCAGCCGACACCGACAAGCCTCAAATACTTGCATCATGCACGCGAAGGTATCTACGACAGGCTTGCAATCACTCGTGCTTTCTTCACGAGCACCGAAAGACTGCGAGCCTGCCAAAAGTACTATCGCGAGCATGCTGCACGTGTCTGAGGGTTGTCGGCGTCGATTGTTTTTGTTTGTCGCTCTATAATTCGTCTCACCCTACGATGGACTAAAGGCAAAAGCTGCAGACCACCAGATTCAATCAAGAGCCACTTAGAAATTGCCTGGTATTTGGCTTCAGTGCACGTGTCGGTGCCCGCGTCTAATGGGGATGGGCGGACAGTGGTTTGAATTGAATAGCACTGAGTGACTCGCCAATTTTACATCGCAAAGGAAGCCACAACATAACGGTTCTTTGCAGTGTCGGAGCTACAGAATTGATGCAGCACTTTTTATTCAGAGCAGTACTCGTCCACCCCTAATCAATGTTAAGCATGTCATAGTTTAACGTGTAACGTGATTCGACCTGGCGGCCAGTGGCTTTGACCTTTAGTCCATCGTAGGATGAGACAAAGTATAAGCGGCGAGATGTTTTGGTGGCGCCCTCCTATGGTTCCCCTTGTGACGTCATTACCTTGCAAACAACAAGTTCGATGGTGTTTGTAAATAGCGTGGTGGAAGTTTGAAATCATTGCGCTCTCAAAGGAACACTGCCAACACCGTCAAAATTAAAGTTCTTTCATTCCTCTTATTTCCGTCGATGATAAATCCTTTTCTGACGTCATAGTCAGCGTTCGGCCAATCGTGGAAGGCAGTGGAAGGCCGACCACAGCGACGCTTTCGGTCGCTCTCGGGGCTAATAGTAGGACTTGGGTATAACACAGAGCCTGGGCAGTCAAGACGCTAGTCTGCTATTTTGTTGTTTGATGGCAACGTGATTAAACTTATAAGATTATGCACGCTACACATTTGAGGGTGTCTTGCGAAATCTTGAAATGCTCGCGCCAGGCAAATCATGACAAGCTGCGTCAGCGTTCCTTTCAAACTTCTTGACGTAGTGAATTTCATCGAGAGTTTTACTTCGGAACGTGCCTCAAAGAGGTAGTTTCTTGTCACCATCGGAACTGCAATGAATAGAGACAAAACTGTACGGAAAACCATAGAGTTAATATAGTGTACGCTAGAGGTTCAACTGGCGCTAGTGTCTATGTGAGTTCCGCTAGGCAAATGGACCTTTTCCACATACCGACGGCACCAGGCGGTGGCTGCACGAACTAAAAATTGAGGAAGGGACCTACCTGCGCTACCAGTCGATAATGGGAGCTACGCTACCAGTTTCCTCGCTCTCTGAGCTGCGGCGCGTGCCCAACGCGACTTTAAAGAGGGGAAAGAAAAACACGACCCAAACGTTGTGTTTTTCTTTCCGTCCACTTTCTTTTTTTGTGTAACACAATTATATATATGCTGCAATTACGTGTTCTACTCGCTGACCCACAGCCTCTTTCCGAATTTCCTCGATTTTTCGTGCCGACTTCCGCCGCTTGGCATCGGGCGCTCGCGCGTGCGCAGAACGCTTCTCGGAAAAGGTCCATTGAAGCAGACAGCAACCAGTCTACTTTTCCGGTGCTCCTGTGCATTCCTATGGGAAAACACGCGTGAATTTTGTCTCCTCGCCGGAAAATAGCAAATAACCTGTGTTATTTGGGTCGTACAGAATAGTACGTACCTTTATGAACATTGTCAAACTGTTCTTGTTTTAGTTAGCGCATTTTTCTTCATAAATGAAGGATGTTTAACTTCGCTATATTTCAAGCCCCAACCTCTGTTCCATAGCAGGTATGTAAGAAAGAGCGACGATTCTAAGCAAAATTACAATCGAAAGGAATGTAGAGCGTTTTCAAGGTTCGCCAGCATTCCGTGATGCTTATATATTGCTAAAATGCAATTCGTCACATATATGAAAATGAGCCCGTCGTGCATTTTCAAAGCGGTTAAAAACATTCAAAACGTAAAGTTTTGCTATAAAAGTTTTTATTATTATTATTATTATTTTTATGCCGGGCAGCTTTTATCGGGCACGCGTTCTCCGACTTTTTCCTATTTTGCAATGTTTTCGAGCGTTCGGGTGATGTTGAAAGCAGAACAAGCATCTTCGCACATATTCATGAGCAGAAATAATAAAGCGATGCTTATTTATTGCAAATCGGACTATATCACGTGGCCTTCAATTAATTTTTATCGTACATGCACAGGGAATTACTGAGCCAGTGTTTCCACTTAGTTCTTGCTGTCTCTCTTGGTTTTCCACATGCCCTTTGTTCGTTTGGCACGTAAATACCCCATGCCGGAAAGCGCCGACGCCGTGTTCGCGCTAACAGTGTCTGACAGTGCACAAAAATACATATATGAAGCCGTTTTAGCACCGTTCTTAATGCGATGAATTTGAAAGAAAAACGCCGTAACAGACAAATTAAGTATTTCGTCTGCCTGAAAAAGAAATGTTCCAAGCTACCTAGTACGTACGAATTATTTGGTATATTAGGGAGTTTTAGTATTGCGTATACGAGCAAACGCTAGTGCTGTGCGTTTTGCGTTAGCGTTGCGATCTCCACGCTGCGCATGCGCGAAGTCGCCATGCGCCAATCCACGGCCGCAGTTTGGGCTCCGCGCACGCGCAGTGTGGAACACGCAACGATAACGCAAACGCACAGGACTTGCGTTCGCTCGTATACGCAATACTAAAACCCACTATTTGCTCTTATGATCGAGCTCAGGAAGAAAACGCACTCACTTTTTCCCGTAGAAATGCATTACCGGAAGTCAATTTTCGACTGGTTGCTGTCTGCTTCAATTCGCAACAGTACACGAGCTCCATTTGAACCTCTGGTATACAATATAATAACTCTACGCGGCGAACAACACCACCGTTTTTGTACGTCTGCCGTTGACGTACAAACCGTTATTCACATACAAAATATCAGACTGATATCTCACTCACTAGATGGCACTGAACTGCTTAGCAGCGTGTGCCTCGAGGAAGCTGTGCGATAGTCGATGTTTCAAAAGTTACGCTTGGCCGTGGTTTGTGCACACCTTTATTCTGGCTTTTCTAGCGCGTTTTTTTTGGCATTGAATCTGTGCCAAATAATCCCGCTTTTTATATTCTTGCCGACCTAGACGGTGTCGTTAGAGAATCACCTCAGGGTGATGCCACTGAGTGCGGCTCACGGATTGGCCACGGGGACTGGTTCACTGCTCGGCTGGATCCCGGGTACAATGAACGCTTTGGCAAACATTCGGGTTGGCACTGTGTCTAATCACCGCGATGACGCCTGATCAAAGAGCGCCGTTCATGTTGGGTGCTGTGACGCCGAGAGACTGCTGCCGTGCGGGCGTTGTGTTCTAGGGCTGAAAAATTCCGCTTCGATGCTGCAGACATTTGTATTTTGAGTACAATCGCCTGCGTTATAACTTACAGCCGCTTACGACTGCTACCGACGAGACGTTACTACGGGTTACTATGGAAACCGAGGGCCTCGCACTACGTCCGTATCAACGTTACTAGATTAGCTCAGTTACGGAACTGCCCATAGACGCTGCTTGACGCTGACGCAAAATACGGACGCCAAGTACATGCATGGGAAAATCTCATTAAAGTGAGGACAACTATTCCGTAGCACGTTTCTCGTCGCCAACAAAATGGTGAGCTGACTCTTATGACTGAAATGGCGATATTTGCAGTTTCGTTTTGTTAGTGTCGTGTCCGTCATGCCCATGAGACACGTGACTATCTCGTAATTAACACTGCGATTTGTGGTGAGGAGAGACACCACGCTCTCTTTTACCTTAGCTTGGATCGCAGCAATACCGGACGTAAGGTCAAGGTGCCGGAAGCTGTCCACCATGCGCAGTGCATTCTGAACGTGCAAAGCTCTTATCAGCGAATTGCCTTTTCTGCGCCGATTATCAATAATTCGGCTGACCGGTCTTCATTCATCGTGCGATCACGACGTAAAATCTTAATGGTCCGTAAGAAACAGTGAAGAAGCGAGTGAAATGCTCATGCTATTGACAAATGGCACTCGACGTGGAAAACAGTTGTTTCGTATAGCGTACGTAGTGTGTTGCAAGACATCCCCGTGACAGTGGCGCAAAATGCACGTACGCGCAAATTGTCCAGTTTACTGCCAATGAGCACAGTTCACAATTAAATCCGGAAAGTCACGATTGACACGCGCGATGGAAATTGAGTAAACAATGAACCCACAATTAAACCGTCGTTTCGGGGAGTGAACAAGAAGCTTTATTTTTATTAATTTCCCCGGTATATTGAAGAGTAAACTGGGTGCTTAGGTCAGGGGGCGTCTTTAGCGGGGAAAATAAATTGGTGTATAGGGCAGGTGACGCCAGTTTTCCTTCTAGATTTATAGTGGAGAAATTGTGTGGTCGTGTCACGTGCCGTCAGGTAGCGCGACGTGCACTTCTCCCGCTAATTGAACGGGGAAACTGAAGGTGTTTAGGTTACGTGGGAGATTTAAACGCCACATTTAGCGGGGAAACTGAATTTATGGAGAGGTCACGTGACGTCACTTCACGAGACATCAGTTTCCTCACCGACGTTTGCGGGGAAACTTAATTGGTGCATAGATCGCGTGACGTCACGTACTGTGACATCATGTGACGTCGTATGACCTAAACATCAGTGTAGTTTTTCCGTTAAATTTAGCGATAAATGCACGGACCGACGGACAAAGTTTCGGGATTTGGGGTCTCGGCTAAGAAGTATTTCATGCTTTAACATTTGCCAAACCTTGTCAAGAAACATGTGTTATTGAGCCCGAGTACACAACACACGCTAACGCAACACTCGTGTTCAATGCATGCTCAGAGTGTATGTCCGAAATATGGCTACCTCGAATAATTGGCGCAGAAGTAGCTCTCAGACGAAGCGCACTTCTGAGCGTGGCTTATTGCACCGTAAAGTTTTATCTAGGAAAAGGCAGGACAAGTGGCAGGCACCCTAAATTTAGTTAGGGTTGTCTGAGTGAACGAGTAACATTTCACGCGACCCCCAGAGAAACGTCGAGGAATACATTCAATTTCACACACACGCACACACACACACACGCGCGCGCGCGCGCGCACACGCACACGCACACGCATACGCACACGCACACGCACACGCGCACGCGCACGCGCGCGCACACACACACACACACACACACAAAAAAAGAGGTTGATGCCCCACCCAACACTGGATAGACTAACAAGAGTTCGTTCCCCTCACTGGTATAATTGGAGGGCCACCTGAGACACCGCAGCTATTTGTCCGTTGTCCTGTAGATGAAGAGAGTTAGGAACCAAAAGCACAAGAATCTGTCAAACATACTCCCTCCCCCCCCCCCCCCCCCCAGTAGCGTAGCCATGAATTTTTTCCGGAAAAAAAAGGGGGAGGGGGGTCAAAATGCACGTGTGTATTATGGGTTGGCTGTAGTTAAAAGATCAGTTCTAATATAAAGAAGAGTGACGCAAAATTATTCCACTGGGCGTGCCAAGGGTACCCTGTTCATTTTGCTTCTGAAGGTGTATCGACAGGAGTACACAGAGACAACGGGACGTATTGCACCACCGAGAGGCAGGCGAGGCGACGCAACCCGTCGTACCAACCGTACAGTTGGGCGGGCGAACGCGGGGAGTGCTCGCGTGTAGCTAAGCTAGCCTCCTCGCGGGACTCCCTATTTGGAGCACTGGCTCGCCTCCAAAGTGGCAGTGAGGGCGCCGAGCAGCAACAGGCTGGGCCGGCACACGAAAGAAGCGAAGGGAAGAGAACGGGTGGGAAACAGCGTTGCCAACGCCGCTTTTAGAACCCCGCCGCTCCGAGGACGGCTCGGGGTTGGTGTGTGTGTGTTTGTGGGGGGGGGGGGGGGGGGGGGGGGGGCATTGTAGATAGGGAGCGGGTATGAGAGTTGTAGACGCCTGCCTTCCGGTCGGCCCAATTACTGCGGTTGTCTGGATGGCACCTGAACCTTGGTGCACTCCCCGCGGTGACCTTTGTGTTGACAAACGAGAGTGAGGTTGGTCCAACAGGTTCAATCACGCTGCTGGGCAGTGTGAGTATATGGTAACTTACCCTCGGTTGACAGCAATGCGTTTGCCGGCGTGAGTGAGGTGGAAGCTCGCTGTCGGCGTGCGCTTACTGCAGTGCACGCAGCTATGGAGGTCAGTGACCCCAAAGCCACGGTTGTGTTACTCATAGATCATGCAAAAGACACGGTGTTCGCTCCACACATGATGACAAAATTATCTGCGCATACGCCTCAAACATTGATCGGAGCATGTTTCTTTATGCACATGTATGCATACTTTGAACATGTCTGCAGGAGGTCTTTTGTATGACGTATTAGCTGTGTGAACGTGGCTTGGCCCACAGGGGCACGGTCGACTATTTAATTGGGTCATCCGGAGTTTCCTACAGGAGGATGATTCTTTTTATCATTCCCACGTACTAGATGTTGAAGTAGGAAATATAGGCTTGGAGTCAAGCCCGCGGTTGTTGCCTTCCGTCGTGATTTGGCAGCACGTGCGCCGAGGTGTTATCGAAGGGAAAGCTCGCCCTGTAGAGGCGGAACGTCTAATGCATTTTTAACCTGTCATTCGCTGAAAGTACCGCTGGCCGCTTGCTGACGCTTCGACATTGCGCCTATGTGAATTTCCCCGAAAGCGTAATTATTTTCCGAACGTTCGTCTTCCCTTACCAACGGTGTTTTCCCACGTTCACCGCAGTGCCCCTAATGGCCTGACATAGCGGCCAAGAGAAGCATCTCGCAGCGAACTCGTTTGATTTTTAGGGTGGGCACCATATAGCGAGCTTGTGCATCGAAGTAAACAATAATGAGAAATGCCCAGAAGCAAACTAATGCGGGTTGTTCCAATGAATGTTTTATTTTGTTTTGTTTTTGTGCGATCAGATATAAAATAAAGCAAAATGGGAAGTTCTTTCCCACTGTGGTTTCACACAACGTTCATTGAAACATGTAACTGAAACTACGGCGGTTTTACGCTGTTTTTATCGCATAAAAACGTAGCATAAAACGCAACAAAAGAAAATTAACAATCGAGCGAACTTGTGTTTACAAATACTAGCGTAGAGAACGACAGGCGTCGGCGAGATGAAGACTGATTCTTTGACTGGGTCAGCGATGGCTTTTTGTGGAATCCCAGCATACTAAAGGCCTGCGCACACATGTAGCGGACCGCTACAAGCATAGCGCTGACCTCGCGCTAAGCGCGTGCTGACGCGAGCGTGCACCAGCTTTCTATCGCACCGTCAAAACTGTTGCTCATGGTAGACGGTAAGTGGCTGACGACACGTGAGCAGCGCTGGCCTTCGAAGCATATGAGAACCGGCTTTAACGCGGCTTCTGCGTAGCGTTCCCAAACCAACGGTGCTTTTTGCCGGACGAGAACCAAGGTCGGCAAACTGACTACACCATCACGGCATGCACGGTGCTGTACATAGCCTGCGTTGACGTCCCATCAGCTGCCATTGTGTTGGCCTTGCTGCTGAGCGCACGTTTTCTTCAGGCTACGTTTAGCACCACTGAATTTTTTTCTTCGTCAAGGACAAGTAGAAGTGACCACCAACATGGTGCGGTGACGTCACGCGCAAGCCACGCATTCTTGAGCTGCGGCGCCAAGTCGCTCTTGGCATTAAGCGTATACATTTTTTTCAGGAAAACAAAAAGTCACTAGCGCAAGCTTCAATTATTATATGTAGAATATAACGTCATGTAACTAACACATTTATCTACCATCCGCTCACGCGTCGAAAAAGAAGAATCAACGCCCGATTACTTAGTTGTGACACCTCTCCACTCACGTTTGGACGAATTCGCTGACGGAACAAGTAAAGGTCAGTTCAGACACTTGCGTTTGAGTGCGTTTGACTGCGTTGCGTCGAGAACCGAAAGCGAGTCACCGGCACATCTGTGCTTCGTATGAAGCGTGGAATCCAATTCGAGGAATCATCTTCGCACGTGACATAAGAAGCAGGGATTCCCTGGTTTCTCGCAGCCGCAACGCAGTCAAACGCAGTGAAACGCTACTGTGTGAATCTGGAACGTACAAATAAACGTGAGCACCTCCTAAGCAAAAAAATTATCCCCCCCCCCCCCCCCCCAAAAAAAAAAAAAAAAAAAGAAAAAAAGAAAACGTTATTCAGCTATTTGCACGACGCCACCTTAGATAATGCCATTCCGAATCAAACATGCGAGACAGAGAGACAGAGTTTAGGCCAAACGCGCAACAAAACCTCTAATGCGTAGCGACAAAAAAAAAAAAAGAAAAAAAAGAAAAGACGCGTGCTCTAACCTCATTGCCTTTCAGGCGATCGAGTCTTCTTGTCACTAACAGTTTGACTTTGTCACTTTTGACACCGAAACCTCTTTGCTAAGAATTTCGGGAACGGACCCAAAAAGTTACGAAAAGTTAAGCAACAACCGGGGTGACGTTGCTCCCGCCTCGCTCTTATGTTTATCTTCTACTTGGCTTTTAGAGTTTTTTTTTTTTTTGCTATTTGTCTTTTTTATACGGCGTTCGATGGAGAAAAGAGGGAGAAAGAACAAGGCCGCCAAGAAGCCCGAGATCGATAGACATAGAAGACAACATTTAACTCCCCCTTCACCCCCCCCCCCCCCCCCCCCCCACTCCCCGACGTCATCACTAGTGAACACACGCAGCGCCATGTACCTTGCGTCAGCATCACCAGTAGCGCGTCTCGCAGCGTCTCACGGCGACGCCAAAACGGGCCCGTCTGCCACGTCTTTTAAGCGGCATTGGCCGGATGCGTCGAAAGAGGAAAGGGAAATGACACTTTTGGCGCGTCCGGCAATCGACCCCGTGTCAGTGCCAAGCTGGCAGGTGTGTTCGACTCCCTATCCGCGGGGGCACAACGTCCCGAAGCAATGTAGCCAAAGCTACGCACGCTCTTTATTTCCTTCTTTCGAATTGCCACAGGAAGTTGTTCCCGTGAGAAGAAACGTCGTCTCTCTGTCTGGCACTGCCGTCAGAGACGAAGTGGGCGGCGTGTGCGAAGCGAGGTTCTATATGGAGTATTCACTGGCCGCCATATTTGAGGTCACTGTTTAGAGCGCATGCTCAGAACGAGCTCGCATTAATAGGCTGCCAAGACCGGCAATCTTGATGGTGCGGTGTGCACGTTGCAAAATAACTGGAAGCTCGCCATCAGCACGTGCTCAGCACTAGCGCACACAAATATGGCCGCCAGTGAATACACCCTATTGGCGACGTGAGCGATCGAAAGCGTCGCTGTGGTCGGCCCACCACAATTGGCCGAATGCTGACTATGACGTCAGCAAAGGATGTCTCATCGACGGAAATAAGTGGAATGTAAGAACTTCAATTTTGACGGTGTTGGCAGTGTTGCTTTGAGAGCGCTATGATTTCAGGGTTCCACTATGCCCATTACAAACACCATCGAAATTGCTGTTCACCAGGTATTGACGTCACGAAAGGTAACCAAACGAGGGCGCCACCGAAACATCTCGCCGCTAATACACCACTGACGTTGCCTCCCATGGTTTCCTTTCGTGACGTCATTATCTTGTGAACAACAAGTTTGAAGGTGTTTGTAAAGAGCATGGTGGAAGCTTGAAATCATAGCACTCTCAAAGCAACACTGCCAACATCGTCAAAATTGAAGTTCTTACATTACTCTTATTTCCGTCGACGGAGATCCTTTGCTGACGTCATAGTCAGCATTCGACCTATCGTGGAAGACCGACCACAGCGACGCTTTCGATCGCTCACGTCGCCAATACCGTCAGCACCACCCGAATGACAATCGGAGATTGATTAACCGTCAAGTCCAAGCGTCCGTAGAACGCTATGAGTCAACAGCCATGTTCCCGTGGGTAGCTTCGATTCGACCCGCGGTGTCGTTAATGTACGGTGCTTACAAAAAAGTTCCACAGAACGCGTGATCGGTATTAGCGGCGAGATGTTTTGGTGGCGCCCTCCTATGGTTCCCCCTTGTGACGTCATTACCTTGCAAACAACAAGTTCGATGGTGTTTGTTATTAGCATACTTTCGAACCCAGGCGCATGAAATACTCCGCGCATGCGCACCGCGTATTTCTACAAAAGGTCCATTGTGGTGGGCCGACCACAGCGACGCTTTCGTTCGCTCACGTCGCCAATAGGGTCAAAATCCCGGCTGGACCTTGGTGGACACACCAAGTGACGGCCAAAGCAGTTAAGCCGGGGTCACACTTCTCATACATCCTACAAAAGACAGTCTGCAAACAAATTCGAACGCGAGTCACCACGAGATCCCTGCTTCGAATGCCGCATGGCAATGAGACTTAGCACAGAGCATTCGAACCACGGATATTGCGGTGACTCGTGTTTGCACACTGTCTTTTGTATGATGTGTGAACAGCGTGACCCTGCAGCTTTAGTGATTGCATCACTGAATCCGTAAGCACCATGTTTTTACTGAATAGGGGCGAAAAGGGTAAATCTCCAGGGCCGGTTTGCTCACCTTGCGGCCGCGGCTGCGGCTGCGGCCAAGAGGGATTTTTCTGTCACGTGACCAGCTCCATGGGGACAAGGAAGTACCTAGCGTCCCTGCCTAATGGCGGAGAAGTCCGTATCGCTTCGAGCACAAAAACCTAATTTCGCTCGCAGAAACTGACTGCAGGGACTTTCAACTGGAGTCCAAGTGACCGTCCTTTTATACTATAGGAGCGACAGGTAAAGTTACGGCCAAGGATGCTAAGTATGAGCCAAAATAAATTAAAAAAACACGCGAGATAAAAACGGTGGCATTATGTTTATATACTGGCGCCAGTGCTGGCGGCTCCCGCTTTCTGCTGTGGTCGAGAGGTTAAAGCGCCGGTACTTTACGTCGCGGCGTGAAAGGCCCGGGTTCAAATCGCGCCAGAAACGTTCTCTTTTTTTTTTTTTTGTATTTGACTGCACTCTCACTAAGAATGTAGACAAGGCCCTATGAGCTCTATAAAATCATTGGACGGGTAGTTCTGACTCACCAGTTCGTTGTACATGGCCTCGGCAGAGCGCATACATGTCTCTGGCTTTCTTTACCAATTTCCGCCACGCCTCCTGCATCTGCCGTACACTCCGCGGAAAGCTGACAATATCTTTCCATGCCCGTCTCTTCATTCGCCAGGTAATTGTGCTGCTGAATTCCTCTAGTATTTGTCGTTTCCGTTTTCGAACTGCTCTAATTAATTCCATTTGTTGATCCAAATTCTTTTTAGGTGTTTGCGTTAGAGAGATGGTTTGCGATGTCGACGCCTGATTTATTTTTGAATTCGGTTGTGATCGTCTGCTATTGTAACTAAAATTCAACAAGTAATGTGTTAATATTACAAAATGATTGCCACAGCAAAAAGTAAAGAGTAAAAATATACCTTTTATCACATTCCATGCAAGTAAAAGTATGATCTCTTTTATTTCGGTTTTACTACTTTCTCAGACGTTTGACTTGCTGCCTTGCCTGTAGGATTTTGCTCAATCCGAATGCATCCAGAGCTGCTAGTATTTTTTTCTTTTTGCCTATTTTGTGGAAGTTCTTTTGTTTTTTTTAATTGTCACAACTGCAGTTTTTATTAGTACTAAATAGGCTTTTCCTGTTATTGAAAGGAGTCGTAGCAAGAGCGTTGCATATTTAAAAACATAAAACTGCAGTTGCTGGGGAAAGTATGCTTGTTTCGGCTCCGTTTGTGTGAAAGCCATACCGATGTTGTAACCTTGGTTTTCTTTTAATGAACATTATGAAACGATTCGATTAGCGCGTTAACTTGCCTTGATCTTTATTTTTTTTTCTTCCCGGTGTTTCAATTGAACAGGCGGGACAAACAGTAAAAATAGAGTAAGGCGCAGTAGTGCAAGTGGATGATTCGTAAAAACATATCACAATTAAAAAGTGAGACACGAGCAAAATACACACAAAAAATGTTGCAAGCGCGGTTTGAACCCGCAACTTTCACACCGCGACGCGAAGTACCAACGCTCTAACCTCTCGACCACAGCAGAGAGCGCGAGCCGCCGCGCTGGCGGAGGTATATAAATATACTGTCACCGCTTTTATCTCGCGTGGGTTTTTCTTTATTTTGGCTCATGTTTACCCTCCCTCGCCGTATCTATACCTACCGCTCCTACTGTATAAAGGGGCGGTCAATTGGACTCCAGTTGAAAGTTCCTGCAGTCCGTTTCTGCGAGCGAAATTAGGTTTTTGTGCTCGAAGCGATACGGATTTCTCCGCCATTAGGCAGGGACGCTAGGCACTTCTTTGTCCCCATGGAGCATGGTCACGTGACAGAAAAATCCCTCTTGGCCGCAGCCGCAGCCGCGGCCGCAAGATGAGCAAACCGGCCCAGGCAGGCAAGATTGTTGTGTTGCTCCTGGTCCAGCCGGGATTTCGGTTTTGAGCGAGTGGCCTCTCCTGCCATGGATCATTTCTTCAGTTGCCGCTAGGATAGCACTTCCATAAGGTCATAAGACACAACTCGCGTGTTCCGTATGTGAACGCTGTACGTACATTAGGTGGGGGTATTAGCGGCGAGATGTTTTGGTGGCGCCCTCCTGTGGTTCCCCCTTGTGACGTCATTACCTTGCAAACAACAAGTTCGATGGTGTTTGTTATTAGCATGGTGGAAGCTTGAAATCATCGCGCTCTCAAAGGAACACTGCCAACACCGTCAAAATTAAAGTTCTTTCATTCCTCTTATTTCCGTCGATGATAAATCCCCTTTCCGACGTCATAGTCAGCGTTCGGCCAATCGTGGAAGACCACAGCGACGCTTTCGGTCGCGCACGGGGCTAATAGGCGAAGCTACGCCGCTCCTCGGTAGGTTTTAAAGCGCCAAGGATCCCAACCTTTTCATGGAGCACTCTGGTGCGTTTTCAAGCACGCTCCATGTTTCGAGAGCGAGGTTGGGGGAGTTGACGGCAATGGTTGACCAACTCCTGCAGGAAGTTCGGCAGCTGCCACAAGCGCGGGCAGTTTTTAACACCTGGTATGGTGACACACCCATCACTGATATTCATTTAACGGACTTAGCCAGCGACAACTAATGCAAGCGGCATTCCGCTTCGCAGGTCACGCCGGGTCGATAGCAAAAAGGTGTCAATTATTCTTGACAATGAAACGGTGTGATCCAAAATAGTTTTGCGGGTTTTAGGAAGTAAGCCGAGTAGGGTGTTGACAAAAGGTTATGTCCCTGGTCCCTGGACTTATGCCGGTTGTCACTGCAATGTGTTCAGCGGGATACAAAGGGGTTCCTAAATATTTTTATGGCCCTGTGATTATTTGGTTCCTGGGAGGACAATCTTGCAAAGGGAAATTGAAACACGTAGGCAAATTTGCCTATGCCATATTTGAGCGCGTTCGCAGCAAACAAAAAAAAAAAAAGCTCTAATTTAACTTCTAAAAGAAAATAAAAAAAAAATCTTGAGCGTGTGCGTAACAGTGGATGACACGATGAAGTGTTCCGAACGCTCGCCGTCAGCACGAACTTCGTAGTTTATAGGTTACACAAACTCAACTAAAACTTAAAAAAAAAAAAGAAATATGCACGGACATGTCTAGATCTACGTGGTTTCTCAAGTTCGCATTTTCGTTTTCTGTTGCAGGCAGCGGAATGGCACGGGTGGTACGCGGGGTAAACCTGGACAGCTTGGAAGATGAGTTCAAGCTCATGGAAATTGTGAGTAGCGGGAAGAACCGAAAATGATGCGAGATAATTTTCGAGTCGGGTGATTTCATGTTACTTCGTGTCAACATGACTTGCACTAGTCTTTTACTTGAACGTTTTTATTCACGAATAATAATTAGCTGCGTTACCGATTACAGCTCGTTCTTAAATTAGGCCCACGTAATCCTAAGCATACATATGTCGCACATCTGTTTACAAAGAATGCTCTAATGTGCTTGTTTTCAATGTACGAAGAAGCCAGTCATGGTGGTTTACAAAGGTAACGGTCAAATGAAGAGGCACGGATAACATTTGGATGGATACATAACAAAAACACCGGAAGGCTAGTGTTACAGACCGCGATGTTCACGCGCTTGGAACCCCAGCGCAGCTCGTTGTTTACTGCCCAAATGTTATTCGTGCCTCTCTCGATTAAGTGGGCGTCTTTTCAAGAAGCACAACGACTGGCTCCTAGCGTCTTTCACCAGAAATGGAGGCGCGGGGTTTTTATTAATAGGTGCGGATTTTACGCGAGGAACTATGGTATCTTTCAACACATAAATTAATGCATAAAAAAAATTGCAGTGCTCTTTTTTTTTTTTTGCAGCAAAAATAAACTATGGATCGCCGAACGCTTATTCTCCGCCCAGATGTATCACTAATAAGTGATTTTCTAAATCATTAAATAAAAAAATGGAGGCCGATGGAGCTCTCAAATACACGAACTGAAGGCGCCACTTACTGAAAACGGGCGAAGATGGCCGCCCCGTTTTGCCGCAGAAATTTTCCGAAAATCGCGCTTATAACTTTTGAACGAAATAACTGTTAGTTCTGAACCTTTGGCATCTGGTTCAGATCACTGTCGCTGCATTTGGGCTTGGAATGAGCGTTCGGCGACGCGCAGTTTATTTTTGTTTCGGTAAAAAAATACACCGTAACTTTTCTTCTTTTTTTTTTTTTTAAGGGGGGAAGGAAGGCACGCTCTATGTCGTCTGTTACTTTCACTAAGAGCGCTTAAGAAACGATGCAGTGTGTGGTGAGTGTCGAGCGTCGTCATAAATACCATGTAGCTTCGTTTTTGGTCGTATTATCGCTACACAAGAAAGAGGCGTTCGTTAATAAAAACTAGGCTAGGTGGCGCAAGTTACCGCCCGTTATAAAGGGTACAGCCGTTAGCGTCCATCCAAGAAGGTCAAGTGTTGAATTTCCAAGCGTGAACATAGTAAGCCGCGCCCTGAGTTTCTTAGGCTGTCAGTGACTCTACGTGAAGTCCGATCGCAGCCGACGCTACGCGATCTGACGGAGCCAGTCAAGAAGCGCGAGAAGCGCCAAAAGTGCACCGTCATGGCGCTGGTCGTCTTTTTGGGTTCGCTACCGGCGGCTAAGCCAATCAGGCACAGAAGCGAACGCAAGGTGGCGGCGCCTTCAATGTGCGGGATTGGTCTAGCCGGTGATAGCAAACGCACAAAGACGCCGAGCGCCGTGACGGTGCACTTTTGGCACTTCTGTGTAGAGCTAGAGGTCACAACCAGATGCCAAAGTTTCAGCCCGATCCGATAACTTAATCAAAAGTTATAAGTGATTTTCTGAAAATTTCAATGGGAAAATGGAGCCCATTTTTGCCCGTTTTCGGTTTCTGGTGCCATAGAGCCCCATGTGTTCGAAAACTCCGTCGGCCGCCATTTTCCCATTGAAATTTACAGAAAATCAGTTATAACTTTTAATTAAGTTATCGGATCGGGCTGAAACTTTGGCATCTGGTTGTGACCTCTAGCTCTAACTTTGGGCGGAAAATGAGCGTTCGGCGATGCCTAGTTTATTTTTGCGGTAAAAAAGACCGTGTAAATTTTCTTTTGTGACACCCTGTATATATATATATATATATATATATATATATATATATATATATATATATATATATATATATATATACCGGGTGTTTATGCGAACTCTCAAAAATCCTAATAATTAGGGCGTTTGAAAAAATAGTCTTCGGGAACAAACTACCAGCCACGGCGGACGTCAGGAAGTGCCAAAAACATACTAATTAGCCAGCTAATTAACTAAAATTTGTTAATTAACTTTTTAATTAGTAGAAATAGACATATGGTTCCAATAAGAAAGTTGCTGAGCCTTATCGAAAAACACTAAATCAGTCATTTTCGGAACGACTTTGAGCGCGCGAGAAGAGTAGTAGCGCACTAAAGTTACCACTCGTGGAGCAGGTACAAGGCTAGCGGTTGCGGTAAGGCGCCCGCGCGATTTTTCCGCCTCTTATCTAGCTCCAGCCTTGTACCTGTTCCGGTATAACGACAGTTTCGCCGGGTATCGGGTATTACGACAGTTTCGCCGAGAGGCTCGGCAAGCCGAGCCTCTCGGCGAAACTGTCGTAATACATACAATAAACTCCGTAAGTACGGATCTTTGACTTATTACATTTTCCCGGTCCATTGTTCTCAAACTACTCTGCCTCACCTATATATATACCGGGTGTTCATTTTTAATTCGAACAGATTTATTACAAAAAATCCGTAAAAGATGCACTAGTACGGTTCGTTCAAGTGAGTTATACGGCTAGGGGGACATATTATAGGGGGCTAATCGTAACGATCAGTCGGCTAATTAATTAAAATTTGTTAATTAACTTTTTAATTAATGAAAATAGACATATGGTTCCAATTAAAAACTTGCTCAGCGTCATCGAAAACCCCTAAATCAGTCATTTTCAGAAAGACTTTGAGCGCATGAGAAGCGTAATAGTGCACTATATATATATATATATGCATATATAGTGCACAGGTGATTCAATAAATAAGGTGAATTTTTTTTGTATAAGGACTTCTAATACAGAGAGAAGCTTGCATTTTTTTTTTCTACGTAGTCTCCGAGCACTGTCACACACTTTTCCCATCTGTGCACAAGCTTCCGTATTCCCTCAGCGTAAACATCTTTAGACATTTTTTTTTGCTGAAACATGTGGCACCATACACAGTTGACATTCTCCTATGAATTTCAACGGGTTTGCACCCTTCAGCAACCAAAAACTTGATAACTGACCGCTGTTCAATCCTGGAGCATGCTTCTTGGTCGGCCATCTTTGTTACTCGGTAAAATTCTCACAGTTCTTTTTGTAATCTGCATAAGAAATTAAATCCATGTGGAAAAGTAGTAAAACAATAAAAATAACAAGAAAGTAAGCTTCTATTTGTATTAGAAGTCCTTATACAAAAAAATTCACCTTATTTATCGAATCAGCCTCGTATATATATATACAGGGTGTTTTTTTTAACAGAATTTTTAAAAACAAACCATGAAAGCTAGGCTAATGCGGTCTGCGCAGGTGAGTTATAAGGCCAAGGGGACATAGTATAGGGGACTAATCATAACGATCAGTCGGCGAATTAGTTAAAATTCGTTAATTAACTTTTTAATTAATGAAAATAGACATATAGTTCTAATTAGAAACTTGCTCAGCGTCATCGAAAACCACTAAATTAGTAATTTTCAGAAAGACTTTGAACGTGTGAGAAGCGTAGTAGTGCACGAAAGTTGCCGCTCGTGGAGCAGGTACAAGGCTGGGGCTAGATAAGAGACGGAAAAATCGCACGGGAGCCTTATCGCAACCTCTAGCTTTGTACCTGCTCCACGAGCGGTAACTTCAGTTCACTACTACGTTTCTCACGCGCTCAAAGTCTTTCTGAAAATTACTGATTTAGGGGTTTTCGATGACGCTGAGCAAGTTTCTAATTAGAACTATATGTCTATTTTCATTAATTAAAAAGTTAATTAACGAATTTTAACTAATTAGCCGACTGATCGTTACGATTAGCCTCCTATATTATGTCCCCCTGGCCGTATAATTCACCTGCAAAGACCGCATTAATCTAGTTCTCATGGTTTTTTAAAACAAATTCTGTTAAGCTTAAAAAAAACACCCTGTATATATATATATATATATATATATATATATATAGTGTATACGAGGTAGAAGATAATTTTCTCGGGACCGTATTACTCGTAGTGGCGGACGTCAGAAAATGCGCGGTACTTACTGATTAGTTCGCTAATTAATTAAAATGACTAATTACCATTTTTTATTCGTGAACATAGACATATGGTTCCAATTAGAAACTTTCTGAGCGTCATCGAAAGTCACTAAATTAGTAATTTTCGGAAAGACTTTGAGCGCGTTTAATCGTAGTAGTGCGCTAAAGCTATTCCTCGTGGAGCTGGTAAAAGAAGGCGAGCGGTTGCGATAAGGCACCCGCGCAATTTTTCCGTCTCTTATCTAGCCCCAGCCTTGTACCTGCTCCACGAGTGGTAACTTTAGCTCACTACTGCGCTTCCCACGTGCTCAAAGTTTTTCTGAAAATTACTGATTTAGTGATTTTCGATGACGCTCAGCAAGTTTCTAATTGGAACCATATATCTATTTTCACTCATTCAAAAGTTAATTGGTAATTTTTAATAAATTAGCGAACTAATTAGTAAGCATTGCTCATTTTTTGACATCCGCCACCGCAAGTAATGCGGCCCCGAGAAAAGTATTCTTTTACCTCGAATACACTAATTGTAGGAATTTTTGTCAGTCTTCGCTGAGACACCCGGTGTATATAAAACAAGATATGTCGTCCTGTGGTTGTGGCGCCTTGTCGCGCGCATAATGGCTTCGGGATGAGACCTTCGGGATTTCTATTTCTTCCCAGCTGGATGCGACGGAGGACTTTGAGGAGAGGAAAGTGGTCCGCTCCAGGCTGCAGGAAGTGAAGGCCGTCAACCGAGGTGAGCACCGGAATAGCGTCCGACTCACCTACGCTCTCTTCCATCCACTCCCACTTCTCCTGGGCAGAGCACGAGTGGCGCATTTAGAACAGGAACAATCAAATGAAAAAAAAAAGAAAGAGAAAGACAAGCGAAAACGCGAGATCCCTAATTTGCAATGCTGACCTTAAGGTAAAGTTTAAACAAGCGGAAGTCAATTCCTGTGCCAAACACGTGATTGGAAAACAAGGACAATACGATACTGTTCTTTTTTTTTTTATTTGGAAATAATATTTTTTCTTCACCGTAATGCCAAACCGATGCAGAAAAAAACTCGCGGTTTAACCTTCAAATCGTCTTTGCTGCGTCAGCGGAATCATCGCCAGTGTAACGTATATTGCAATTTTCTTTTTATATAAATTGAGTAGAATTTAAAGTTGTTTTGTAAATGAAACGATAGTAAAATTAACTCAGAAAGTAAACTTTTTTGTTTTTATATTTGAGACGTGCATGTTTTGCCAGCAAAAAAGTCAACGACCACATAGAGGAAACAAAACAATGAAAATAATTATCCAGATTGTTTTTTCGTCTTTGAATTTTGGTTGTGTGGTCCCCAGAGTAGTTTAAATTCCCTTTCATTGTTTTGGGGTGTCGTTAGCGGTACTATACTTATTAGACTTGTTTGACTGGTTTCTGATGCTGTACAGTGCATCGACAGCCTTTTAATTAGCGTATATTTATTGTCAATTGCTTCCGTGACGTGAGCGCACAATCAAAACAGAGGCTCTCTCAAGGTGAAGCCCACGCATCCCCACGTTTTACGGTCCTTTCACTGAATTTTTCAGCAACAAGCATAATGCTAAAAACATAAAAAAGAAAGTATACTTGCCTTTATCTTTACGATACTTTAGATATGCGGTAATACGGTACATTAAAACGGAATCAATTTGTTCATAGTGCTAGTCAAGACAATGCTGCTTGTCGGAGCAAGATGTCAACGAACCTCGACCCCGGTGTTCGCTGTTCAGCTCGGAGCAGGTCTCGACTTAAATAAAATCAGATTGTCTGCATGGTTTCTACAATTCTGCAGATGATGAGTTTAGCTGGAGTCATTCCGATGTGTGCATCAGTCTTATTAAAGTACACAAAATTTGGAAATGCTCACGCAGTAATTACATAACTTACGCTGCAACACCGAGCGCGACATTTTCCCTATCGCACATAGTTCACAATCAAAAGTAAAACAAAAGTTTACTCCAGGTTTAACGTCACAAAGAAACCACCAAAAACACGGACGTTTAGCCCCTTATACAAATGACATTTTAATTACGCACTGACACTCACAAAAAATGTGTAAGTGTACACTTAATGTGCCCCATGTATAGGTGAAAACTCGTTTGTATTTTCGTTGATTTCTGAGTTACGTTCAGTCTGAATACACGTTTTCTAATTATAAATTCTCCCGGTGGCTTTCGTAACAGTTTCGTACATAGTCCAGTGCTGACTGCATTGCTGTATACATAGACAAATTAACTCTGAACTTCGTCGTTTGCCGGATTGTTCGTTAGAAACGAGAAAACATCTAGTTACCGACAACTTAATTATAACAAAGGCGAGCATCTTATCTCCCCCCTGCCAATAGGATCACGCCATTAGTGGATAAGAACGACCAAAAAGCCACCAGGAGCAAGAAACGCCACTATAATAAACCAGGACCCGCGATTCTTACGTTCAAAGTTACTGTATGTAGGGTAAATACTACTATAAAATAAATGAACTTTTTTTTTCTTGCCGCAGCTTCGCACGCTTATAATCCGGTCGGCCTCACAGAACTTGTGAATACGCGAGAAAAAAAAATACTGAAAGTCGTTGGTATTTTTTGTGGTTCCAGCGAAGCGCGAGGCCCTGGTGCGCAACCGCGAGCAGGAGCGCGAGAACTCGATCAAGCAGCGACAGCAGGAAGCGGCCGAGCACAAGCAGCGCACGCTGGCCATGTACGACAAGATGGCCAAGTCGGCGCCCGCCGGAGGAGTCAAGCACATGGACCTCAACATCCTCAGGGACGGTATGGGCACGCTCCCTCAACACCCAGCAGTCTGCTTCCGCAACTCCAATATAAATAAGATTCACATATATATATATATATATATATATTTTTTTTTTTTTTCCCGGGGTCGACACAGGGGGTGACGTAATTAGGCATAAACACGCAACAGCGGGGTTTTCACCCTTTAAATGCAAAGCATTAAAAACAATAACGCGTGACGTCATGACGTTACGTTCCATCATGAGATCACGGGGTTACTTGACGTCAGAGTGCGTGACGTCATGTGATATTATGACGTCAAGATACACCGTGACGTCACGTGACACGATTTCGTCCCGTGACCTTATGGCGTCACGTAACACCATGGCGTCACGTGACCTGATGACGTCACGTGATCTCATGCACGCACACAGCATGCGCCCAGCTCATTCGCAACACATTCTGCGCGTCTCTAGGTTTGTGAGATGAATTCTCGAGACATGCAAATGAGTTTCTTTGTATATTGTAGTGGAAAGTGCCTATGTAGTAGTTTCCAAGGTGAAGAAGATGTATATAATAAATTGTCTTCCATTTGATATGGATGGCAACCCGCGCCCTAAAATCAGCTAATATGCCACTGAAAAAAAAAAAAAAAATCCGCCTTGTTTTTGGTGTTTGATTTCGGGACCTCCTCAAGACTGGCGGAGCGCTCTACTAATGAAGCTCACCAGGAATTGGCAAACAGTGGAGCAAGCGGACGCTAACTGTACTTATCAAGAGGATGCGCATCTGATGTTTAATGCCCAAAGGTATGTTTGGTCTAGCTGGTTGATGAGCATCTTGGTTTAAAACAGCGCGACAGGACGAGGACAAAGTCAAGGCGAGACAGACGACAACGCTGTCGCCCAGACAGCACAGACACGTTGAAAAGACGTCGAAAGAGCGTTGATGACGTCAGGAACCACATGTCGAAAGAACGTCGAAAGTCTGAACGTCAGGTCTCTTCGACGTGATATGGAAAGGCTAATGGGCTGGAAAAAAGCGTGGATTTTACGTCGACATAACGTCCCACTTAACGACCTTAGAACGTCGAGTCCACGTCTGAATCGGACGGGAAGTCAAGTGATAACGTTATATCAACGTTGGCACAATGTCCCATTTAACGACCATAAAACGTCGAGTCTACGTCTAAACTGAACGGGATGTCAGTTGAGAACGTTATATTAACGATATCATAACGTCCCATTTAACGACATAAAATGTCGAGTGCACGTCTGTGATAACGTTATGTCAACGTTGAAATAACGTCCCATTTAACGACCATAAAACGTCGAGCATACGTCGAGACTAAACGGGATGTCTATTGATAACGGTCTCGAACTGGGTCACCGTGGAACAATGGAGTCAACCGGATCTGGCTTCGTTGCGCGAAGGTATGTTCGCGAAAGCATGTAAATTTGGACGGAATAGACCATTTGCTAAGTACCCCAAGCACCCCGGCCCGCAATCCAGGAATCATGGGAACGGTGTTTCTTCAGCTCCCAAGTGATCTGTAATTTCGACCACTTCCATGGTTACACACTTTTGGGTGAAATTCTTAGTCACCCTAAACGAGCGTCCTATAGTTCCCAATGACCTGTCATATCACGTTTAAGATTTCTCGTCAATGACAGCGTTTTCGATACTGCGCATGCTGTCCACCCTTCAACGTGGCTCAGCTGCAGAAATCTCTTACATTATTATCATTCTCTTACAGATTCAAAGACGCTGATTTTAAGTTATAAACTCTGAAAATGCTATAAACAGCCCCGTTGACTCCAAGCTAAATCCTGGTTTTTGTTGTTGTGAATTCTCGGCTTTTTAAGCAATTTCTGCTTAAAAAAATGCGGTGGCTTTGCTCGGCTATGCCAGGATTTACGTAGCGTAAGCTTATGCGCACAAAATGAGAGGCGCTATCAAGCGGCTCCGGTGCAGCGTCAGACTTGGCTACTGTGCAACGGAGGCGCACAGCTGGGCACGCGCCGGCGCCAGTGCGTCTGCCGCGGATATGACGTCACTCCTCTGAAATGCGCAGACCGGCGAGGCGCGCGCGGCGGCGGCGGCTCCGGCGCGCCAGCTGTGCGCCGTGTGACGTCATTGCTCCTCGCGCATGCACAGCACGGCTCTTTGGGAGCCACGCGAAACTGCTCAACCTCGGCTAGTGGAGCTCACGCTACAAAAACAATCACGAGAATGATAATAGTGTAAGAGATTTCTGCAGCTCAGCCAGGTTGAAAGGTGAATTGCATGCACAGTACCAAAAATGCTGACATTGACGAGAAATTTTAAAAGTGATATGACAGCACCTTGGGCTCTATAAGGGGCTTGTTCAGGGTGATCAAGGTCTTGGGCTCAGACATTGCTGGGTCGCCTCGCGCTCAACGTTCAAATAACCTCCCGAAAAAACACGTAGAACTGATGTCAAATAATGTTGATGACGTCAAGGTGTTGCTCAGGACATTGTTGGTACGTCTCGTACTCGACGTTCAAAGAACTTCCCGAAAAACGTAGAACTGACGTCTAGTAATTCCAATGACGTCAAGGTGCTGCTCAGACATTGTTGGGACGTCTCGCGCTCAATGTTTGAAAAACTTCCCGAAAAAAATGTAGAAATGACGTCGAATAATGTCGATGACGTCAAGGTGTTGCTCAGGACATTGTTGGAACGTCTCGAGCTCCACGTTCAAAGAGCTTCCCGGAGAAAACGTAGAACTGACGTCTATCTTTGCCAATGACGTCAAGTTGTTGCTCAGACATTGTTGGGACGTCTCGCGCTCAACGTTCGAAGAACCTCCCGAAAAAACGTGGAACTGACGTCGAATGATGTCGATGACGTCAAGGTGTTGCTCAGGACATTGTTGGGACGTTTCGTGCTCGACGTTCAAATAACTTCCCGGAGAAAACGTAGAACTGACGTGGATTAGTGTCGAAGACGTCAAGGTGTTGCTCAGGACATTGTTATGACGTCTCGTGCTCGACGTTCAAAGAACTTCGCATACAAGACATCGAACAGACGTCGAATACTGTTGAAGACGTCGAGGTGAAGCTTATGACGTCTTCACTACGCAGCGTGTTTGACGTTGTTGAAACCTCTCATGTGGACGTACCAATGCCGTCGATAAAAATTTTGTTAAAGACTTCGACGTCGCCCAACGTCAAGGACCTTATTTCGACGTCATCTCGACGTCTTGTGCTGCCTGGGCGCCTGCCTCACTTTTACTTTTTCCTTGTCTTCTCTGTTGTCGCGCTGTTTTAATCCAAGATGCTGATGTTTAATGATTAGATTGCTTAGAAGGGGGGGGGGGGGGGTCAAAGCTTTGACGTTCGAAACTAGTCTGAATTTGATAAATAAAAATAAAGAAAATTTCAGATGTCGCGCTCGCCCCACTTTGACTTGCGGTTTTCACATCTCACACGCTTGTAATGGTAACATAGTGGCCAGAATATCTTTTATGGAAGGCTTTATAGTAGTCTAACCCTAGACCTTGTGTGAAACACGGCTACGAACGCGAGGGCTCATGCGAATAAAGCTTATTACAAATCAAACACGAGCCTTTGATGCTTTCGGGGCACTTCATATAAAATCCACGATTCCCGCAATTCCTCAAGATTCAGAGCCACGAAAAGTGACAATAACAAACACACACAAAGCCAGCGTTGGCGACAAGATCGTAGCGGTGTCTACAGTAGCAACAAGTTCTCGCGTGTTCGCCACACTGATGACGCTAAGTTAGATGAGTTTGCGTCCCTCGTTGCCCAGGCATGGAGAGCTCGGAGGACGACTCGTCGCGCAAGGTGGACCTGGTGGAAGACGCCATCAAGCAGCGGCAGATGGAGGCCGACCTACGCAAGAAGCGCATCCTGGCCGCCTACGACGCCGCCGCCAAGTCCGGGCCCGCCGGAACCGTCAAGACCGTGGACTTCGACTCCTTCAAGAAGGCCGACGGTGAGTGCGAGCACGTGCTCACCGAGAGGCACGTCCCGTGGCGTACCTCTTGAAAGCTCAAACACGTAAACAAAATGGCCGCGGTTTTTATCTGTAGGAGCGACCACTTAAATTTGTTTAGAGGACGTTAAACAGTCGTTGAGGGAGTGAAGAACGTTTAGTTTTCTCATTTCCCTGCTAAACTTAGTTGGAGAATTCTTCGCTAAATAGAGATTAAATTGAACCGCTAAATTCAGCTGAAAGATATAGCGAAAACATTCAATTTTCCCGCTAGTTTGAGCGGGGAAAATGAATCGGTGTTTGGGTCACACAACGTCAATTTACCCGCTAAATTTAGCTTCGAAACTGAGTTGGTGTTAATGTCACATGACGTCAAGTTCCGCCTCTAAATTTAGTGGGGAAACTGGATGATTGTATAGGTCACATGACGTCAAATCGTGACGTAAATTTCTACGCTAAATTTAGCGGAAAAATGCAGGGACGGACGGACGGACAGACAGACGAAAAAATGTCTGGGATTTAGTGGTTCCATTAAAAATTACTTCATACTTGAACCGAACATGTTAATTGAGCATGTGTCCGATGCTACCCGTGTCCGCTTGTGGCCGCCTTAATAACTCGAAGTCTTCCTCCCATCATCAAGCCGGACAGTCCAAGCGCGCCCCGTGAGTGTGCGAGTTGTGTCGATCTTTGTTGTGTATGAAATAACTTAAAGAACTAAGGTACACATTTCTACGTTCCTGCAAAACTCGTGAGTACTCTGTCACTGCGGCCTGCAGGAAAGAATCAGGCCATTGACGGTGCTCTGATCACGCTTTGACTATATAGCGCCTGTAACGCGTCTAACTTCTCCCACAACTGATAGTGCGTGGGGGCGAAAACTAGCGTGTATTCCCCCACTCGAACGCCAGGCATGCATTTAGTATAGTATTAAACGAAAGTCCGAAGATTGTTCTATGAAGCATTTTTTTCTGTGTTTTGTTAAGAATATTATGTTTTATTCGCTTCACTTACCACAGTATCTTGCAAATAAGACATATAGTTACTGTCTATACACACTAACAAGCTACGTGCAGCGTTATGACACGTTGGAGCGAGAGCGCAACTATACACTGAATGTTTTGTTTTTGCGCTAACACTTTTGCTCGACTCTTGAGTGTTGGGGGGGGGGGGGGGGGGGGGTATCGAATTCACAGTTTCGCAGTCCCCAGAAACATTTCGTGATGCTCAAACGATCGTTCTTTTCTTAAAGTGTTTTCCTCTCTCTTACGTGCGTACTTGCACGCATGGAACGTGCGTTCTCGTTCATATTAGGAAAGAGGAAGGACCGCTAAAAGCTCGTGTTACTCCGAACCACTGGCGTCATGGCATGCGCTTGGTGACACAAGAAAGCTCGATTAGCGAAATGTGTGGCGTTATAGGACAAGTTTGAAACAATATTTTTGCTATTTTTGTTGAGAAGTATGGTGCCACAATAATGGTAATAATTAATAAATAATACAAATTGCCGCTGTATTATGATTATATATATAATATAAATCAAACCGTCATGCGCAGAATTGAGTTTTATGATGAACCCAGCGGGCGCTGAGGATCAGTCTCGGCCTTCATGGGATGCGCCGCCGTGTATTTTAACGGCGTCACTCCTCCAATTGTATATTTTCTTCTTTTTTTCTTTAAGGTGTCGTCAGCAGACAGTTTTTTGGAAGCGTCTCGGCGTCCTCGCTCCTGCCTTTTCTGTTTGTTATTTGTTGTCTCAAACGCTCTTGGCAGTTGGCCAACTCCCGCCGTGGCACGTGACGCTCGCAGCGTGACGATCGTGACGCGACGCGACGAAATCTGAGTTTGCTGCCGTAAGAATGCAATTCTGCAACGCGGATCCCCTGTCTACTTCGAAACTTAGACGCAATCAAATTTTGAAGTATTGATTCATGTTGTTTTTTGTTCCGTTCGCACAGTGTCTGGTTACGAGCCCCCCAAGCCCACTGGCGCCATCACGGGTAGCTCGACCTTCAGCGCCGCCGGTGGGGTGCCCAAGATCGTCAAAGGTCAGTTGGCATCCCCGCGCCGTCTCGGTCAACAGCGTGTGATCCACCACGCAGCCGCTACGCGTTTCGGCCCAGTGCCATTGTAACATTGGGCGAACAAGCAACATACACCCCTCGCGGACACACGAAAGCCATTGACTTAGAAGCCCTTTTTACACTTGAGCGTCACCAACGAACTACAAAATTGCATTTTTGCGATCGCGCGGTACTGCTTTACTGTAGTTCTGCGGAAGGTTTAGATTAGTCAGCTTCACTGGATGAATGAATATAACTAAACCCTTTGAATCGGGCGGCAGCTTGCGCCACCTAGTTAGTGTTTTTAATCTTAACCGATAATGTAAAGGTTAAAGAAAAGTCGTTTAATTATATCGTTTTCCTACGGCGCGATCGCCAAGACTCTGGCCTTTCGAAATTGCAGCATCCGATGGTGAGGAGACATGAGACCAGGTAACGTGTCCGCCGTGCAACGAGCGAAAGCGACGCGGTCTTCTGCGACGAGTGCCTCGTCATTATGTTGACAGCGCAGTCAGAGCCGCTTTCTGGCTCAACCGATCAGCGGTCATGAACAAAGCACCTGATCATTCCGTCCGTATCAAAGCTCCAAAGCATCAATAAGCGCGCACAAACAAACACACAAACGCACACACACACACGCACATACGCACACGCGCGGGCGCGGGCGCGGATGGTGCAGTCGAGTGACGAGGCTTCTCGAAAGTTCGGAATATCACCATTAATGACTCATTCGACTGAACGACGCTCAAGAAGCAGAGTTCTGCGTGGCTGTGCTTACAATGGAGTCTATTTATTATTCGTGCATGTATATTTCTCAAAGGTAGAATACCCTTCAATGAAGGTAGAGCTGCTGGCCTACTCTCCGTTTCCTACGTAGTGTACTATCACAATCAACATGAGCTGAAACAACCAATCCGGCTTTTTTTTTTTTTTTCTTCTGCGTCTTTGGTTCCCACAAGCTATATTGTTTTTCTCAAATTGTCAAATAGTTCGAGGCGCGGGACTTCAACTTGGCAGTCCGTTTCTGGTTCGAGCCACAGCTATCCAAAAAGTGACAGGCATACACCAAAGAAGCACGAAGGACTGTTTCAGCCCATATTGAACGCGATAGCACATCGCTGTCAAGGCTATTGGGGTGAACGCGCGCGTCCAAGCAGTGCGATAGATAAAGCCTCGCTCTTGCGCCAGTAGCTTTGAGAGTATAGTGCACAGTATAGATGTAATGAGCCATATATTTTCCCACCGTTGGCCTAAAAGTTTGCTAGATGGAGCTCAATATTGACTGTTTTGCAATTTTTTACACTTTCTGCCCGCGCTACAGGAATATGTTGTGCTGGTGTTTTTATATATGCGTACCTCGTGCAATATCGCTTACCAAACCATACACCGCAAAAAAAAAAAGCCTAAACTGAATGTTTACCATACTTTTTTCACACAGGTAACTGAAAATTCATGCATGAGAAGTGAGCAACATTTGAAAGTATGAAATTATTTCTTTAACGTTCAAAATTATGTAATAATTTGATAAGTAAACCAGAATTATAGCTGGGCCGTAGACTTTCCGGTTTTAACAAAAAAGAAAACCCCGCCAAAAAACCCAAGAAGCCTCCGCCGGTGTAAACAAAAATACAAAATGGGTAAAGAAAACACAAATAAAGAACAGTTAATGTCAAAAATACAAAATCGCTTAATTAATAAAAACCGACTTCATGGAAATTTTTGCTACATCTAAGTCTGTTGTTGTCAAAACAAAAACAAAAAGAAATTCTTGAAATGTTTGTTTTCCTAGGACTGTTTTTGTGGAAACATTCGATTGGAACAGTTCGTAATTTTTTTTAGATTTGTTCCACGACTAATCACCGTTTTTAGCGTCCGTCTGAAACAAATCAACAAAAGACACAAATATAAAAAAATTACTAAACACCAAAAATCATTTGCCGCTTTTTTTTATAATAGAAACCGAAAAATCGACGGCCTAATTGTAACAGACCAAATAATTTCAACATCAAATTAAGACATAATAAACGCCCGCTGGTTGAATTTTGAAATAAAGCAACCAATGGGTATGATTCACAAAAGTTCTGCATCGCCGTGCAAGACACGATTGAACTCGATTTTCCCGACGTGAGAGTATTTTATGATGCTCTTCGCACTTTCATGAATGGAGGTCACGTTTTATCGCGCTTTGAATTGTAAGCGTTTTTATATAGTTGATACATTTCAAACTCTCAGACTATAAACTTATAGCGTGACTCAAAGACGCAAATGCGAATGCACATTTGTGCAGACTGAGAGCCACTAAATGAGTTGCGCTTAAAATATCGGCACTCCGTTCCTAGGCACTGTTGTGGGCGCCGCCATTTTGGCTTGTGTGCAGAGCAGACGCAACTGCCGATCGTCATGATTCAAAAGCGCGACTTCCTCAGCATTAGATTTGGTGTTAGGAAGGTCACGCAATATTGCTTTGCTCTGTCACGAACTGTTTCAACATTTCAAAAGGGCGGAAAGGCGTTTCCTGTGATTTCAGATAAAGCTTCAGATAACTGGCAACCATGATTTTAAGACACAATATGGCCAAGTGTCGTTACTCTAAAGCGTAGCTTATTTAGTGGCACTAGTGCAGACGTGAGCGGTAGGGTCCTTTATCAACAATTATAGATCACCTTGCCGAGCATCTCAACTGCAGCTTTAAAAACTAAATTTGCGTTTGGAAGAAATAGTAATCGCGAATAAAAAACAAAACAAAAAAAAACTCGGAAATATATATGAACAAAAAACAAAGTAAACCAACCAATCATGGCCATTCAAGATATTAAACCAGTCCTTCTTCTAAAGGTCCAAAAATTACCCCAATTAAAAAAAAAAAAAAATCATGTTGCAGAAGAAAGCACGATGCATGGACTCACGGTACCATCGACATTAGTTTCTCCGAAAGTAATGTCATACTTCCTTGCCATGTGTGTTTCTAGGGTGTTTACAGTATTGAGACTAAGCAACTCTTTCGATGAGGGGTTCCGTAAGCGAAGTGAAAGCTAAAGAATAATTTCCACAGCCCGTTTAATGATGGCGACATTGTCTACGCCAAACATTTAGGCACCTTGTTTTTTAGCTGTAAAGACCAAAAAAAAAAACGCAATTTAGCAAAGACATTTTAGAGCTGGTGCAGTGAACTCCATGGCAAACAATACCTTTTCTATAGATGTAAATTGTTCCACTGGGACATCCGCAGAGCAAAACGCACAGTGTAAAAAAGATAGTGAGTCATCACCGCGTGTCTTTGACGTTATCACAGCGGCCTATTTGTACAATGCCCCGGGTATCTAATTGGTCATATTCAATGACCAACATATTTGAGCACGTTTTTAGCGTTGCGTGCTCAAAGAAGGCTCGTTTGCCAAAAGCGAGGCTCTTGACAGCGTAAAATGCACTTAGCAGGAGTGTTAGGAAAGCTCGCCATTAACACATGCTCAGCAACGACGCAATCGGCTATGGCGGCCGGCCACCCTATTGCCAAATCATCCAAGAACCAAGAAGAATGCTGGAACTAACACCGTCTGGAACGTGAGCGCCCATGCTGCCCGCACTCGCCTTAGATATACAAAATATTGGAAGTAAATTACCAAAAACAAAATGCTTCGACGAACACACGCGCGAAGTGTTTTTTGTTTTTGTTTTAGGTGGTAGCTTCAGACAATTTACTGCTCCAGACTCCAGAACGTGCGGCGCGTGTAACCACACTAGCGAGCTCGTTCTCAATCCATGCTTCAAAGTGACGGCATGAGCTCCCGCTAGCAGAGCGTAGCTCTAGAAGACGGTCTACTAAAAGTCTCTAGCTGATGGTTTGGGCCAGTCTCAAACATTTTGTTATCACGAATATGCCTATGAATGCGAAACTCCACTCGACAAGCATCGCTGGAAGCCAATTTCAAAGCTACGAACATAGATAATGACACAGGGCTGTTCGTAACTAAGTTGCGAATGATTATAGTAACACACACAAAAATATATCGAAATACTCGCAGTCAGAAAAAAAAAGAGAGTACCAATGACTGAAAATAATAAAAGAAGAAATTGGGTATGTAGGTTAGGCACTACGTGCTTCGAAATGCCGTAGGAAAGGGGCACTTGCAGTGAGGCTGCGACTGTTCAATGGGGTGGGCGGGGGATCCTCGTCGGTCCTTGTAGCGTCCGCAGAGCCCCAGCCCTTCCCAGCGTGGCATGTTCCCGTGGCGCGCATGCAGTGTTCCCGCATGGTTGTCCGCGCGCTCTCCGTCCTGCTCCTCTTTCTCTTCCGTCGTGCCTCACCCCGCCGTGTTTCCTCGAGGCCGCTGGACATTCGGAGGAGAGCGTTCTCAAATGTTTACAATTTGCGCTTAAGGTACCGTTTGTCTCTTCTGGAGGACGAGGCAATTTGTGTTTCACCGTAGTGCAAAGCAACTTGCAAATCACAGAATTAAAAAAAGAAATAAACTGACAACATAAAAAAAACGTATACATAGGGTGTCTGCAATGAATCTTGGCGCGTTAAAACGAGTCGGAAATCTTTACGCCTGCGGATTGAATGCTCAAATTTTAATCGAATGTGCATTTAGGTGGTGGAATTTACTTGATGAAACTTCAAGGAGTAGTTCCTTTACCACCAAAAACGAGACGAAAAAACTTGCCAGAGTCAATGACGGATGTGTTCGCAGACGACCGAGTTAGCGATGGCTCTAACTTGTGGCGCCGTCTGGTGATAGACGCAGCGAGCAGATAAAATAAATGCGTCGTCTGTTCGCGGTGCTCATCGGGAAGTGGCACCAAAAATTACAATCATCGCTAACTCGGTCGTCCGCGAACACGTCCGTCGTTGACCCCGGCAAGTTCGTCTGTCTCATAGTTTACCGAAAGGGACCTACGCCTTGAAATGTCACCAGGTAAAATTCACCACCCGAGTGCACACTCGATCAAAGTTAGACATTTCTATGTTCAAGCGCCGATTTCTCCGGCTCGTGTTACAGCGCAAAAATCTATCGGAGACGTCCTATAGGATATAGATCCTTAATTTTTTTTCTCACGTCAATGGCATCACCGATGACGTGCTCTCAAGGTAAGCTACTTGCCATTACATTTTGCGTTCTTGATTGTGTTTGCCGTTTCTCTCCTCTTCGTGTCCAGCGCGCCTCTGGGTTCTCACGTCCGAACTTGCACGTTGCGGACAGTCATTTGTGTTTTGCGAGAGTGAGTGAGAGAGAGAAAGCGTGTGGCGAAGCGGAGTGCCGCTAACGGCGGATGGTGTGGGCGGGGCCAGTGCCGACCACGCCTCCCGGCACGCCGGTGGGGGCGGTGCCCCGCCAGATGTCCCTGGGCGACGAGGAGCCCGAGATGGACGCCATGGAGAGGGGCATCCGCGCCCGGCAGCGGGAGGCCGAAGAGCGCAAGCGCCGCATCTTGGCCGCCTACGCGACCGTCGCCAAGACCCAAGGCGCCGGCCCCAAGACCGTCTGCCTGGAGGAGTACACCAACCTCGCCGGTAGGCTCCGAGCTTTAAACGCTATTACTCTAAACAAAATTATACGCATATATTCAGCGCGACGCTGTTAGCTGGAACACGACATCGGCCCCCTTTTTACCACTTTGAAAGTGTGTTAGCGGGCATCAAATTTCATCGCTTAGGTTGGTTCCCAAAATGGAGAATTTCGCACTACAATAGTAGGTTTGATGGCACCTCTTTGATTCGCAGAAAAAAATATATAAACCCCCCTACGATCGCCTCCTTGCGCTAACGTTGTCACGCAGTGTAAACCTAATCTAAATCCATAGCAAACACTTTTTACGAATTCATGATAAATAAACAATGAATTGAAAACTTAACGCTCATATCATGAACAACCCAGAGCTCGTGCAAGCGTAATCTCGATTAGACGAGAGCTTGTTTTGATTACACTTAAGGTTGTCTCTGGTAGACAAAACCTTGTCTCCATTACATCTAAACTTGTCTCTTAAGATCATACAGGGAAATTCATTGACACGGGCCACAGGACGATTATTTCTATGTGCCGTGAGACTTTACCCTTGACGCGCACTAACGTGAAGAGCAGAAACACGCTTCGTTTCAGCTGGTCACGGCGAAGGCTACGGGTTCGACGTCTAGGGAGGTGTGAATCGAAGTGACGATATGGTCGAGTTGGATCATCACCAATTTGCCCGCGTCAGGGCAGCTCTACTTTGTTCCCGTATCGTCTTCAACTTTTGTACGCTCTTCATATTGTATCCGCCTTGGAAGCGCTGATCTGGCGCACCAGCTTGTGCGGAGAAAGTAGATTTTAAAGCTAACAAACGGTTCTTTCATTTTTTACTTTTTTTTTCTGTCTTGGGACATCCAGAAAATTGGACATGGCTCATAAGTACAAAAGGATAAACAAGCAAGCGCCATCATTGTCGTAATAGTTTTACTAATTTGTACGCTAAAATTGTCGAAAAAAGTAACTCTACAAATAAACCTTATTATTGAACTGAAAGGTCTATCGCTACTTTATTTTTTCTAAAGTTTCTAATTAAACAAAATGTTTTTAAATAAAAAAATGTTAGGTTTTTTCAGAAACATAACACGCAGCCAGCTTCCGATTACTTCACGTGTTGTCTTGTTTGTATTTTGTTGTTTCACAGCTACTTTCTGTCAGAGTGAACAGTACTTTGGTGTTCGGAAGAATGTTCCTTTATTGTTCAGGAATTAACTAAACATACTACCAGGGAGCTTTCTTGTCGCCGGTGGCTAAGAAATCCAGTGGCACTTTCCAATTGGCCTGGTGGAGAGAAACTAAAAAATTTGCTCTTAAACGATTTAAAAATAAAATGTATAGTACCATCGGCTTCACCGATGCTACCATCAATTGGTGCTATTAGTACAGAGCTGTACAATAATTGCTTTAGTTAGAACAGCCAGGAATTGGCACGCGTTAGGTGTAAGAATGGTGTGTGCTTGAAATGAAGAAAAAATAGTTTATTATTATTTGCACCCTGCAATAATGCCGCAAAAACAATGCGGGAGGTAAATTAAAAAAAAAAACTTTGATTTTATCTTATTGCCTAAAGTTGCATGGGGACCGATATATGCACTCGATTGAAAGTATTCAATTCTTTCGGTGTCCATCCCTAAACAAAATTAAGAGCACCTGTAGAGGATGCTTCCCTGCAGACCGACCATTAATGAGGGGAAGCTTGCAAACCACGCACTACAGACAGAGGCCGCGAAGGTGGACTCCCTAAACTTGTAACACTTTTCATTTTGCCCTTTCTCTTTCTTTTTCCGTCTCTCTCCATCTACGACGACTACGGCTGCTCGTCGGCGTGTGCACAGTCCCCGAAGACGTGACCTTCGAGAACCCGTACAGCTGCACGACGGGCTTCAAGGGCGGCATCGCGTCCGCCAAGCCCCAGCAGCGGGCTGGGGCCCGATAACCGTGGTGGCCGCCACGACCAGTGCCCAGCCCGTCGCTTAGTCCGCCCTCGGAATCGTGCGGAGAAAGAACTGTTCGGAGTTTAGAAGAACTACGAAACTTTCGGCGGCTACCTGACCGGTGGACGATCTCAGCTGTCAAAGTTTAAAAAAAAGCGGTGCGGCGAACGGGCGGTGTTCAGAGCCGACGAGACGGATTGGAACACGTGCCTTTTGATGTTAAGTTTGACGAGTTTACGAGTAAATCGAATGGCAGGATAGAAAGGAGATTTGTTAATATATACGAGCTCGAGCGAATTTTATTTTTGTTGAAAGTAGAAGAAAATAAAGGTTATTTTGATTGGTGCAAGATTGAGGCCGCTATTTGGTGCTTTTTATTGCTTTTATGCAGTCAGTATTTTGGTGTATATTCAAATTGAAGCTCACAACCTTTCAGCTGGGTGACGATGTTTACCCAATTCTAGAGAAGTCTGGGGGGCAGCACACGCTCTGATCATTGTCACTTAAAACGTGTATCTGTGATGGTCATTGCTTATCTAAACCGGCTCCAGAACACGCGAAATGTTCTGCCAGCGGGTTGAACCAACACCATCTAGAATAATCGGAGCTTGCTCACCAGTGTTTCCACGTCATCCCAGTGAGATCGAGGGCAGACACTGATTGGACTCGAGTCTCGCGTCAGCGTTCGGCTGGGATTCGTGTCCAATCAGCGCGTCGTAGAAAGCTCGACGTCGGGCTCGGGCCCAATCGATGAATTGGCGCGATCCAAACGCGATGGCGTCAGGCTGAGGAGGATGTACCATTCACAGACTTTCCTCGTTCTAAATGGCGTTGGTTTAGCATGTTTACGCCGGTTGATTATTTTTTTCGAAGTTTCCGCAACATCGGGTGCGCGAAGAGGCAAACAAATACACGTCACTCATTGTGAACATCAAAGCATAATTCAAAAAACACGAAGACGCGTCTAAAGTAGAAACACGTTTCGGGTTTTTCCCGGATGTACCTAGGTTTAACGCGAAGTTTTTTCAAAGTCAACTTAGATTTCGGGTGTTATACTTCGTTTCGCTTAAACTCCACACGCAAGTCAGCGACTAGAAGACGCATCAAACGCAGACGCACGAAGCAAATAAAGCGCAAGGTCAAAGCACGTGCATTGTGCTCGATTGGCTTAGCCCACCGTTGCACACGTACGGAAAGACGACGAGCGGCGCGACGTCGCGCTCTTGGCACTGTTCGATTGGCCCCCCATTGACTCCGTAGCATCGACTGCCCTCAGACTAACGGTTTTTAGATTTAGGCTAGGTGGCGCAAGATACCGCCCGTTATTAAGGGTATAGCCATTAACATCCATATATATATATATATACATTCACTCCGTTTCATAATAAGTCCGAGCGCAGCCGACGTTACTGTCTTATGGAGCCATTGAAGCCGCCCAAAAAGTGCACTGTCACGAGGCTCGTCACCTTTGTGCGTTGGCTGTCACCGACTAAACCAATGACGGACGGTGAATGCGTCGCGGTCGTCCCCCCGTGCGTAATTGGTTTAGCCGGTGGTGGTAAACCTAGAAAGGTCTCACGTTATCTGTTACTCAAATGACGTATATAAAGATAACGTCCTTCGAGAAACATATTCATGGCCTCGTAAGCAATGTCTCGCGCAGGCTCGTGATTCTCAAGACGACGGGTGCTACCCATCCACAGCATCGACTCCGCAACTTTGACGTCAACTGGCCTTAAGGTAGGGACCCGCCTTTATCTACTCGAATTAACGGCGAATTTATACTTCTGCCGCTTTTTTCTTCTTCTTCCCGTGCTTTCGCTGGACGTTTTCGTCTGTTTGGTTGACGTGACTAACAGTGCCGCCAAAACCCTGGACGGGTGCCCGACGGCTGGCGATTGCAATGCGCCGCGCTCCCCCTCGCGGACAATTAACGCTTCCGTCTTCTCTCTCACCCTCTGTGTGCTCTTCTCAAACAAAGCGCACGCGGCGAAAGAACGGCGGCGTGAGTGTCTTGTGTGCATGGCAAGAAAGAAAGGGGCTCGCGCTGCAAGGACAGGAGGGCGTCCCTGCAGCCTGGACTCGCGTCTGTCGGCAAATCGTTCCTTTGCAAAATGTGCCGGTCGTCAATGACCCACATTGCGTTCGGTCATTAAATTTGTTTCAATGTATCCCCTTTTTAATTGTATTTATTTTAATTTGCAACATCTCCTTCTATTTTAATAGATTGTGAAGACAAAAATTAAAGAATAGAACACTGACAAATGGAGGGAAACGACAGGAGGTTACGGAATGACACGATCGCTACAAGTGAATACAATTAGTTGCTAAATCCCTTCAAGGTGCGAGTGAAACAACTGGATGGGCAGAAGGAGGACAGTTAAGGCTCAACTGAAATACTTTCTCCCCTCCATTTTGAGTTGAACCTTTTAATGTAGCTATTTAATGTGGTAGATCACTTTATCTTAATGTAATAACTCCGAAACATCGGAGTTATTACATCCGATTCGGCTTATAATTTTAGTCTGGTTGTAGCCTCGATCTGGTACTCTTAAACAAATTGCGCCATATAAAACGAAATTAGATGCAGTCGTTATGATTCCGCAAGCACAAATCCACCCGATACTCAGATCTAGTAGTAATAGTAGCATCTCGCCCCTCGGTTAGCCTAGCACTACAGACGCTGGCATCGACAGGATACGAGTCCTAAGTAGGATTATTACACGTTCAGTAAACTGACAGGCTGCTTCTGACGCACCATTATTTTGATGTTTCATTCCAGTGTTTCTGTTTCTGGGACATTCATTTGCTTGACCCGAGTAGGGGACAATCACCTGTCATAATATTCCCGGCGACAGTTATCATTCCAATCCAATTTTATTTCACTGCGTTACCATACTTTGTTTTAAGTCCGGACGCAGCAGATGCTTCGAGCTGATGGGATCAATTAAACAGCGTCACAAGAGCAAGTCACTGGGCCTTCCTTGTACATGATTGCTTCAGCGATAGTAGAACACGTACAGGGGCCCTAATCTGGACACTTGGCGGAAAAGTCGGCGAGAAATCTGGCGGCTATGATTGGCCGGCGCCACGGTCAAGCGCGGCGTCGGCCAATCACGGACGCCAGATTTACCGCCGGCTTTCTCGCCAAATGTCCAGATTAGGGCCCCAGCTCGTAGCGTCGGCTGCGCCGGGACTTAAGGCCAAACGAAGTATAAGCATCCTTCGGCTCTTCCAGTGCTTCCGAAGCGACGTTGCGCCCATGCCAATCTTGCGTATGCTCTGTTTCAGCGTTACTCTACGAAGCGCGAAAGCTAAGGCCTCCACGAGCTAAATAATGTAATGCGACAGAGCGAAGCACGTGACAATTTTTACTCGGGAGAAGCTCGCTCCGAGAGTACGTTGTCACGTACCGTGTTTACGTGAGCCTGACGTCACGTGAGCCTCACGTAGAGGACGACAAAGAGATAGGAAGGTGTTGCTTACATGGAGCCCTTCGCTTCACGTTTCAAAGCGGGCAGCGACTGTCGTCGTCGGTTCATTTTCAGGATTACCATCCGTTGTGAAAACTTCATGTTTCCCCGTTTAGCCATGCTTCGTGGCTTATTTAAATAGAATGATGGGTTATAGAATACGGCTAGGAAAGTAAAGATATATATATAACAGAAAAAGAAAGAAAAAAAAAAGCTGCGAAAGTTTTAATTTGGGCACTTTAAAAAAATATGTCTTAAGTGTTTTTCTCGATCTTATTAGTATACTCCGTTCAACCTTAAGCTGAGACAAGAAGCTCCGCCTTCAGCGCGAGCTCGCTGGCTTCCGCAGTGCTTGGGTTGCGCGTGCCTGAGCGTTCCCACTTGTGTGAACGCGCAGGTTAAGAGAGAACGAAGTATAGGAGCGTCGTAATCGCCAATTAATATTTCGACGTAGCTCCGCCCGTGGTGGCACGCCGAACGCGGGAGAGCGCGGGAGAGGAGAGAAAAACTAGCAAAAGCGGCAACGTCATAGGCGAGGTCAGATGACCCCCTCTCGCCACTAAGCTGGCTCGGGGATGCCGACGATGATCTAGCGACGCTTTGGACAGATAACAGGCGGCAGAGAGGCTCGCTGCATGCCCTGCGGCAATCGCTGCACGCATTTAAACAAATAAAATAAATGCGGTTTACGTTTACTTTTGTTCAAGTTAAGTGCAATAACTGAATTCACGGGACAAAAAGCTATAGAAGTCCGCTCCTAACTGAAATTTATTGAAAAGTGCTTCAGCACAAAAAATGCAAAAACCATTCGCCAATGATTTTGTCTTAACTAAAAAATATTAAAAAGTGACGTCTGCCCTGAAAAGCAATTTTGCGATTGGGCACGGCACGATGGGAGAAACTTTGCACCTTTAGACAAAAGCAATTCATCCGACAAACAGTATAAACATTTATGAGATGCAAAAACAAAACAAACGAAAAAGGATAGAAGATTACGAGCAGCAGCATTACGTGCATCGACGTACATACTCCTTCCACGTGGCAGGCACGCGGCAGGTCATCCGGCACCGGATGCGCTCGGCAATGCCGTGTCAGAGGCGACGTGTCGGCTGTCACTCCCATGATTTTGCATTTGACACAACACATGACCACGAGGTTTCGTTCGCTGCAAAGTCAGCAGTGGAGTCAAATGACACTCCAATTTTCCCTCACAGAAGACGACATCTTTCTGAAATATGTCGTGTTCTGTGCTCCGTCATATTCGTTTAGTCTTTGGTCTGCAAATGAAACAAACCTCCCTCAAAATGCGTAAAAAAAGGCCCTTGACGCATTTTGCACTTAAATTAATATAGTCTCGTTAGAGGCGTCATTCTTTGCCTACTGGCACCATTTTGGGGACTGAACGTCAATTGTGGGAAAGTCTATCTCTGACGAGCAGTGCAATATTTAATTCCAACTTTTGCACTGAAAACAAAGCTTGTTTATAGAGACAGAATCGCCGACAATATGTGTTTAGTCAGTATCAATTCATAATCTCGACAAATTCATGTCTTTCACTCAGTGAACTCCAGTAAGATCTCACAATGTGGGAAGCAAGTCAGATGCGATAGCTTTCGAAATAACGCTGTTTGTTTAAATTGTGAAAAAGGGGCAATCTTGAAAGATGTTTCCGTTCTCGTTTTTATCGTTGCGTCAAAGACGCATTTTATTAGCAAAAATAGCCCCGCTTAAATTAGAGTTTGGCAGAGATACTTTTGTATACTCTCCATTGAACCGCGTGCATGAAAGTTTTAGCGAAATGTATCTAGATCTACATTAATAGTTCGACACCAGTGAATATTCCCGCGCCACAGCTTTTTATTATGTACCACGAAAATGAATTGACTTATACCTGAGGTGGGGAGCAATTCGCACACTCTAGAAAACTGCCAACCGCTGTAAAAAAAAAAAAATCTAATCATGCGTAACGTTTTTACAAAGAAAGGAACGCACGTGACATTGCGGGTAACTGTCCTTCCCAAAACATTCTCGTTATCAAAACGCGCGTCAGAAAACCCACTTGACTCGAGCCCATAAATAATTCTAATCTTGTTTAGAAACAGATAAAAAAATACGCGAAATGACAACTGCGTTTTGTATTCCCTCTTTCAACGCGGACGATAGACAAACTGGTCGGCCCACACCATTCAGTTTGGACTGTGGCTCGAACAGACTGCCCGCTCGAGAGGGGTGTAAAATCAAAAACAGGAAGAGCTATTGCGCAAGCGTTAAAAAATAAACATACATTAGCTTATCGAGAAGCTTTGGGGTGTTCTGTTTCGTTCCGTTGGCGGTGTTGCCGCGCCATTTCATCGTTTCCGACGTCACCTCCGGTCTTCGCATGTTTCCACGTGCAGAGCCGCCGAAGAATGCGTTCGCCAAGTTCCAGCAGATGGACTCCTCAGCTAACCGCGGAAGGCCCGCAGCTGCCCCCAAGTAAGTTTCTGATGGAACAGCGAGGGTCTCTGGGCTCGGGAGGCAATAGCTTCCTGGGCTCTTTAGAACCCACGCGTGTTCTTACGTATAGACGCCGAATACAGTGTCACTGTTTGCGCGTTCCCACTGTGACTATGCTATTCAGCAAGCTGGTGGTGTTCGCATTCTGGCAAAGTTTAACCATCTCTAATCGAGCTGAGCACCGGAAGATTTTTTCCCTTCTAATTAGCGGCTTGTTCTCGCACCGCTGTTTCAAGTCGGATAAGAGATTTTCGCACCGAAGGCGCGAATAACTGTAGGAGTACAGGCGTCTTCAACATTAGAGACTTTTAGTAGACCGTACGCTGCGGATTGCGGGCCTAGCGGGAGAGCGTGCTTAATGCGTGCTTCAAAGTGACTGCACGAGCTCCCGCTAGCAACATAAAGCTATAGCGTACGGTTCATTCAAAGACTCGAGGATGAACCAACGAGCGTCGACCAATTGCCACTGCAAGCTTATACAATTACGGCAGCGAGAAGTTTTGTTTTCCCGCTTCTAGCGTGAGCTTCCTGCCTTCGATAACGACGTCTCCTGAGCGTCGAGAATCGACGCGCCGCCAGGGCACGTCGGAAGGCAACGCGCTCGTGCTGGGCGCCGGTCGTCCCAAACCGATGCCCAGGAAAGGAAGCGCCCGTGCAAAGTGAACGGACGCGCTGTTGCGAAAGTGTGTATCACCTCCGTTCTTGGATTTGAACACTGCTCCGGAGGTGCTTTTGTTCCGTGTTGTTAATAGTTAGAAACGCTGACTGCGATAAGCCATCTGCGCGGATGTCGCTTTTCCGCTGTACCGGTTAAGCTGTTCGTGTTTTTTTTTTTTTAATCCGTAAGGATTTTAGAAACAAGAATATAGAATCAGCGTCTCGCTCAAGAAAGTATAATGCATGGTGCAAGATTGATGGGCTAGGTAGCGCAAGTCACCGCCCGTTATAAAAGGTACAACCGTTAGCATCCATCCATCCATCCAATAAAGGGCGTGGAAAGTCGCCACCAAACTGATCGTGAAAGCTCGATTGTTGTTGAGCCACCTCGGGGGCCTCCGAGGCAAAGCGCTGGCCTACGGTTCTCCAGTTGGCGGGTTCGAATGCCGGACGGTGTGTCCGCAATATGACGGAAGCCTACTGCGAGAAGTCGTGTAACCGGATTCCGGTTGCATGTCAGAAAATCACCAGGTGGTCCAAACTTCGGTGGGGTGTGTCAGATGCCCTTCGTTGGCTTGGCACCTGAAACCCCAAAGTTCGACTGATCCTATTTGTTAAATGTATGAAACAACTCGCCAGATGGTATTCAGACTGACATGCTAAGGGGGCAGTATGCACACTCGCATGAGCGCTTTCGTTCTCTTTGAGCGTGTGCTTAATCTCCTTGTGATTCGCGAAGAAGGTGCGTGCAGTAGCGATCCGCCGTTGTTCGCGTGTTCATAAAGAATTTAAAGGCGACTGTACTTGCATTGCATGACACAGATGAACACGATCGACATCCGCACTTTATTCTGTTTTGTAAATGAGCAGCAAGTTTACCGTTTATGTTAGTGCCTCAAATAAGCAATTTTAAGCACGCTAATAATTTAGGCGAAAGCAATTTATTTTAAAGTAAAAAACAAACTGAAAATAGCTTGGTTGTGCTAAGTACGCTGCTCTTTACCAACCCCTTGATGCAGCGAAGGTGTTTTTCAACGTACGATGACATACATCGGCCGTTTCACCTCCCAATCACTTTATTTTCTTATTTTTAGAAGAAAAAAAAAAGCAAACACACGAGTGTCTTTTGTTAAGTGTAAGGCCACGACGTAGCTTGCTTAACCCCCGTGCTTTGATGCCATGTCACCGCCCAGGGTGATGTCAGTGCAAGCTGTAGGTTGGACGGTTTCACGTAACGCACATTCGGTTCAAAACACCGCCAGTTCTCCGACGCGCTCGGCGTGAACGCATACAAAACGGTGACAAACCCTTCTGTATCTGCCCGCGACAAGCATCTGCGAGGTGATGTCGCAGAATTAAACACACACGGAGCACAATAGAACTCTTGTCGACGCTTATTCAGCCATTTTCGCGTTCAGCTATCATGCAGCAGATAACCGTCGTGCAAAACAGTGCTTTTATAATTTTTTATTAGGACCTTGAGACAAAGGCAACAAAGAGGACTTACACACTAGCTAGTGTGTATGTCCTTTTGGTTACAAAGTCTCAAGTTTTTTTTATTTATGATACACGAACGCACGCCGGCACGATGCTCATCTATAGTTCGAAACGTTCATGGGCGGAGATAAAGCTGGACTCGACGCTCCTTCATAGAAATCGACGACAGGCGCACTTTCACAGATTCTCATCTCCTAATAAATTTCCTCGTAAATAAAAAATCTTAAAAAAATTCTCGTAAATGTTGTTTTATACGTTGTACATCTGCACAGTTTCTCATAAATCCTAAATGTTGATTTAGTCTCGTAATTATTAAAATATTGTGTAAATCATAAAATATTTTTGCAAATGTTAGATAAGTTGCCGACCTTCTCAATTGCTAGAAAACGGTCTAAGTTATAAATCTCCACGGTTTCGAGCAAATATTTTTATAGACTACAATCAGGACGGAAAGAATAATTATTTGTTTTTAAAAGTCAAATAAATCTAACTTCGTTGATTTAAATTATATATATATCTGATAAACACCACATTTATTTGATTTAAACTATAGTTACTTAACTCGCATCAAAATAATTTTATTTAAGTCAAATTATTTTCATTTAAATCACTGCAGCTAAAAAGGTAATTATTTGTCCCTAGACGTATTTTTAAACATGGCAGACACATTGACCGATTCCATTAGATTATATAAAAAAAAACAATGCTGACGAAACAATTACCGTAAATTTAGGGTACATTTTAATTACCAACTTTATACTGATGTAAATCCTACCAAAATAAAACAAAAACAGTTTTATTTTTTGTGCAAGTGAAAAGGTTTAATTTCTTTGCGTTTTAATTTGCTCGCAATATGACATTACTTCTAGCGCGTTTGTTTCTTACATCACGTAACTGACGAAAAAAAGCGGAAGGTATACAGGCAGCCCAACGTCCCAATTTGCTCAGAAAAGCACTGGTTTTGGCTCATGTTCAGCCTGCAACATATTTCTTGCTTTACGATTACTTGATTTAGATACCAAACAAATGCCCATGGAAAGCATCAAACCAAAGACAAACTGTAAGAAAAAAACAAACATTTTTGTATAATTTGTGAGGCAAAGGTTTGATTTAAATCATCACTGTAAAACTGGTGCGACACGATTTAAATCTGCTCGGTTTTTATTCTCCACCCTGATCAAACGATAAACAAACCGCGAATAAAACTATTTTTGGTATTATTTTTGTAGGAGAGGCGGTTTGATTCGAATAATCGCAGGTACATCTGGTCCGATTTAAATCCTTAATTTTTATTCTCCACCCCGTTTAATGCTTCGCAGCTACTTTCAAACTTGATCAGAAACTACAAATGTTCCGCAGCTTCTAAGTCTTACAAATTATAAACTTTTACTCCTTCGGATAAATTAAACATATCTTCATATCCTCTCGTACACTCTGTCATTGCCCTACGGTTTTCTGCGTGAAGGCGATCATTACTCGCAAAGTGAATAAACCCGAAACGGGCTAAGCTGGGCTAGATAGAGGACACGAACGAGCATAGGCTCGCGCTCGAATGTTTTCACACATACGAGGATTTATTTCGAGAGCAAGAGTATGTGACATCCGAACAAGTCCCTGATAGTGAGTTCCGTCGTCGGCAAATTCACCCGCCATGTTTTCAAGATTTGCAAACACACACGCACACATACCAAAACGAGCACGCGTAATGGTTTCTCGTGTCACGTAAACTTTCCAGCTTCCGTGGTGGCAGCGGGGGCGTGGCTCGCAGCGCCAGTGACATCAAGGAGATGCTGCTCTCCTGGTGCAAGAACAAGACCAGGGGATACGCCGTGAGTGCATTTATACCGCGACCGCTTTCTCTTTAAAACCACACGGAGATGGTGTTTTCCGCTGGATACTGGAAATTTGCTGTCGTCATTGTCACAATCACTTCTTTATTTCTGTGGCCACCAATAACAGCCATATTTTGTCCTGACTGAGTAGAATGGTATTTTTAGCCAGAACGTAACGTAAGTCACGGAACAAAGCCACTACCGTAGTCACGTGGTGCTTCATGCTCTATTTTTTTTTTTTTTCGGACGTTAGTATTCACGTGACTCGATTCCTTAGTTTACAATTTGTGAATGAGACGTTGCATTTGTTGCATTTTTTTTCTTCCTCGTAATAAGCGTTTCTACCCGAGACTGGGCTTCATTGCGGTGAAGGTTCGTTGCAGTAAAAGCGCACCTAACGCGAGGTGTGTGTACGGGCAGTGGCACACACCCGTGGCATCTTCGAATGGACGCGTGCGAGTCGTCTCCCATCATGAGGCCCGCGGCAGGTCTCGATGTTAGCACCTCTTTTATTATAAGACGAATCCGACGCTACGAGCTGATGGGAACAACCAGACAGCGTCAAAAACGCACCATCACGGTGTTCGTCATGTTTATATACGTGTTGTGTCATCGCTGAAGCAATCATAAACAAAATAAGACCCGGGGACGTCCGCTTTTGACGCTGCTCGATTACTCCCATTCGCTCGTAGCGTCGGTTGCGTCTGGATTTCAGCTGAAACGAAATATAGCCAACTTGTAATCTGTCACTACTCTCTAAACCGCAAGACTGTGTGTCACTGCGGTGAGGGTCGGGCCGTGAGACGACTGTCAACTTCCTTCTCACCCGGTATTACGGTGCTTGGGTCGCGTCTTTGGTTGTTGTACGTGTTTAGCGTCCTCTCTTCCGTCCATGAATCAAAAATCGACCCGAAGTGGCAATAAATGACATTACAAAAGTCAGGCGTGTCATGATGTTGGATGTCCCGATTACTGGTTGGTCGTAAAAGTTCCGGCAAAAAGCAGAAGCAAACGCGAGTGTCGCTGCCGTCGCGGGGTCTCTTAGGGGTCTCAACTCCTGGCTGCCGCAGCTTCTGTGGACTGTCATACCAGAAAGCGACCTGCTGCAACATAACAGGCGTTCGCCGCATCAACTACCGCTGTTGGGACACCGCCAGGGTCTATGGCATCATCAAACAAAAATCGAGGGACCACTTTTTTTCTTTTTTTTTTTTTGGAACGTGGTAAACACATTAGACGCAGGCGCTTTAATTAACGAATATGCGGCAAAGAGCCGACGAACTTCGCCCTGCAGCACGTTCTCTCTGCGCGTGGCGGCAACGGTCACTGTCCTCACGCCAAGCGCTGTCTGAAGGGCCTGATGGGGACTTACACCGTCTCAAATGCCTTCTTAGGTAAAACAGTTGTCCTCAGGCGACGCATAAGGTGATTATCTTATATGCATACTTTTAATATAAAAATTGGACTTCAAGATGTCTACTTTTAAAGGGGCGCCTATGTGGAGATTTGTTGAGCAGCACCAATAAATGCAACTCGGCAAGGCATTGAGTTGGAGTACTCAATTGATTTTAATAATATGGTAAAACTGCGCTAAAAATGACGGACACAAGAAAAAGATGTACAGGGTGTCCCGAAATGAAATGCAGGGTTTTCTTTATTTCAGAAATAAACTATGCATCGCCGAACGCTCATTTTCCACCCAAATGTAGCGTGGCGAGGGGTGATGTTTTCATAGTTTTGCCCAATCACCCAAAGGTTATCCTGGTGATACCATACACCGCCTTGTGATAGTCAAGAAATTGCAGAGGTTAAGCAAATTGGCGAAGTAAGAAAATCTTACTTTTGGTTCTTAATTTCTAGGCTAGGTGGCGAAAGCTACCGCCCGTTATGAAGGGTATCGTCTTTAGCATCCATCCATCCAGCGCCAGCGGTTCGAACCAGATGACAAAGTTTCAAAACGAACCGTTACCTTATTAAGTGATTTTTTGAAATTTTCAATGGAAAAACGGCGGGCGATAGAGCTTTCGAATGCACATGGAGCTGAACGGCTGGAGTTGCCGGAAATGGGCGAAAATTGACTCAATTTTCCCACTGAAATGTTCAGAAAATCACTTATAACTTTCGAATGAGACAACGGTTAGTTCTAAAACTTTGGCATCTGTTTCGGACCTATAGCACTACAATTTGACGGAGAATGAGCGCTCAACAATACAAATTGTTTTTGCAAAAAAAAAAAAAATAAATAAGAAAAACTAAACTTTTTTGGGGCATGCTTTGTACACAAGTTTCGTGTGTATAATACTTTTTATTTGTTGTTGTGTATTTCTTTATTTTTAACGCCGTTTCACCATTTTATTAGAATGTAGCTGAGATTTGTTTTACGTTGGTAAATATATATGAATCTTTTACACGTTCACATTCTTCGAGATTCAAATAATGCGGAAACACGGAGATAGCCATTTCTGTCAGTGGATGTATTGAATTCAAGTTAGTGGACGTAGTGAGTCCTTGTCGTTTCTACTTGAGGTTTCTTTTTTTTTTTTTTTGTTTACTTGCGCACTTTGTAAAGAAGTGTTCGCCCTTGCCTTGGCCGCCGTACAGGCGGCTGGCATGAAGGTTAAGGAAAAAGAAAACACAATAAAACTACGCTTACTCTACAAACGCGACGTTGTCGTCTCTGCAGAACGTGGACGTGCAGAATTTCTCGACGAGCTGGAACGACGGCATGGCCTTCTGCGCCCTCATTCACCACTTCTACCCGGAGGCGTTTGACTTTGACCAGCTGGACCCCAAGAACCGGAGACACAACTTCGACCTGGCCTTCCGCACGGCCGAGTAAGCAGCTTCCATCGTCGTCTTTGCGCACGCGCCAGTTTCGTAACCGTCGCGTTTGAACTTTCTGTTTTCTTTAAAATCCACAAAAGCCGCATAAAAAGAGAAATGAAAAATTCGGGCAGAAGCAAATGTGTTGTCTTATTAAGCGATAAGCTGCAGACATAACTGTGATAATTGGGGGTTGTGTGAATTTTTATACAGCTTGTAGTTGGTCACCATTTCAAAATTGCGACTAGTCACTCGCTGTAGATGGCAATTTAGCCAGTGCAGTACAACCGCTAGCCTGGGGTCTTTAACGTGCACCACGCAGTAGTGACACATGACCGCAGACAGGTACGATGCTCATCCAGATCGAAACGGCCTGGGGTGGGTATTGAACCCAGGATACCTGGGTTCTGTAGCGTAAGCTTTCGCTCCACGTGCTCCGAGCTGGTGTGCGCTAGCCCACATAACTGAGAGGGTCGCGGCAGGTCATGTGTCAATTGTCCCGCTTAGTTCTAGCTGGTAAACGAAATTTGTGTGCAAGTTACGTTACATCAAGCCATATGGCGTCATTTTCCCCGCTAAATTCAGCGGGAAAACTGAATTGTTGTATAGGTCACGTGACACCATATGACGTCATTTTAGCCGTTAAATCTAGAGAGGAAACTGAATTTGTGGATGGGTCACGTGACATCGTCTTGTGAAGTCATTTTTTCAGCAAAATTTAGCGGGGAAAATAAGTGGCCAGAAATATACCTCAAAATGGCCCTAAGAAACTCAAACAACTAATTGCTTAAATAAAAAAAAAAGACATGGCGGCGGGCAGTCGCCTTTCTTGAAATCGTTTATAGAATAGAACTTCGCATTACTGCGCCTCGTTGGTTTAACGCTATATAATGTCGCACCATTTGGAACTTAAAAATTAAATTGCTCATCGCCATATTGGTGCATGTCTGACTTATGTTCATGTTTTCCGATAACGAGGCATAAACTTGTCTTAGATTCCATTCCTGCCTCTACTGTAATATGTGTCCCTGTGTTTTATCACTCCATGAAAAAAAAAATGAACTGACACGATTATAAAAAAAGTACGAAACTTGGGAGTTTATGTAGCAAACGCAGGAAGAGTCCGCATTGACGAGGCACAGTAGCCCTTTGGAATAATGGGCAAGTTTGCCCCGATGCCGCATTTTCAAATACAGTAAAAGGTGGCGGAACAGACAACCGAAACGTTTCGATTTCAATCTACCGCGGGATGGTTATGTGAAGGATTGATGGTAAGGGGTCCTGGTTGAGGGGTGGGACTTTTTGTTTTCCACGACCTTTGGGCAAAAGGCACTCCAGTGGTGCAGAAACACAACAGCTGCGAATAGCTTCACTATACTTCGTTTTGCCCCGAAGTCAGAACCGCAGTCGACGCTACGATACGATGGGATATCAACCAGACAGTTTCGAATGTACAACGCTATGGCATTCGTCATCTTTCCTCGCGTGTCCTATCACCGGCTAAACCAATCGAGCGCATACGCCCCATGACTTGCGCTTGTAGTATGTACAGGGTGTCACAAAAGAAAATTTACACGGTCTTTTTTACCGCAAAAATAAACTAGGCATCGCCGAACGCTCATTCTCCGCCCAAAGGTAGTGCTAGAGGTCACAACCTGATGCCGAAGTTTCAGCCCGATCCGATACCTTAATCAAAAGTTATGAGTGATTTTCTGAAAATTTCAATGGGAAAATGGCGGCCGACGGAGTTTTCGAATACATGGGGCTCTATGGTACCACAAACCGAAAACGGGCGAAAATGGGCTCCATTTTCCCATTGAAATTTTCAGAAAATCACTCATAACTTTTGATTAAGGTATCGGATCGGGCTGAAACTTTGGCATCAGGTTGTGACCTCTAGCACTACCTTTGGGCGGAGAATGAGCGTTCGGCGATGCCTAGTTTATTTTTGCGGTAAAAAAGACCGTGTAAATTTTCTTTTGTGACACCCTGTATATCTGTATTCGGATGTGTTCGATCCTTCGACTGCGCTCTGACTTGGGACAAAACCAAATACAGACAACGTCTTTTTTTTTTTACGATTTGTACACAGATTGCAACGACAGACCAGTTCAGTGTTCGGCGCACAGGACCGATACAGCAATGTCTCGTTAGTATGTGTGATGTACCGGTTAATTTAGGATAATGCAAGGATATGTTTACAGTGATGTCTCGTTAATATGTACACCTCCGTTACCCCCAAAAATCGTCCCTAATGCGAGTTGTCCATAATAACGAGACAAAAATGCATGTATTTTCCCAATTCGTCCCCGAAAATGGTGTCCATATAGCGGGGTATCCATATTAACGGGGTCCATATTAACGAGACATGACTGTATTTAACTGTTTAGGTTACAATCGGTGGGTGTTATGAGAAGCGTCTTCTGGTCTGAGACCGTGACCGCGCCGAGCCTGTTCTTTCCAGGCGTCTCGTGCTTCTACGTCACTCGCCGCTCCGCGTTAGTTTTTGTAATTAGTTTTTGTCGTGAAGCTATTTGGTACAAAATATGGTACTCGCTAAGCGCGTATGCGGTGGTGTTAATTGTGGGAACCGCTAAATGCGGACCGTAAGTTTGTCTGCTTCTTGCACAGGGGTTGCGATGTCAGAATGCCGAGCTCTTATTGGCTGATTAAAAAAAAAAAAAAAATAGAGGGTAGACCTTAAGGCATCAAGCATTGAGGTCTCCCCACCATCCTTTCAATCAAAGCCCATCAGAGCTCGGCGTCGTTCTGACGCCACCGCAACTCCTGCGCAAGAAGCAGACGCCCTCGTCGGGGTGAACGACGAAGCTGAGGAGGAAATGGCGCCCGCTGTCGACGTCACGCACGTCCCTCCGCGGATTTCTCCCCCGTGTGAATTGTGCTGATCTGCATACCTTTTCAGCGCCTAAGAACCTGACAAAAAAAAAAAAAATGACCGCATCTCCACGTGGTGAATGATGTTGATTGGGGCGAAGCTCTGGTGGTGCTGATGATACTGATTTTATTGTTCATAGGTGGTGCTGATTTTTTTTTTTTATTGCTCATAGGTAGTGCTGAGTTCCGGATTGCGTTTCGACTTCATTATTACTGCCTTATGGTCGGTGAAATGCAGAGCCATGCATGCAAAGTTTAACGCGATTATATACGCATTTGACCGCAGCGCCCTCGCCTGTATAGACGTTAAGCGGCAACATGCAACGTTCCATCCATGACATCCCCAGCTCTTGAGTTACTACCACATCTCAGAGCCCCCTACTCGTCCCGCAGTCGTTGCCGAGTGGTTCAGGCGATGGACTAGAAATCCATTGGGGTCTCCCCGCACAGGTTCGAATCCTGTGAACTGCGCAAACATTTTTTTCTTTTTTTGTGAGCACGGACGCCGGACGGACGGACGGACAAGGGTAGACCCTAAGGAGCTTCGCCCGTAAAATGCCGAATTGTTCAAGAATGCTCGACGTGTGATATTCCGCAGTAAATAGGTGACTACTGCACATGCTCGAAAAGCGTTCCATAGCCCGCGGGTATCGACCAAGTTGACAGCGCGCCCAAGGAGATTATTTGGTATGTTCTATACAAGGACAATGCTTTCCAACCGCAGCGAGCAGGCCGGCATCGCGCCTCTGCTGGACGTCGAGGACATGGTCCTGATGAAGAAGCCCGACTGGAAGTGCGTCTTCACTTACGTCCAGAGCCTGTACAGGAACCTGGTGAACAAGGACTGAGCGGCCAACTAGGATTCCACCCGCAGAGGAGGGCTCTCGAGTTCTCGGGACTGCGTGCATCGACGACGTGGGCGGGTACCCAGTCGACGGGCACCGCGGTCGTCTTCAGACGCTCGATGCTTCTTTCCGGAGGAGGGAACGTTCCATCGTTATCGCCTAGTCGTTATCATTTGCCAGCATGCAATTGCGCCAGAGGGACGGTGTTCCCTGCTCGGACAACCAGCAAGCGCCTAAGCACAGAACCAGCTTCGTTTTAGTGTCGGTTTTTGTTTGAATTTTTTACTGCGTAATTTGTAGGTTTTAACGAAGGAAAAAAATACAAGACGATTGTGAGCAAGTTGATTGGAATTGAGCAGCGGGACGCCATTCCTGGATAGGCAAGCACAATTAGAGCTCGGATGGTATATACGCAACCTGAACTCTGACCACTGGCGTGTCCGGGTACCGCGGGGCCTCACACTCAAATCGAAGGTAGGGGTTTCAATTTCTATTTAATAAATTAGTATGAAAAAGAAACCCCCCCCCCACAAAAAAAAACGCCGGAGTATTTAAAAAGTATACTAAACAAAATAGTCATGATGCCGTTTCCGTGAAGATCTGTAATGTGTTGCCAATGGCGGACTGTTCAGCTCTGAGCTCTGGGACAGAGAGTATTAAAACTTTGGAAGATTTGTGTATATGTTCCCATGCCAGATACATTTGAATAATGTTCCTGCAGATAAGTTCACATCCCTGACTTGTGCATTGTCATTTAAATGCTGTCGTGAAGAATTGGTCGCAATATTTTTAGTATGAAAAAAAGTTTATTTTAAACAAATAAGTTTTTGAGGCTTGACTAATTTTGGTGCTGCGTGAACTTTTAGTCCAGTGTATTTCTTTTATTTCTAGAGTATCAGCTAGTCAAGAAAGTGTCGTTTTTATTAGTCTATGTATTGTACGTTAACTATAGTTTTCTTGCTTTTTGATTGAAATGCCTTCATTTTTATTCAGTTGTATATATCCTGAACTGTAATTGTGGCACTGTTTTTTTGTTTTTTTTTTGAGACCAGCGTGTCAGTATTTTTATTTGCATTTATACGTTTGGTGTACACCTGCTGCAACTATGCAAATTGAAACATGTTTTTTTTTTTTTTTTCACATGTGAACAAAACCAGGCGATGAAATAAAATATCGATGGCATCAGCAGCCTTGTGGAAAATAGTCGCTGTTGGTCACTAGAAAACTGCCGAGAGCAACCATTTTGTGAAGTCGACATCTCGCGCAGCCTAAGAAATTCGACACGTGGAGTTTATCCTGATTTCTGAATTCACAAATAACGCTAGATTTGTCACTGAAGGGGACAACCACGACGCGGATGCTCCTTTCCGGATTAATCAGAATGTAAGTACTGTTAACTGTCGGCCCTATTATTCGGGAAGAAATGGATGTTATCCTGAAATGGAACGTATACCTAGTGCCGTCTAGCCGACTGGTTGCCACTGAAAAAATGCGACCGGCACGGGATTTGATTCCGGTATATATCCAAGATGTAGGGGGGCGCTCTATCAACTGAGCTAATCAGTCGCCTATTGGCGACTCCAGCGAAATCGACTTCGCGTAGCGGCAACGCCGAGAAGCTCAAGAAAGGAGGTCATTTCAAATTTGTCCTCTGCTATCGCTGCTTGGTTCTCGTAGCCAGCATAGGAACAAACATCGTTTCCAGTAATTAATAGGGAGTTTTAGCGAGTCGTTTTTCAAGCACACGGTTCCGAAATCACGAACGGCACAGCTGGTCCGTTCCGTGAAAACGTACGTGAAATTTGACATGCTTTAGCGAATCGTGAAAGTTGCGCGACCGTGTAAACGATGATGATGATAGTGCTTAACGGTGGCGCCATCTTCTAGTGTACATGTGAAACTTTCTGCAACGTGTAAATCCGTGGCGGACACCGTGGTGGCGGCTCGTGTTTCCGGCGTACGACTGATGTAAACAAGACGGCCCATGTAACATTTGCCGGTCGGAATTCCAAGAACTTCGAAGCTAGATGGAGTAAAAAGTATCTAAACGACCGTAAAGGTATGTGGTGTGTCTCCGTCATTCTGAACTTGAACGATCGTTCATGTTGTGTGCCGTCGAACCAAATCATTTCGTCTGCTCGCGGTCACCACGGCAGCTAGTCTGCCCGCAGATCGCGAAAATTTACTAGCATCCGTAGTTTACAGCATTCACGATCGCTTACCATTGTGAGCAGTCCTCGAAATGATTTGGTTCAACCTCTCCAATGAAGCAGACTAACAGGACGGCAAATCTCCTGCCGCTGTCCTAAGCCTAACGCTCGGCTGGGTCGGCGAAGGCAGTCGCCGGACCGACCGCCATCTTTTTTTTCACCCGAGTCGTGAACGGTGCTGGCTGCGTTGCGGTGACGACTCCAGCGGCCGGAATGGGAGAAACGAACGAGAAGAGCCTCCCGACTTCCCGAACGACTCGCGCGCGCATGCGCAGTGGCGTCGCCGATGCGTTGGAGGGCGAACCGTTCGTGTGGAAACGACCTGCTAAAACTCCCTATTTTTACGCTTCCGCCGTTTCATTTCTACGCACTGACTAGAAGGCTTTTACCGTCGAAAATCCGCTTTGGTTTCATATATAACACCGATTTTACGCTGCAGTGCAACAGATTTATGCTGGTCCACATGCTGAACGACACAAACGACCTCCTTTCGTCCGCCATTTTGCCTGACGAGCGCGCCCTCTATAGTTCGCTGGAGTCGCAAATAGAGGGCGTGAGTTATGCTCCATCTCGGGTGGAAGTCCATTCATTCTTGCGTAAATCTAGTACACCATGGGGACTTCCCCTAAATATTTATATCTAGCCCTATCATTAGGGAGCTTTTGTAGATCGTTTCCGAAACTGATCTCAATGACAATTGCTGGATCGCGCATCCCCTCTCCGCGAGTGCGGCCACCGGACGGCCACCTTCCATGCCGTTTTTTTCTCGTTTTGTTAGCTTTGCAGAGGCCGGCGGCAGCGTGCTATAGGCGCGTTTTCTACTCGTTCGTCGCCATTCGCCGAAGACGTTCTTTAAGATACTGTGTGAGGCGTGATACTTGCCGTTGAGAACACGTGGAAAGTTTTACGAAAGCGCAGTGCCGCAGAAAAAAGGCACAACTCGTCGAAACCAAGTTTCGCCGGTCTGGCGGCGTGTTCAAAGCTTCCTTGGCACGCCGAAGTACCATGTCTCTGTGCCTTCGTACGCCTGGATACCGAACAAGAATCGACGCCGTGTGGATGTGTTTTGCGAGCGCAATGTGCGTGAAGCCGTATGTAAAGGTACAACTAGTCGAAAGCAAGTGTCGCCGGTCTCGCGGCGTGATCAAAGCTTCCTTGGCACGCCGAGTGCTGCATCTTTGTGCCTTCGCACGCTTGGATACTGATCAAGAATCGACGCCGCACCAAAGTTCTGAAGCTGTGTCGCGCGAAGATGTCTTTTGATCATATATATATATATCTGCTACAGAGTTCTGGATCGTCCAGCTGTTCCGGTGAGTTGCTATCAATAAAGTAGGGGGGGGGGGAGATCTGTACGTGCTCTTATGTACTATTAACCATGACTTTATGTTCCAAATCTACTCTAATGGATCACATGGGAGCACGAATAGAGCAACGCTGTGGAGCGAGGGTTTTCTAAGGCAAAAGTACAAGACGGCGACAATGAAAATCTTTGAAGCGGGGCCCATATGGTCGTGTGCAATCTGTTGACCAATCACAATTAGGCAAGCCGCGCTCAAACGTCAAGTGCAATTAAGTAGGTGGATAATGAGCCAGCACTGATCAGTGATGAGGAGCTGTTTAGCGCAGTATTCTGTAAATCGTCTAAGAACGAAAAAAAATACACATAGCTTGGGGCCCCCCCCCCCCCCCCCCTCTTCCGCCGCTACTGGACACTGGATTAAGCTCGTTTCTAGACTGCGAGTGCCGCAAGTATACAGTCGTCAGAGTAAAGTAAGATGCTGATCCGGAGCGCATACGGCCTCCCGCACATTGCGCTCGCAAAACACATACACGGCGTCGATTTTTGATCGGTATCCAAGCGTGCGAAGGCACAGAGACACAGCACTTCGGCGTGCCAAGGAAGCTTTGAACACGCCGCCAGACCGGCGAAACTTGCTTTCGACGAGTTGTGCCTTTTTCCTGCGGCACTGCGTTTTCGTAATAATTTTCACGTGTTGTCAACGGCAAGTATCACGCCTCACACAAGATCTCAAAAAACGTCTTCGGCGAATGACAAGGAACGGGTAGAAAACGTGTCTTTACCACGCTCCCGCCGGCCTCTGCAACGCTAGCGAAACGAGAAAAAACGGCATGCAAGATGGCCGTCCGGTGGCCGCACTCGCGCTGCAGCGAACAGTGGTGTCCGCAGTCCTGCAACGCTCTTCGCAACCCGCTACGAGATCCGGGTTTCTTCAGTGAAGGCTAGCGGCGCCAGGGGGTTCCCCAGGAATTGAAATCAGGAAGGGGGGGGGGGGGGGGGGGAGGGTCTAAATTTCAAGATCGTTCTAATGACGATACTTGCTACTCCACGGGCGCCTTTGCGCGCGACTCGTATCGCATTCGGATATCGTTCTTGAAATTGTCAGAACATCTACTAAAACTTTCTTTTTTTCAGCATATGATAAAGAAATGTCCTTATCGCACTGTTGCGGTGTCCGCATCCGAGGCGTAGAGTTTTCATTACGGACTCCGGAGTGCGAAGTGTAGTAAAGTTAAAACGCCGGTTGATCCCTTCCGCAAGGAGTGTTTGGGACGCCGCTCATAGCCTCAATGCGGTTTTAAAACCTCAACGGATTACTTTTCCTTCCACCATGCGCGTTCCTTGTTCCAGCCGGGGATACACACCACAAGGAAGCACAGGCCTGCTATACTTAGTGTCACCCTGCTATTGACTAAAGACCAAAGCTAAGCACCCCCAGGTCCAATCACGAGCCAGTTCAAAACCACGTGGTATATTGCTGCGACGTTGGTATTAGTTATCGCGTCTCCAAGCACTGCTACCCCCGAATCGAAGCAGCAGGTTTTCTTTACTGACTCGCTACTGAACGTAAACGCCCGCAGTTTTGGCCTTCAGTCTATTCGCAACTCCCAGTCATCCGCACGCCCTCTCGTGGGCGAACGTGGAACCAGAGGAGCGGAAATGGCGGCGAGACTGTCGGGTTTGGCGCTGCTGTCACCCTGCGGTTCTGGTCGACGTATTCGTGTTTCATGCAATTTTGACGGAATAAGCGAGAGCGCTAAATATTAATTGTTGTGTCCCGCTCTGCAACAGCGTTGCACAAAGGGACATGGATGCCTCATTTGATTCGAAATTTTTCGTAGATCGTACTCTACGGGCCACAAGCCCTTCATGCACGAGTTCAATCCGTACTAAATGTGACGACACGCGAGCTCCCGCTAGTAATGCAAAATTCTTGCGTACGATCTACAAAAAGTGCCTATTCTTTACCTAAAGCATGAGAGAACTGCATGCGAAACGGTGTCCAGCGATAGACGTCGGGGAATGGGTTCGTGCATACTAAGATGTACCCCTCCCTAATTCTTATAAAAGTATAAAATATAGTATAAAATATTAAGATGTAATCCTTCATAATTATTACAAATCTTTTTAAACAGTCACTCAGAGAATGTGTTTTACCTTCTGTTTAGGGAGTAGGAAAGGTGGTTCCTATTCCCAAAGGGTGGCGATAAACATTCTCTCAACATTATACCAGCATCCCATGTAAACTTCTCCAGCACATTATTTATTGCCACCTCGTTAACTTCTTAGAGACAAATAGTTTCTTCACCACAGCACAACACGGGTTTCGTAAATCATTCTCATGTGAAACTCAGCTCCTAGTTTTCACCCATGACATTCATTCTATCATTGGCCTAGGGCCTAGGCCCCCGGTAGACTGCATTTGTTTTTACTTTGCCAAAGCGTTCGATAAGGTGCGTCACGAGCTCTCGCTACTAAAGCTTGGTAAACTCAACATCTACCCTAACGTTCTTGAACAGATTCAACATTTTCCGACTAACCGTTCGCACTTTGTAGTCAATAATTGCGTGTCACCACTTGCGCCCGTTAATTCTGGTGTTCCTCACGGGTCAGTCTTAGGCGCCTTTTTTTTTTACTATATATTAATGATTTAACTATCACTGTGTCTACGTCTATCTGTCTCTTCGTCAATAACTGTGTAATATACTGTGAAATTCAAGGTATTTTTTTACTCGCTTACACTTCAATTCGACATTAACCCTGCCTCTCGCTGGTGTGAGTCGTGGCTAACGAAACTAAACACTAATAAGTGTGAACATATGAGAGTGCCCAATAAACCTAATGACAGCCTCCGTTACTTCCTTCAAGACAACTCTTTGGAACAAGTATTATCTTACAAATATCTCGGTGTTTAGTTTAACTTGTACCCTTTCTTGGAAGCCCCGCATTGCCACGGCCGGACTGGATACCCGCTCACTGTCATACGGCCTCTCCAGTGACTCGCAGTGTTGCCAACTTAGCTTTTTTCCCGCTAGATTTAGCCTTTTTTGGTGGTCGTCTAGCTGGCAAAAATATGGTCTAGCGGCTAGCAGGAAATTCTAGCTTGTTTGTATAAAATCTAGTGGGTTTTCTAGCTTTTTTTAAGAAATAGCTATTTTAAATACTTTTATTTAAAAGTCTTGTACGGGTCGTGTTCCAAAAGTTACTGGGCCTCGCGTTCCATTGACCTCACCCGCTCCGAAAACATATCTACACAACCTATCCGACCCACACTATCCGCCACTAGCGCAACACCACCTAGGCGGGACCTCGTCGCTTTGCCTTTGTTGTCACGTGATTTGACCCTCTGGAGTAACCCGAATCTACTCGAGTGGGGCTGGTCGCGCACCTAGCCCGCTAGCAGCGAAAAAATGAGCGCAGCCTTTTCTGGCACCTGCGGCCTGTGCTGACTCGAGCCAATACTACCTAGAACACAAGGCCTGCGCAATTCCTCCTCTAAACGTCATCACCAGTAGATCCCCTCAGCGCCCCCTAGGTAGCCCGGATGAGCACCATCGTCTGCTACATCGTCTGCGACGTCGTCTGCTCCATCGCCTGCTTCAGTGGTTTGCGTAGCAGATAATAAAACAGATGCTCACGCCGAGTGTCTGTTGCTATAGCATACGATGAAGTTAGACGTTCACGTGGAGCGTCAAATACATGAATGAAATCCAGTGGCGTAGTAACGGAAGGGGGGGGGGGGGGGGCCGGGGGGCCGTGGGCCCCGGGTACCAGGAGTCTCAGTCATGAGGGGGGGGTGCCACTTATGGCGGCAATCCCCCCCGGCTTGACTGGTTCGTAAGTGGCAAAGAATGTGTAGGCGCATGAGGTCACCACTCTTCCATCACGAACGTGTATGGTGCAGAGTCGCAAAACTGGCTTGGCTCGCGCAAAGTCATCGCGCACCGGCGGAGAAAACAAGCGCGGAAAGTGCGGGAGCACTCGAGAAAGAGCTGTGCCCGGGCACGCCGAGCCAACGCCACCTAGTCTATACGCCAAACTCAGCGCAACACGACGCTGGCTTGCGCCGACCACGGCCGGACTGCGCCGAGACAGCAAGAGAAGGCGCCAGACGAAGAAGAAAGAAATCACACGAAGGTCTTACACGAAGGGAGTCGCGGGGAGGGGGTAAACGTGTTGGGTAAACTCTCAACGTGTCGTCTCCCTCACCCCGGACTCGCACCCATGGCTGTCCACCCGTGCACGGCACCGCACCACGCGCCGAGGGGGAAGTGCCGAGAGGAGGTGCTGGCGAAAGGCTTCTGCTCAGCAAGCTCACTCGCTCTCTGACCCCGCCGTAAGTTCTAGAAGCGCGTCGCTCGCCGTCGGGAGGCGGTCACAATGTAGTGTTCTGGCAAGTGAATTCGTAATGTTGTGACGGCGACGGCGTTTCCCTGTTGCCACAGCGTGCCACGACTGGAGACCGTCGAGCTTCCGGAAATCTGCGTGGACGGACTGGCTTCAGCGCCGCAGTCAGGGGTTTCCCCAGGAATTGAAATCAGGGGGGGTGTCTAAATTTTTTTTTTTTTTTTTTTTTTGGGGGGGGGGCGGGTTAAAGGGGGGGGGGGCATTGCGAAGATAGGAGTCGTTGTGAATTAGGGGGTGCCTTCGGAAAAACGAGGGGGGTCTAAACCCCCCCTAGGGGGGGTCTGGGGAAATCCCTGGCCGCAGTGTACCGTATGCCAACGATTGTTTGATTGCATTACTTTCCATTTTAAGGCGTGCGGTTTAGAGGCTCGTTTTAGCGACAACATCTTACCGAATTGCCTCGAAACTCTGTTTAGAGAAAATGGCGGCCGCCGGCATGCTGTTGCTTGCCGAATCGTTAGCGGTGAACCCTTGGCGGTCCACGCTCCAGCTTGATATTATATCATATCTTCCCGGAGCGATACCGAGGGTGACCACAAGGTCTGTTTGGAAGCCTAGCTTGCCGCCGCGTACAGACCGCATTTCTTTAAACTGAGCCTTCACGTTCTCTAAACCAGAGGTGTGCAAAAAGGGGGGTCGCAGGACGATGTCTGGGGGTCGCGAGGTATCAGGGAGACGACGAGGTGCCGATTGCGCTTTGACACTGCTTCAAATATTTTACTGCCAAGTGCTACCCGCATGTCTTTAAAGGGATACTGGAATGAAAATTGAAATTTGACTATCGTGTCCATAAATTAGTTGAATGTGACCTATAATACCCGTAAAGCGTTTCATTTGCACGAGAGCGCGTGCAAATGCAACGCTTAACGAAGCCATGGTCTCGCGCCTGCAGCCTTGACAGCGTAGCACACTAAGTATGAAACGGAGTATAATGTCCGAGCGAAGTTAAAGCTAGAATGCGCTGACTAACGTTGAAGTTTGGGCTAGCTCGTTCTTGTCCGTGTCTTTGCGCTGTTTTAACCTTTTAATCTAGAATGCGCCCCTGCCTTGCACGTGCACTCGTGCAATCTATGCACAGCCCAAGGCTACACGCTCGCGCTTGTAGCTTCGGCTTCGCTCATACTTACGGTTCAAGTTTGATCAAGCGTAGGTATGCATAGGAATGCGCTGTACTTCCGTGGTGTTGCGCTGGAACTTGGAATGCAAAGCAGTTTCTAGAATTTATTGCCAAATGGAGCTTTTTCGAGACCCTTCCAAACCTGACTGTTATATTTCGCTTGTTCCTCACCATTTGTGTTTCAGTTGCCTCATGCGAAAGGAACTTTTCCAAGCTAAAGCTAATCAAAACGTCTCTGCGCTCCACCATGAGCGAAGAAAGGCTCTGAAACCTGTCGATACTGTCCATAGAAAAAGAACGTGTCAAAAACATAAATTTTACAACAGTAATCAATAACTTTGCAGAAGCCAAGTGTCGGCGAAAGAACTTATGAAGAAATTGAATGTTCAGCTTTCGTGACACAAATGCTCAATATAAAAAGAAAACTCCATGTGTCCTCATTATGTGTACATAGTTAAATAAAAAAAAAACACTGTTTGCTGGCTAACCCTGTATTTATGATTTCATTATCGCTGCGTGACCTCGCGTCGCGGTTATGGCTTTTAGCTTTGCGGTCTCGGGGAGCGGGGGGGGGGGGGGGGGGGGGGTGACAAAAGACCTAAGGGCCCCGGGTGCCAGATGGTCTAGCTACGCCACTGATTAAATCGCCTTACTGCTTTGCGAAGGGCTGCGAAGACCTTCGCTGGACGCTGGACGCTAGCACTGGACGCCATTTTCAAGGGCGCTTTTTATACTCCGAGTCGCTGCTTTGAAAAAAAAATTGGGTTGTGTGTATGTGCGCTAGAAATGCCCGTCTCAAAGCCAGCAGCGCGTGCTAGCTCGCGCTCCTGGCCGAGGGAGTGTTCGCGTGCACGTTGCAAATGAACTGGAAGCTGGCTATCAGCTCGCGCTCAGCAGTCAGGCACACAGCTGTGGCCGCAAGTGAATGCGACGTAGTTGGGACGCGGCCCCCACTCTCGTCAAGCTTCAGCCTGTTTGCCGCTTGGGGCGGGTCGGGGATCTACTAACGAAACGTCATGCGCAGACCTTGTCTTCTAGGTGGTATTGCTCGAGCACACTGGAAAGTCCAAGAAGCGCGGACCTAATCACAGCGTGAAGAAGTCTCAGATGGAGTAGATGAGCCAGATGTCGTAGCCGACGACATTCTTGAACTTTTCTAGATCTACACATGTAGACATGTGAACATCAAGAAGACTGCTTGTGCATATCGTGTCATGAAAATGTGATAGCTGATGATTTATTTGCTTCGAAACCAGTGGGTGTGTGGTATTCTATTCAATGTAACCTCGTTATGAAAATAAAAAAAGAAGTTTTTTTACCACATTTAATATCTAGCTTTTTTTACTCCAAATCTAGCTGTTTTTGGGCATGTGTCTAGCGGGAATTTCATAAAGGAGTTGGCAACACTGCCAGTGAGGCATCATAAAACCTAGGTTTCCGAAGCGGCACTGACACGTCCTGTGGTCAGAGCCGTTTATACTGAGGGAGTTTGGCCTTCTTAAAAAGATTTTGACAGTCTGGCAAGTTGCAACCACAGCAGCGTAGTCTGACAACCGGGGGAGGGCTACTTCCCTCCGCATTTTTTGGCTCTGACTGATAGATATTCTATACGATTTCTCAAGAATAAAGAAGAGACAGAAGTAACGCCATTTTGTGTTATCGCAAAATCCACTGGTTTCACGCCAAAAAAAAAAATTTTTTTTTTTCATGCTAGGCGTTGAAATGGCATATCAGGACATTACAAAAAAAAAATGTTTCATTATAGAGTTGCGTAGTTTGTTTTTATAAAAATAGAAATACGAGGCCCAATTCAAAGTTCCCGCCAGTGCACTGTGACGTAACAGTGTACCGCAAGGTGTCGGGGCGGTCAGAAGGGAGGCATCGACCTACGTCACTAAAAGTGGGTTCGCCGGAAGTCACGTGAGTTTCACTCCTCGTGCTCTCCGCGACCGTGCATAAGACTTTTTTTTTATTCTGCTCTTCGTACGATCGATCGTAGAAAACTAAGTTTCAGTTCCACTAGCTCTTTATCGCTGCCCCGTTGGTTAGTTAGAGTCACGACCGGGTTTGCGTGCTGTAAAAGTTGAGGACGAAGAGTCAGTGAATCGACGTGATGGAGGGAGGAGAAAGAAGAAGACGCCGTTCTGAACGGACGTTGTTTTCAGCTCGCTCCGAAAATCGAAATCGGCTATGGTAGATAACGCTGCAGCCACGTTTGCTGCAGCTCTACGCAATACCTGGTCCCAGCCTTCGGCTGAACCAGGTTCCGCAACGCCTGCCACCACTACCACTCCACCATGGTTCCAGCTGAACCCAGCCCTGGTGACGTTCACTGCCACATTACGTGCCCGCTCGGTGTCAAGCCAGAGATGGTCTCTATCAAGACCACCAAGGAAAGCAACACCATCACCGTCCTGACGGAGTCCGAGACCACAAAACGGGCGCTACTGGCCATCAAGGAAATCCAAATCACCGATCAACAACCCCTAGCCGTCCAGGCGTACGAAGCCATCGGGGATTGTCAAATCCGCGGGGTTATCTACATGATAGATAAAGCAGAAGACAACGCTTCTCTTCTAGCCGGACTGCAATCCAACGGGCCAGCGGTACTGGCAGCTCGACCAATGAGCAGCGGAAGCAGAACCGGACTCATCACCTTCCAGGGACCTCATCTCCCCCGAACCGTTTGGTACAGACGAAACGTTTTGCAAGTATATCCCTACAGGCCACGAGCTGTGACATGCAGTAACTGTCACAAGATCGGCCACAAGCAGGACATCTGTCCCGAGCCTCAGGTTTGCTCCACGTGCGGCAAGCCCCACGAAGAGACCATGGACGACCAGGGCCAAGTGACCTGCCCTTCCCCCATTCCTTTCTGCCAGATGTGCCGAAAGAATGGGCACCTGGCCACTGACAAGTACTGCCCGAAGAGAATCGACTTTGTTCGCAGGATCCGGGAGACGGCGCGAAAGCGCGCCGCTCCCCTAAAAAATCCGGGCAGCTCAAAACCCACTAAACTGGACTTTCAGGCGAAACAGAAGGGCGGTCGGCGATCCACTCCACCCAACCCTCCTGCACCAACACCTACCCCTCCCGCACCAACGGCTACGGTCGATCAAGTACTCCCCACCATGCAGGGGCTATTCCAGGTTTTCATGGCCATCGCTGCCCAAATGAGCAATGCGATGCAGAGGAATCCTAACCCCCAAGCATGGCAGTAACCGTTATTCAATGGAACTGCCGGGGACTGCGGCTTCGCGCTGCAGAACTTAACGTCAAACACAGCAATAGACCACAGGAACGCCCAGATGCTTACCTCCTGCAAGAGGTCAACTGCACCACTATAAAGCTGAATGGCTACAAGTCCTACGCAGACCCCTCAGTACCTTCCGTACGGGCGGACCGAGTAGGACAAGCCATGATATACCTACACAAAGACTGGCCGCAACACCAGGTCAACCTCCAACAATGGTGCACAAAACACCAGGAAGTGGTGGCTGTCCGAACAACACGACAAAACACTCCTGTCATCCTGGTGTCTGTATACTACCGGCCTGGGGCTTCCCTCAAGGAACCCAGGGACCATGGATGGATTACACATCTCGACGTTCTTTATCCGGGAGAGCAGAAGATCGTCGGAGGCGACTTCAACCTTCAACACACAGCGTGGGGCTACGCCCGGGACACCTCTGCCGGTCGAGATCTGATGGATGAAATGGTCCACCACCGATACACCCTCATGAATATCCCAGGAGAGAAGACACGCCTAAGCTCGAGCATAAGGCAGGATCATACCACCCCTGACCTCACCTGGACTAACAACCCGCACACGACGAGCCACACCTGGAAGCCGGAGGCAGACACTCGTGGGAGCGATCACCTACCCATCAGGATAGGCCTGGCACTGACCGGTCCGGAGGCTTTGGAACCTGGGAAGCGGCTCGTAAGAGTGGTAAACTGGGACATCTACCGGAACCGACTCAAAAACAGCAAAACACCCACTCTCTGCGACGCCATCAAGGAAGCCATCGCGGCTGCGACCACCAAAAAACTGGTAAAGCTCCATGACCCCACCCCGGATCTTCATCTGTTGAACCTCTGGGCCCGACGGCTGAGAGCGCTACAACGCTACAGGAGAGGCCCGAAAAATGCGAGAGCTCTGAGGGAGGTCACCCGAGCCACTATAGCAGCTCGCAAGTATGCGGAGCAGCTTACCCGGCAAAGGTGGCTGGACTTTAGTGCCTCACTCTCAGAAAAGACGTCAATTCGCAAGCTATGGGCCGTCAGTAGAGCTATGCTGGGCCGGAAGAGGGATCGCGCGGCGACACTCACGCTCGCACTCACAACAAACAAGGCTGTGGAAACATTGGCCCAAGAAGCTGGAGACACGCTCTTCCCACAACCAACAGCGACCAGCACCCTACCGACGGCGGAAGACCCATATGAACGGGTCATCATCAACGAAACAGACGCCATGAATCTACCTTTTACCATGGGGGAAATGGAGGAAGCACTGCATCGCGGGAAACCTAACAGCGCTCCAGGACCCGACGGAATCACCACCACCATGCTCCGAAACCTCCCCGACGCCGCAAAGACCACGCTTCTCGAGAACATCAACGAGGTGTAGCACTCCGGCAACATCCCAGATCAATGGAAACTTTCCACGGTTATCCCGATTCCCAAGCCTGGCAAAGAGCAGAACAACCTAGCCAACTTCCGTCCCATCTCACTCACCTCATGCGTCTGCAAGCTAGGAGAAAGAATGCTACTTGGCCGCCTTCCCTGGCATTTGGAACAGACAGGAGCTTTTCATCCGGCCCAGACAGGTTTTCGGAAAGGCATGGGGACGCAGGAAAGTCTCCTCCTACTCTCCCGAGATCTCATTCCGAAGCCCATTCCACAAAAATTCAACATCAGAACAGTCGTCGCGATCGACGTGAAGAAAGCGTTCGACAGCGTCCCACATTGGGCAGTCATCCAAGAAGCGCAAGCACTCGGCGTAGGAGGCCACGCCCTTAACTTCATCAAGTCATTTCTTCAGGACCGCACCTTTGCGGTCCGGATTGGCAAACACTTTGGAGCGCCCAAGCCAAACAAAGTGGGAGTCCCACAGGGCTCTGTTCTGTCCCCACTCATCTTTAACTTGGAAATGGCGCGCCTCCCTAATCGACTCCAACAGATTCCCAATCTCCGCTTCACTATATACGCTGACGACATCTCACTCTGGACAGTACGGGGTGACATTCAACAACAACAACGGACCCTTCAGCGTGGTCTCGACGTCGTGGCAAGTCACCTTCAAAGTTTAACCGCCTCACCGGAGAAGACGAGCTACGTCGTCGTAGCCCCCAAAAAGGAAAGAGATGCAGACGTGAGCTCTCGTCTACACTTGACCCTCGACGGCCGCCCGATCAATTCGGCGAATTCGGTACGAATTCTAGGACTTTATTTCCACAAAGACGGCACCGCCAATACCTGGCTGACAACGGTCACCCAGCAATGCCAGGCGGCCCTTAACGTCATAAGAAGGCTTTGTGGCACCAGAGGTGGTCTTGACGAAGAGGTGGCTCGCCGAATGGTGAAAGCCCTCATCGTATCCAGGATCTGCTATGGTGCCCTCCACTACAGACTCACCAAGACACAGTGGAAGAAACTGGAAGTCCTCAACAACAACGCTGCGCGCGTTATCACCGGCCTTCCCCGTTACACCTTGCTGAGCATACTCAAGGAACACGCAAGGCTCAACACGGTTCAGGAAACCGTGGAAGAGCGCGCCCGTGCTCACCTAGAGCGACTTCAGCATTCAGCCCCCGGACGTCTGATCCTGGAAATGATAGGCTCGGACAACCGAGCCCTTCCCTCACTTCCGGAGATCGATCCTCCATGGAGTGACGACGCCTGCATCGTGGACGATCGTCCGGTACCCAGGGGAGCGGGACCCAGCCGTCCTGACAAGCAAGCATGACAAGTGCGTCAACATTGCAAGCTCGTCCAAGAATGGACGGACACCAGTGAAAGACTCGCAGTGTATACACTGACGCTGCCTTCGTCTCCTCCCCCACGCCGGCTTGCTCCGTCGCGGTCGTAATTCCCCGCCTAGAACTTTCTATGGCGGAGACATTGCCCGGCGGCACATCGGTTAAGGGTGGAGAACTTGGAGCCATCCAACTTGCGCTACGCGTCATCATAGAAGAGGGGGTCCGGCCCAAACACCTCCACATTTTTACGGACTCTGTGGCAGCCCTCACGGAATGCCGCAACCGTCAATCACCGAACAAGAGGGTTAAGGCGATCCGGCGGATGGCCTCTCAACTACTTGTTGACGGCACAACCATCAAAGTGTCCTGGATACCCGCCCACGCGGACATACACTCTTAAAAAAAAAGCTAGTAAAAAGCTAGTAACTGCAGCAGTTACTACCCCTTTCTGATCGTTACTACCTTTCACTAACTATTTACTACCTCAAACGCGCGATAGGTAGTAAAAAGTTAGCAAATGCAGCCATTACTACCATTTTCGGACCGTTACTACCTTTTTACTAGCTATTTACTACCGCAAAGGCGCGGAAAAGATGGCGGCGCTTGCTTCATACCCGATTGCCAGCGTTAGCGACGTACTTGCTGTTTCGGATCGCAGGGGGAGGTATCCACACGCAATCGTAGCGTCAAATATTGTATGAGGGGGCATGTTTAAGGGTTGGAGCTGACTTTATAACGATCGCAGCCTTCGTACCAGCACGACGTGGAAGCCAGCGCAGCCAGCGCTGCAGCGAGCGCAGCAGCCATTGTTCATGCAATGGCCATGCGGCTTACTTACCTTCCTTCTCGTTTGCGTTCGTTTGTGAGCGTTTATATTTTCATTTTGGCTTTAACTGGGATGAAAATAGCGACGTTGCACACTAAAAACGTTTCCGAAAACAAATAAAAAGGTTCATTCCGGTTTTTTTATATTTTTGTATTTTTTTAACTAATGTTTTTCTTTCACAAGAGACGCTTGGCAACATTGTACGACATGAAGTTGGGGCCAGTCGGAGTTCGCAAGACGCTAATTTCTCCGATGTGAACCTGCCGTTTTTGCCTTGTGTCGTGTGCAGTTCTCGTGTTCCCGTGTTGGAGTGCATAGTTAACGTTCGTGCGCTCGACGGGGCGAGTGTGTGCGTGGACCTGGACTGCTCTGAGGATATTTCTAACGAGCCGGTGCCGCTGTCACTGGATTGGGTTTCGTCGTCCAAGAAGCTTTTCTCTGCCTCCTCCTACTTGACACGGAGAACTTCTTCACGGTTTGTGTGTGCTCGGTGGTTGAATGACTCGGATTGAGCCGTCTTTGGTCGTGACAGTGCACTGTCACAACCGTTGATGTGCGTCGTAAATTGTGTATGTAGCTTTAGGACTAATGAAAAAAAAAAAAAAACAGTTTTGGCATTCTACGAGTTTTTCTGAATTTGCTTATATCTTCCCCAAAAACGCGAGCATTCGTCAGTGTACTACAAAAATTAAGATGCGAGCTGCACGCGGTATTAATTTTGCATGCATTTTTGTAGCGCAGCACGCGAAAGGAGTGCAGCTGCCGTCGTTTTCGCAACTTTCAGCGATGGTGGTACCGCGGTGTGAGAATCGCGCTCCCTAGCTCCTGGATGATCTGCTTCACAATAAATGGGCTTGCCTTCACCTTCCTGGCGTGAAAAAATAACGTAAGGCTCCAGTACTGCTCGTATATAGCAGAACTAGAATTACTTACGCGTCGCAGACCCCGTCTCCCACCGCTGTTCTACGACGATCATCCAGATGACAGCCATTTTGATAGGCACCAGCGCGCCCCCTATAGGTCGTGAAAGTTGCGGGAGACGGCAAGAAAGCACTCTCTCGCCGACGGCGACCGCATTGGTTTTAAAAGCTGAACCGCATGTAATCGATTTAGCGAGCGACGAGACTATCGTCGGAGACAGCGACGAGCGACGGCGATTTCTCACGGTCACCCGTCGCGTCGCTCGGTTTTTTAATTTCTAAGAAATGTCGCTCATTGCCTTGGCCGCTTGTTCCCGTCGCTTTCATGCGGTTTGCCTCGTCGCGCAACTGACCTAGCGACTGCGAAGAACTGGCGTGCTGATACACGACGACAAGTTTGCGCCGTTTGCACACTCAAATGGTCAGTATAAAAGACTTAAGGGCAGCTAAGGAATGGACCTTTTGTAGAAATACGCGGGGCGCATGCGTGGAGTATTTCATGCGCCTGGGTTCGAGAGTATCTAGTTCCAAACAATCCGCCATCTTGCATTTCTCGCCTTTGAGCGGTTTCGTTGTGTCGACCTCGGGGCGGAAGATTACGCACGATGGGGACAAAGGTGAGCTTGGGGGAGCCGTACATCGCCTCAATGGGTGGAGAGTGGGCCATTCCATTTTCGAACGCGCGAGCGCGAGGACGTGGAATCATGAGCTCCGAAGGAGCGGCGATAACGGCCCTCGCCGGCCGCGGTGATTCTGTTTTTCCCGGCTCAAGTGAGTACAGGTTTTTGTTGCCCCAGCTTCCATCAGGTGATTCAATGAAGAAAGCGGTCGTCCTTCACTGCGACATGGCCGGAAGGCCATACAGGATTGAGGATTTTCGGCAACCACTCGACCGGGGGTCCTCAGGGAGGTAGCCGGAATTGGGGCGTATCAGATGTCCCATGTCTGGCTGCTTGACCTGAGGACCGACGCGGCCAAGCTCAAGCTGGTGAACGCAGGGCGGCTCGCTGTCAAAGGACGCACCTGCATCGTCGTGGACCCATCCAGGCAAGAGGTGCGCATCAAGTTGCACTGGGTGGCGTTCGACGTATCGAACGACACCATTCGCAAGGCTTTCTCGGAGTACGGCGAGGTGAAGGACGTTGCGTCCGACCGCTGGAAGGTGCCGGGCTTCGAGGGAGCCGAGTCTACCACCCGGATAGTGCGGCTGGTACTCCGGGAGGGTGTCAACCTTGACCGCCTTCCCCATCAGCTGCGCTTCGGAGGCGGCTTGGTATTGGTCGTCGTGCCTGGGAGGGCCCCAGTATGCCTCCAGTGCCGTAGGACGGGGCATATCCGACGAGACTTCCGGGCTCCCAGGTGCTCCGAGTGCCGAGCTTATGGCCACGAGCGTGACGACTGTGTCCGCTCCTACGCCCGAGCCGTGGGACGAGGAGTAAACGAAGACCACGTCGACGACATGATGGACGAGGAAGAGGCGGAGAGAGCGGCCGCGCCAGTGAAAACCCAGTCCGAGCAAGCCAAGAGCGACGACGCTTCCAGCACCTCACCCGAGGTGAGCAGCCCCGGGCTGCCGGACAAGCCGTCGACTGCAGCTCCTGCAGATCCACCTGCAGCCGAGCGCTCGACGGTACCTCCAACAGGGAGCGCCGGCGGCGCAGCTGGTGCTTCGCCATTGTCAGACGAGGTCTCCATCACACCAGAGATGGACGTCGAGCTGGGCTCTGCGAAGCGCAGGTTCGAAGACGTCACGGACACGACTGGTCAGGAACTTCGGCTGCGCCAGCTCGAGCGCAGGTGGAGGATGGTGTCGGGCAGGAAAGGAGAGGATGGCCATCAGCGGTCCGGAGCAGACCGCGGAGGATCACGCGACAAACTGTCGCAGTGAACGGCGGTGCAGGCGGGTTGGTCCACACTAGCCCATGGTCTCCTTACAAAGTCCTGTCCGAATAGCGACCCTTAATGTCCGAGGCCTCTCAGATCGCAGGAGGCAAAGGCAACTCTGCCGTCTAGCAGTCGAACAGGACCTCGACATCATCGCTGTGCAGGAGACCAAGGTCGAGAGTGAGGACCAGACCAATTTTATGGTTAGACCTTTTACGGCGCGTTACGAAGTGTGTGTTAGTCACGCGGTTGGGTCGTCGGCGGGCTGTTTGTTGTTAGTGCGCCAGAGTTTGGGTGCAACAGTCGAGGCGGTGACGACGTGTGCGTTAGGGCGCTTTGTTGTATGTGATTTTTCTCTTTCATCGTATGATTGGAGGGTCATTTGTGTCTACCCCTCAAACAGGGTTGATGAGCGGAGGGTGTTTTTTTGATTTCATGCATCAGTACTGCAAAAGTGATCGCCTTATTATTTTTCTTGGCGATTTTAATTGCATCTGCTCTGCTGGGGACAAGTCCAGTTCAACGCCCTATCGCGATTTAAGCACCGAGAGCCTTCTTAGTTTAATCAACGAGTCCGGCTTAGATGACGTTGGGGAATGTTTAAGGAATGGCCGCGAAATCCAGTACACCCATTTCCAAGGGTCGAGTCACGCCCGTCTAGATCGAGCGTACGTTTCTTTAGATTTGATACCATTATGTTTTGAATATCGCGTGCACCCTGTTTCCTTTAGTGATCACTGTCTAGTTTCCTTTTGTATGCGCAGTAAATCCCAAGCCAGGAAAGTCTTCAGCTGGGAATTATGGAAATTGAACGCGAAACTTTTGGAGGATGACGTTTTCACTGCCCAAGTGCAGGCCGCGGTTGAAACACTAGAGAGCCAGAACAAATTAGGGTATGGTGTGAGATGGGAGCTTTTTAAGCAGGAAATAAAAATGAAAGCGTTAGAGCGGGCAGGCGTACTTAAAAGCACTGAAAGAAGCAACGAAATGTTATTACGTAATAATTTGCGGATACTGCTAAAAGAAGAGACTAAAATGCCTGGGGCATTCAAAGACGATATTTCTATTGTGAAAGATAAACTCGAGATTCTAGATCGGGAACGATATTGTGGGGCGAATTGTTAGAGCCAGAGCCGAAAAATGGTCAACAGGCGAAGCGCCAACTAAGCGTGCGCTGAGCCTTGAGAAAAGATATGCTCGGCGTAACGAGATAACGGGGGTAGAGAGGAACGGAACAGTTACGAGCGATAAGGAAGAAATCGAACTCGCATTTTTCGAATATTATAGTAGATTATTTGCGTCCTGTCCAGTAGATGTCCAGCCTTTTAAAGATGAATTTTTGGGTTTAATGCCGCGCATAGATGACGAAACGAAAGAATTACTAGAATCGACCATCAGCGTAGAGGAAGTGGTCTTTGCAATAGAAGCCCTAAACCCGGGAAAGTCCCCTGGCCCAGACGGCCTAAGTGCAGCTTTTTATAAGACTCAGAAACAAGAGATTGCCGCAGTCCTAGCCAAAGTATTCAATGAAGCATATGATTTGAATATGTTGCCTCCATCTTTTATGTCGTCGCACACAGTGTTAATCCCCAAAACAGATGACGCGGTTAAGTTGCAGCAAGTCACAGCGTACCGGCCGATCAGTTTGACTAATGTCGACTACAAAATTTTAATGAAGATCTTAGCAAGGAGATTGCAAACTGTAATATCAGATATAGTGGGGCCCCATCAAACTTGCGGCATAAAAGGAAGGACTATTTTTACCAATATCCATAAAGCACGCAGTGTTCTGGAGTGTTGCGACGCAATGCGTACTTGCGTTGCGATGCTCCAGGTAGATTTGGAAAAGGCCTTTGACCGCGTGCCTCACGACCTTCTTTTAACCATTCTCGATCATGTAAACGTCGGCGCTGTTGTCCGCGAAGGTGTCAGCATGGCGTACAACGGGTGCTCGACGAGACTTATGGTGAACAAGTCGGTTGGAAAACGTATAAAAGTGAATCGATCCGTCCGCCAAGGGTGTCCTTTGTCATCACTTCTTTTTTGCATCTACATAGAATCCCTTTGCATTAGTATTTTTAAAAACAGTTCTATCAGTGGTTTTAAGCTCCATGCGACCGAAGTTAAAGTGTTAGCGTATGCTGATGATATTGCAGTGTTTTGTTCCAACCGCGAGAGTATTGTTCAAGTCGTTCACACGCTCAAACGTTTTTGCGAAGTCAGTGGCAGCTCTGTTAACTGGACCAAGTGCCTGGGATTTTGGCGTGGAGAGTGAAGTTCTACTCCTTGTTCGTTTGCCAACATGCAGTGGGTGACCACCCTCGTAAAATATTTGGGAGTGCCTCTAGAAAATTATCGCGACAGCGAACCCTATTGGCGCCGACAGGCGGTGGAACTTCGCGAAAGAGTAGAAAAAAGACGGAGGTATGATCTGTCTATTTTTGCACGGGCCACAGTTTGCAATTTGTTTTTTGTCAGCAAACTGTGGTACGTTCTACAAGTCTTGCATTGTTCGCGGGTAAATGTGCAGAAATTGCACCGGGTATTTGCAGTGTTCATCTGGGGCTCCACGTGGGAGCAATCAAGTAGGACGAATCTTTTCAGGCGCGTACGCAGTGGGGGGCTTAGTTTGTCACATTTTTTTTACGCCAGGTTGTTAATCGGTTCATGTATTTTCGGGACATAAGTGACCCCTTTTTGCGCACCGTTTGTCAAGTGAGAGTTGCAAGCAGGTTGCCTGAGTTGATTGTTTCCACGTCTTCAATGTCGGGTGGTATTCATGGATATTTAAAGGAAGTTGTTGCCTCATGTAAATTTCTGTTATCTCGTTTTTCAGTTGAGTATTTGAGTGAGGTTCCTCGGAAAAGATTGTATAAGGCTGTGTGCGATACTGTGTTCCCTGTACCTCTATACAGAGCCTTATACTGTGCACGCCCAGGGCAAGATGTCTTGAAGCGCGTTAAGAGTATGGTGGTGCCCGCAGGCACCAAGACTTTCTTCTTTAAATTACATTCAGGTACACTGCCGGTCAAGACGTGGCTAAACGAGAGGGGACTTTTTGTACCGTGGGGGGATCACTGTTTTTTATGCAAGAAGCCAGAGACGGTCGAGCACGTGTTTCTTGAGTGCTGGGATGGGGTCTTCTTCTGGGACGTCCTTCTGGGACGAGGAAGGTTTTCCCTTTGACCTGGTTATGCTGTTGGGTCTGCACAGTATTTGGAAGTCCCGAATGGCTGTACACAACGCTGACAATAATGTACGGGAGGCGCGGGAATATTTTCGTGAAAGTGTATCTTTGTTAGTTGAAGTCAACAGAGCACTGAAGTGCGAGCCTGAGTGGCTTCCGCGCATTGAGGCACTTTTGTCCATGAAACAATTTTAGCCTCCAACGCCAGTCACTTCGGACTGGTTTAGCTTAGCCTTGCCCTGTTTCCTATGTTTTGAGCGATATGCCTGCCTATTTGACAATGTAAAAAATCCGGCAATAAAGAAAAAAAAAAAAGGAATTTGGCGGGGAGGAAGTGGCCGAGTGGGCTAACGCGCATCAGCTCGTAAGCTTGCGGTGGGAACCTCCTGGGTTCGATTCCCACTGCCCCCGCCGGTAACTTAGCGATTAGAGTGATCGTGTGTTTTTGTTGAATGCATTGTGTCGATTGTATGCCAAAAATGTGGGTGTGCATGTTTATATGTATCTACTCGCGAAAGTGGAAGAATTAAAATAAACTATAAATAATCGGCGTCCTTTTTTTTTGAGTACATTTAATTGGACGTTGACTGGCGCCACCTGGATTACTCATTTCCAGTTTCAATTTTTGTTGCGCCTGCCATCTGGTGGCAAGTGGCATAACCCCACTTTTTTTTTCCACCGGAAATCACGTCACTAGTTGCGTTTCCGGTCTTCCGTCGGGAGGTTGCGCTAGTTACTAGCTAGAGGTAGTAAAATACATGGATTCTACTTTGAGGCTAGTAACAGTTACTAGCTTCTTGACCTAGTAACCGTTACTAGCTTGACCGTTACCACCTAAGGTTACTAGGTACCTTGTAACATATGTGACAAGCGGTTACTAGCTCTTACCTAGTAAATACTACTAGCTTTTTTTTAAGAGTGTACAGGGCAATGAACAAGCTCACTCTAAGGCTCGCGCGCAGCTAGATATCCCCCGCGAGCCGAAGAGTGTGCAACATCACTTACAAGATCACAAGTACTCGCTTGCACCGGAGCTCGGTGTAGACTGCGATGAACCAGACTACGATCCCGAGGAGGCGAAGGAGCTAGCCAAACAAACCTCGAGACAGACCCTGAGGGCGGCCTTGACACCCTGTGTAGATCCGCTCCCGAGCGGGCTGGGCAGGGGAAACACGGTGCTGCTCCGGAGGATCGTAACAAACACAGCATGCACACCGGCGCGCATGGCACGTTGGTCTACGCGACCCACAACCTCCCACTGCAATTTCTGTAACGACCCCGTCACTCCTGTCGACCAGTATCACCTACTTTGGGCTTGCCCAGAGTTGGAAGAGATCAGACGGAAGCACACACCACCAGGGCCCGTTTGCTCGAAGCTGGTTAACTAACCGCGGTTAACCGGATTTCCCTACGAGGGGGAATTTTAGGTCATGTGACCGGCAGAGTAAGGACGGCGGGGAAACATGGCGGTGCCCCGGTGAGTGAGCGCCGCTCGCTTTGGAACTAATATCTCGTTGTAGCTGCAATATTGGGCGCGTTTGTCAGCAATGAATGGTTCAGGAGGCTTTCGATTTGCCTTACCTCACTTGAAACGCAAAGTATGAGCAATGACCTCGCCACATTTTTTAGATAGTCTTTCGATTCTGGCCATTCCTAAGCCTAAATGAACGCGATAGTTGTCGGCATGGCAACGTCTTTGAAAAGTGGATTGCCTTGACTCAATCGGCCGGGTACTGATAGCACACAAAAGCAGACAGCGTCCCCATAGACCTTTCGCTTAATTTCCCAAGCACCGAGGTGCATGCTACGAGTGTAGTTACACGCGCTGCGCGTGCTGACGTCTGCAGTAGTCAGTATTCTAAAGCAAAAAGCCTACAACAATTTTTGCCGTGCACGCGCGTTCGTCAAAGATTTATTATGATTATTTACTTCGAATATTTTATAAGTGGAAGGCCAGCGCGCGCCGATCGTTGAATTACACTTCCAGTGTTCTCCTTGATGTTAGGGTAAGTTACTAATAGGTCAATTTTCACTGGAGCCGAATTACAGGTTTTTGAATTTATGACGGTGTTATACACAGTTTTTACAGGCTGGCCAACAATGCTGCCGGTGTAACGCCCGCTTTTCAGTGCTCACTTCTTTCTCATCGTTTCTAGGACTGAACTTCGTCGTCCTCTTTCGAACTTGGAAGGAAATTTCAACGAGGCTTGTCTTCACTTCAGACAGCCAAATATTTATAAATTTTACATACAAGGGTTAATTTAGTTTTACCTTACTGATTATCTGTACCACGAGCAATAAAAATTGTTTCTTAAACTCAAATGTATGCCGCGCTGCGTCGAGAAAACACGGTAGCGCGCATTTTTGGGTCCCCCCATTTAGGGGACCTTTCCACGGAAGCCACTTATATTCGCTACAGCCAGGAGGTGACACCAGCTACCACCCCATAATAAAACACGGAGCTATCGCACATCCAGCCTTCGTCAAACTTGGCTAGGTACTTTTAGGTACCTAGTAGGGAAGGGTGGTTAACTTTTAACCGCGGTTAAAGTTAACCGGCTTCGAGCAAACGGGCCCAGACGTCACCAGCCTAGAGGAATGGACTCATCCTGAGGGTCCTCCCGACAAACGTCGAGCTGTCATGACCTCTCTTTTGGATTTTATCCACAAGGCGGGGCTGACAGCATATCTATCTATAAGTCCCCAAAACCCCCTTCCCCGGCCTTGATCCAAGCTCGTAAGCTACCGGTCCGATCCCCTCCCTTCCTTCCATAAGGCCAATAAACGCTTTCTGAGCGTGATGGAGGTCAGTGATGAAAGCGTTGCGAGTACAAGCCGGTGTACGAGTGCATGCCGTCAGTCCGATGATACAGAGCTATACTGGGCACAAAACAAGCTATCAAGTTTTGAAAAAAAAACAATTTTTTTGAACGCTCACAGAAATTAGGATTGCTAGCATACGACACGCCTGATCGCATTGGGCGCGTTCAGTAGCGGCCCCGGAGTCAAGGAGTCACTGACTCCTTCCACTGGACGGCCAAAAGTCACTTCCGGTGCACGTAACTCCGGGGCTTCGGAGTAGGGGTGTCGCGAACCGGCCGAGGTTCGAGTTCGACCAGGTTCGACTTTTTCGAACCTTTAGTGAAAAGTTCGGCGAACCTTGTATTGAGGTTCGACTGGTGTGCGCATGCGCGACAGGCTGGCCAGTTGGCTTCGGATTGGATGGCGATGGCTAATTGATGAATTAAGGGCACCGCTGATTGGTTATTTCAGTTAATACAGTACAAAAAATTAATTTAGTAACTTGTTTATTGATTAAAGGGATACTGAACCAAGGAATTTAGTGTCCATAATAAGTGGCGCACATTCTTTCCACGAGCCAGCAGCCGCCGGTGTGTGCGAGCACACGCAACAAAAATGACGTCAAAAGCCTCCATTCGTGGTTAAGATGACAGTGAAATGTATGGGCTTCGGGCCAAAGGAGAATAAAGACAAGTTTTTCATCTACACAGTCGTGTCTGGTGTAAAAGGTAAGCGATTAATTGGCCTAACAAGCACGTAGCTTTCACTTGTAGATATGAAAAGCCTGTCTTTATTCTCCTTTGGCCCGAAGCCCATGCATCTCACTGTCCTCTTTAGCGCGAATGGAGGTTTTTGACGTCATTTTTGTTGCGTGTGCTCGCGCACACCGGCGGCTGCTGGCTCGTGGAACGAACGTGCGCCACTTATTATGGGCACTAAATTCTTTGGTTCAGTATCCCTTTAAAATTGGTTTCTTTTAATTGCAACTGTTCAGAAAATAAAATAATTCTTTTGCATAAAAAAAAATTCTCCAAACCTAGACATGCTTGTATCAAGGCGTGGCCACACTGTCCACGAAGTCGAACCGGTCGAATCTGGTGAAAAGTTCGAAGGTTCGTCGAACCGGTTCGACACAGTCGAACCCCGAACGTTCGACCTAAAAATCCGGTTCGACAAAAGTTCGCGACACCCCTACTTCGGAGTCAAGCTCCGAAGCACCGAGTCTGGAGGCGGTGCACGTAGAGTCAAAGGAGCTAAAGATGACGTCATTTCCTAACTGGTGACGATTTCCGGCGCTAAAAGAGAAAAAAAAAAAAAAAATGGCGGAATAAGCTGCTTCGGTTCTGTCGCGGGTGTGCGGTTTGCTCGCTTTTGTTAATGAAAAGTGCTCAAGGTAGGACGAATAACGCGTTCGAATTTCTTTTTCAGGTAAGGCTCTTTCGGAAAATGCATTGGACCGTATTTTGTTTAAATTGAATATGCTAATAAATAACGTAAACGTTCATTTGACACCGTGTCTTGATCGCCGTTGCTCGGAAACTCGGTGAATATCGACGATAGTCCTGTCCGCGCTGAACAGAGCAAGGCAGGGTATGAACGCGAATTCGGTAGCTGGTGGGACACCCACGCAGAGCATGATCCCGATTGATGTTTTGTTTGCGTAGCTAAATCGGGGTGCACGTTGGCTGACGCTCGCTTCGGCCGACCAAACCTTGATCGCCGAGCGAGGCCGAACTTTCCGTGTGTATACCATACATGGGTAAATTACTTCCAAAATGTAATTTAATTACAATTACAATTACTTTGCTTCAAAAGTAGTTTAACTACAATTACAATTACCACTATGTGAAAAGTAATTAATTACAATTACAAATTACTTTTAAAAACTAATGAAATTACTTTACAATTACTTTTTTCTGAGAGCGACCCGACTTCGGCCATATGACTTTAAACGTGTTGTATAGAATGCAACGTATTTGTTCATTCCTTACTCCAATGTTCACATATTGTACTTTCTTTTTATGTATTTTGTTAAATTCATGATAGAACTTGACAGTATGGGGAAATAAAGTATTACGTCCTTATATTTTGTAACAACTAATCATAAATTAGTTGATATGCCGCAAGACGCCAGATCGCTAAAGAAAAAATTGGGTTGACAGACTTTAGTTATCCAGGCAAATAAAAATGTGAGTTAGTCATATAGGGATATTTGATAAGTGTTAATATAAAAGTAAAATCCACATGCGCTAATACGACCACATTCACATACAAACATCATGCTATTGTAAATTATCTACATTTAGTTGAAATTATAATGGCTCAGAAATATATAAGAACCAAATTGGGGCCCCCGAATCATTGGTGACAATATTCACAGGTGCGAGGTCAGTTTTCAAAATGCTTATGCAAATAATATCCGAAGTAAAACCAACATGAAATAAACTTGAAAATAATACAAAGGTATACATATGCGACAGTGCTGGAAGAGGGACGTAAAAAAAAACTGGCAAAAAATATAGAAAAATAACTTCATAGACAATTAAAATTCCCAACCTCGGCTGAAAGCTTGAGCTCAATTTGTTTTCTTTCAATATTTTGGCACGTTTACGCCATTGTTTTCTTCTCGCACCGCAGACGGCGCTACACGGCGCCGTTGAGGTAGGCTCCAAAGAGGGTTGCCTCTCAGCCCGCAGTGTAAGCAACAAAACAACAAACAATGCGACGCTATTTACGTGTGCGTGTGTGTGAGTTTGTGTCTATGTGTGAGTGTTTCAACGAGAGCTAGGCCGCTTGTGCGAGCGCTGGGGCTTTCAGAGAGGTTCCGTCGGCGCCGCAAAGTTTTGCAAAAGTAATTGTAATTGTGTTGGAAATTTTGCAATTACTGACGCTAGAAAGTAATTAAATTACAATTATAATTCCTTTTAGCCAAAAGTAATTAATTACAATTACAAATTACCAAGAAAAGTAATTAAATTACAGTAATTCAATTACAGTAATTGAATTACTACCCAAGTATGAGTGTATACGGATACATTTTATAGGAAGTTCGTTACGAATGGGAGAACAAACGTATGGCCGTATAAAAGTATCGCAACCGGCGGCGTAGATTCGCCGAGCTCTATATCTTGCGTGTGCTGACGACGTTTTTGTCGGTTTTTATAACAGTAGCTGCTTTTGCACCGCCAAGCGAAGGGCTCGATCGCGTTGCATCGCTTCAAACAGCAGCGCTGATGTGTACAGTCACTCGCTTTTTCTTCAACGACCTTGTCAAGACTTCTTCAATACCGGCGTCAAATAAAAGCGATCGTGCTCGCCATCGTCTGCTTAATGAAAAATAGAGCACTTTGGAATTACAACAGGTGTGAGGTGGTGAGAGAGATTTGGAAAGGGGTCATGGTGCCTGGCTTGACTTTTGGAAACGCAGTGCTATGCATGAAATCCGAAGTGCATGCAAGACTAGAAATAAAACAGCGCGGAGTAGGCAGGCTGGCTTTGGGGGCACATTGCAAAACGCCAAACCAGGGAGTACAAGGACACATGGGATGGGCGTCATTTGAGGGTAGGGAAGCTGTGAGCAAGATAGAATTTGAGGATCGGTTATGGCAAATGGATGGGGAGCAATGGGCACGAAAAGTTTTCAGCTATTTATACATGAGGAGTATAGACACAAAGTGGAGACAGCGCACTAGGAAATTAAGAGGAAAGTTTTTAGGCTATAGTGGAGTTACGGAAGAGCAGGTCTCAGTTAAGAAGAAAGTTAAGGCAACAGAAAGAGATTGGTGGCTAGAGGGAATGCAGACAAAGAAGACTCTGGAAGGCTATAGATTAAACAAAACAGTTATTTCCAAAGAAAGCATTTATAACAATTCTAGGGGAATCTCATTGTTGTTTGAGGCAAGGACAGGTGTTTTGCGAACCAGAACATACAGAGCGAAGTACCAGGAAATGGATACAGTGTGCGCTGCTTGTGGAGAGGAGGACGAGACGGCTGAGCACTTGATACTCTACTGTAAAGGGCTTCACCTTATGCCTACCGAAGACAACATAGATTTAATAAAGTCATTGGGCTTTAGAGACAGCGAAGGAAGAGTGGATATCAAGACAGTAGAGATTACCAAGCAAAGATTAAGTGAATGGTGGCAGAAAGCGAGAGAAACCTAGGTATTTTCTTATTAACTGATGGCAAGGGGGTTTTATGGCCTCACTTTCTTTTCAGTGCGGAGTGAATATAGTTTCACATTTAAATATTCCAAGCTAAATTTTTCTTTTAAAATTGGGCATCTAAGGACACGCAGGCATTTCTGTAGACAACTTTATTCG
>JABSTQ010010426.1:0-173831 GCA_013358835.2 Ixodes persulcatus
TTCCACCGATGTTATGAAGGCCGATCGTGTCAGTGTCGCAGTTTTGAAACGCTGTCAGTTCAGCTCAACACCACGCTACAGAAGACGCTTTGGAGTACTGCCGGTGCTTTCTCAATTTTATAGTAAAAATACGAATTGCATGAAAGAAAGTACCGGACAAAAACACTTCATACCGTGGCTTAAATCCTGAACATACTTCAGCGATCTCACTTTCCTCGGTTAGGGCCATCTGCTTTGTCAGCGAATGAAGAACATTTTGATAAAATAAAGGCTGAAAAATACTCCCCGTGTCAAGTTTTCTAATCGCAGTCACTGGTTGATGCCATCCCGTCGTAATTTCCGGCTCTTCGAACGCACTAGCACTTTGCAGAGTCACGTTTCCAGCGACGCCGCGTCGCACACGAACGAAGGTAAACAATCAAGATGGCGGAGTGTTCCCCGCGTTGTCCGCGACGTCAGCGCGGTGTGACAGGGTTGTCGGACAACAAATCGCGCAACGCGGTTGCCGGGCGGCAGCAACATGTTACCCGACTGTTGTTGTAGCCGCGATGTGACAGGGTCGCCGGCAACACGAGTTCCTCGTGTTGCCGGATAGAGTTGTCCAACTGTTGCCTCAATGTGACAGGGCCTTAACCCAACCACACGCATAAGAAGAAAACCGCAGGAATGCTGCAAATTTATATGGAGTGATTCGTTTTGTTGGTGACTGCACGCGCACAAAGGCAATGTTCGCAGTGACGATGCGCTTTTCGAGCTGCTCAATTGCTTCATCGAACTGTGGCGTGAGCTGCTGTCGGTCCTAAGGTGAAACGTAATTTACTGTAGTTAGAAATTATTAACTGCGTCCTGTTTCGTTCACCGACACTGTGTTGTTCTTTTGCTCTATGAATCCAATGTGGTAACCTCTCTTTTGACTCTTTGTGGGATATGTCGGAATGGTTATCATGGTTGTTATTGTGGAAAGCGTTCCCGGCTTTCCCCATCACCTCGCGTTTTCTCCCGCTGCTGCATGTGTCCGCGCCGCCTGACTTCACGTGACATAGTCCACAAGACAGTGCTGACTCGTCCACCATTATCGGGCAAAGGGAAAGGTCAAGTGGAGAGGGAGAGAGCCCCCCACGTTGGGCGCCGAAATGTGGTAATTGCTATGTTCGCCCGCCGGTAAGCGGCTCCCACGTGGTCCGCAACCAACCGGACCGGACCGGACCGTCCGTTGACTACGTGTTCAAAGTATACAAGAAACGCATCAATACAAAGAATATCCGAGGAGTAGAGTTCCGCTCTTGTTTATAGGACAATCAGTAAACGCTACGCCAGTTTTGTCCACCGATAACGCATGGGATAACTACGGCCAGCGTGAGAATTTCCCCGCCTCCCGGACCACGCGGTTCACAAAGAGCTAGGCGTGACCCTCTGGCCGACACTTCTACGCGCGGTGTCAGCCATCAGAACACCATAATATAGAAGTTGTTAAATATATGGGTGTGCAGTTCTAACTGAATGAGACGTACACGGTTCCAATACTTAGAAGCGTGCAGCTATCATGAACAACAACGGTTTGAGGAAATAATCGCCTTTCTGACTCGGGTGGCACTCACTGTGCGATTGATAAAATAAAGTCACGTATGCGTAATGGGGCAGAATAAAGAGAACGTTGCTACTCACTCATTATGGTATCAGTGAAGTTGATTGATTTTTTACTTCGGTAATATTTCTGAGTGCACAATCTGTGCTAGGCTAAAGTCATTATATAGTTCATAAGCCAAAAAAAAAAAAAATCAAAATAAGAGGTAGGATTAAATTTGTATTTTTTAAGTTTTATACTGCGGACTTCGATTGCAAAAAATTTCCCTCGAAGTCATAACTAAACAATAAGGATAGAGACAAAACACAAAATTGAATGGCGCTTTTTTTCGTTTATTGGATCATTTGCTTTTACTAAAACACCACACCAGCAGCATTAAGACACCAGCACGTCTGATGATCCTCCGTCTGGATGAACCGCAAAACGTTTTAGAGACCATATAAAACAATCTATATACCGGACTACGACAAACCAGTTACATAGTAGGATCGCGGAACTTTATTTGAAAAATCTTTAACATAAAACATACATACTCCGATGTCTCATCAGCTCGCTGGGCCGTCAGACCAAAGCGCGTGTACATAGAGGGCAGGCACATGTATAAATAGCATTCCAAGTACTAAGCTGATGTTGTGACGTAATTGTAATGAAATATGCAATCGTTACAGCGTTTCTCTTGTAGGGTTGAGTAGAATCGATTTAAATGTTGAGGGCCATAGAAAGGGGGCATGTCGTTAGAAGTGTGGGCCTCCTAGTGAGCTGCCAGCGGCTAGACGGCTTTAAGAAAGGGGAGAACCGAAGTGCTTTCTGGTATCTCGGTTCCACGTTTAGACCTTTGCAAAAGTTGCCTTCTGCGCGTTGCCATCTTTGTCTGCTGGGCTGCGGAACGCCTTTTGAGCATGCGCTGTTCTTCTGCTCTGCTGTATACCGGATGCTGCGCATGCGTCCACAGCTTAGTGACTCAGCATTTTCCGCCCGGTAGCTTCATTCGAAACTGCCGCTGGAAAGGTCTATATACTCAGGAACTTTGTGACGGAAAAATCAAATCCTCGTTAAGTTTACTCCGATGGTACCACGACAGCGTCTTTCACTTTCGCACTCCATATGCCAGGTTACTCAAAAGAGTATTTCGCATTTGAACCGACCAAATATAGCGCACATTGGTTCCTATACGCGCCAACAACGCGCGAACGTGGGGCAGAACGAATAAAAAAAAGAGAACGTGAACCTTCAGGAACAGCGCGGATATGACGAACGGGGTCGATAGCACTACGAGAGTTGCCACTGACCCTCGAAAAAAAGAAGCTCAAAGATGCAATTAGAAGCGAAGGAAAACAAAGATGAACACGGCTGCAACACAACAATATAACCACCACTACGTATTTACTCGGGTAATAGCCGCACTGTTTATGAAGAAAACCTGAGGATTCGCTTTTGCGCGGAGCCCCGCGGATTGCCAATCACCGCGATCGACAGCATGATTCCAGCTGTTTACACGACAGAGACAACGTCTTCGCGCGAAGATACCATCTATGAAGGTTGCATTGCATGAAGACTCGTGTTCTTGACATAGTTATTCGCTATGTTATTTATGCGGAACGCGGTGATTGACTGTATGTGTGCTTTGCGGGAAAGTAGACACAAGGGCCTTGTTAATAAATAGTCCGGCTATTACTCGAGTAAATACGGTAATACGGTACGACGATAAACATTGACGAGGGACGGCCGACCTACATTAGCTGCGCGCGACCAAACAGCCATTAATCCGCCGAGAGTATACATTATATACATACGATATATATATATATATATAAACGCACACGCCAACGCACACCCGCAGGTATACTCGCAGACAAAAAAAGGCGATACGTATAAGTTTCCGTCAGCTGAAACTCATATTTTAGACGCTATACTCGTGAACGCTTTATGACTCTACGCTTTTAGTTCCTCGGATTTGTATACGCTCGTACGTTCTTTAAAGCACTGCTGCCCACGCTATTTCTGACCTGATATTCGAAGCTGCTGCGAAGCTAGGAAAGGAAAGGAAGTCTTATATCGAGTAACACTCAGACAGAAGCCTAGCGGCAGGAAATCCGCGTTATTAATTTCTAGCAGGTGCCTATATCCGACACCGAAGATTTCGGCAGCCGGGCCGCCATTCGGGTGCCGCTCTGAAGACTGAATAGTAACAAGTCAAATGGCCGCCCCCGTCTCCATCCACTCCCTAGCCCCTACGCCTTTTTCATTAGTGCGTTTTCGTTTTCACACCGACGGCGTGGGAGAGAGGCCGCGAGCACTTCGTCATCTTTACTGCTCCGCCGCATTTTTTTTCTATCGGCTGTCTCGTGTGACGCCAGCCGCGAAAAAGGAGCGCATTATACGCGGCGTCGACATGCTACTTTCCTTCGTCCATATATGTGCCGCTCGAAACCTGTAACTGCGCAGTTCTTTCTAGGGCAGCTCATCGAGTAAACAACGAGGATAAGCGGAAAAAGGGGAAACGCGTGGGAGAGATTGGGAAACAAATGACGGGTCAGTCTGAATGGGCTGAACTCCACTCGTTCAGCACAAAAAAAAGGGGGCTCCAAAACGATTTCTCAACAGTAATACCAAATGCGCTAATGCGTGTGCTTTTAATCATACTAAACATAGCATTTGACCACGCAGGTTCTTACAGTCTGTTGTTTCTCGGTTTCCGTAGCCTCCGAAAAGCGCGTTTTTTATGCTTCGGGGGCCGATGCGATAGCAGTGACATATCACTTCAGTACCACACGCTATCCTGTGCCTGGTGAGCCTCGTTGATGTTTTTATCTAAAATTATACAGCATGTTATAGGTAGAGTGACACATGATTAGAGAACTGAAACAATACTGGCGTTAAGTTTCAGTTGCCAATAGGTCCATTTTCAGCGCGAGACATCTATTGGCGACGCCAGTGAAATCGAGGGCACCCAGCGCGGCTATTAGCCCCGAGAAGGCATGGTTGACACTGCCAGGCAAAGCGTGAATCGCAGCTGGTATATGAAAATGAAAAAAAAATATGACCACAATTGCAGGAGCATGACTATAGATTACATCTCACACAATCAATACTGCAGATGGTCTCAATGAATGGGCAGGTTATGTATACTATTTCGTTTGTTTTGTTTTTTGTACCTCTATTTTTGAACAAAAAGGCCGATGTAGAAAATCTACATGCTGCTCGAGCAACATGATAAATATAGTCTGCGCCATGGAGAGAGAATCACAAGTGAGACAGCCCAAGTAAAGGGGCAAACTAAAGAAAGAAGGAACATTTAGTTATATAAATTGCTCACATTTGACCTTTGCTGGATTCGCATAGTATTTCAATGGACCCCACTAGTGGTATCTGTGGACTTGTTTATATCATCCCTCAAGTAACGTACAACAAACGCAAGCGAAGGAGTCTAGCCCGTTATTAGTCTCTTAGTCTATAAAATTAAGATTTTAGCTAAATCAAGTTGTCCTGAAACTAAAATAGCAGGAGCTTTTCTCACGCAAGCTTTCACTCTTCCCAGGTTCCAGATTTTCTGCTACTAGTGCAGCATCTACTACTGAACAGCCGTTCGAATGCTTGCTGTTCCTCCTGTTTTCCTCTGTTGTCAGAGAGTCGAGCTGTAGGGAGTTTGGTGGCCGAGGAAGCTTTATGGGACCTGCAGCAGTGTCTCTTTTATTTGGAAATGACATTTCAAACTAAACGGTGTACTTTCCGAATACACAAGGCTGGAGTAAAAAAAATAATGCAAGGAAAAAGTATAAGCATTCGAAATTGCAGTACTAGCTGTGCATATTTTTCGCAGTTAAATAATTTCACACAGGCGACTGGGGCAATTCGGCCGCTCTTCCTGCTACCATACAAACTAATTTTCAGCAATTGTTCATCTTCGAAAACATGAAACATGCCTGCATACGTGTACGAACTATTTTATTAATTCAAGAAGGTGCTACATTTATGCAAAACAACCCTGTTCCACGAGCACTTCAAAAGGCTTCAGACCCATGACCTTTAAAATATCTGTAAACCAGCGCATGCACATTAACACGCGCAGAGTCTGTGTCGCGAGCTAAGTTGCCGACCGCCCAAAGGCCTTTGATATAAATGCCTTTTGAAATGTCTGCAAAGCTAGGTGTAATATTCTCCTAACTCATAAACATGCAAGGAGCAGAATTCCAGCGACTGAAACACTTACGCCGCCGATTCACCGACCCCTCGCACAATTGCCTTGTGCCGTGTGGACCGACAGGGAGGTTCATGGGCCGAATTGCCTCCGCCGATAGCTTTCGGAATCTCTAACCCAATTATAAAAGTAAAAGTGACAAGCACGCTTTTAAAATTTACGGAAGCATGTCGGTATCGGCCTATACCCAGCGTCTTGTACACCAGGTAAACGATGTCCCGCTCCTCGAAGTGCTTGCGGCACGCAATGTCCAAACCAGAAAAGAGGGGCAGGGGGGCTGGGAAACGAGACGGATGGGAGATCGCGGAGCGGAGTCCTTCCCCTGACGTCACGGTACACCTCACCCAATCAGGGCGCGGTGAACGCGGCGACGCTTGTGTTCGCTCTCCCCCCCCTTTTATTCTCTTCCAACATAACAACGCGATCTCTCTCTCTCTCTCTCGGGGCTTATAGTCAGTTACAGTTAAAGAAAAGTTGTCGAGGGAATGGAGGGCTAGGAAAGAGGGAGGAAACCAACTGCTGGAGAGGAGGAGACCCACCGTCCTCTCCAGCGTTTCGTCTTCTTCCTCCTCCTCAGCTTTCCTTTCCATCGAAAACTTTCTTTTTCGTCTTTCCATTGAAAACTTCCGCAACTCCAGCCGGGCGTTCGCCTTCTCGCGGACGAACGAAGAACTAGAGAAGCGGGGACGGCAGCGGCAGCGGCGGCGCGGAAACGGTGGCAGGGACCGTCGGCCTTGATGCCTGAAGCCGTTTTAACGAAAAAGCGAGCGCGTTAAAATAGCCATTCTTGTGCTACACCTTGCAACAGCGTTGAACGAAGGACCGCGATGTCTAATTTTAATAGGGACCTTTCGTATACCGAATACGCTGCGGATTTCAGGTCTTGTGCATGGCCGCCAGCTCTGTCTCTGCTGAAGGTGACGGCAAACGCGCCCGCTAGTAACGTAGAGAAGTACGGTCTACGAAACGTCTGTTCTTTGCCTTAAAGGGGCGGTGCAACGATTTTATGATTAAAAGAACTTGTATCTTGTCATTTTTACGTTGTTTATCGTGTCCTGGAGGATACAGAAAACACCTCCTTCATTAAAAATGTCGCGATTCCGCTGCACAATCGCAAAACAAAAGTTGAGCTTTTTCGTCCACCTGCAGCCCCAAGTGGCAGCCGAAGGAACTACGGCGAAAAGATTACGTGATCTCGCTTGGCTCTAAGCTGCCGCCTAATGCCCGCTAATGTCAGCAGAGAGAGGGAGAGGAAGCGTCCTCCGAGATAGCACACGGGAACCTACACGGCACTCCGAATGACGTCACTGGGAGTGCGACCAGGTGTGATCCTGAAGACTGGGAGTGAGTTGAGGGGTGCCCGAAATGCCAATATTTATCTTTTTTTTGCGCAACAACTAGGACACGCAGGCGAAATCGGTTTTCTGTTCTTTACTCAGAGGTGTCAGAGGGCAACTTCCCCAAATCTTTGACCGAAGACCAGAGATCGTTGCACCCCCCCTTTAAGTAAGAGATAACTGGTCGCGTAACGGTATGTCGAGCAATACACATCGGGATGCGGAAGCACGTCGCTGCGTTGCCAATTTCCCCGCAGAACATCAAAACTCGGCCCCGATCGACCAAAATAACAGCTTTGGCTGTCATTTTGGTCGATCGTGACTGGCAGTCACGTGAACAGAAGTTCACGTGACTGCCACCAAGGCAGTCACGTGAACTTCTGAAAGCTTTCGACAGCGTGCATAGCCGACAGAACGGCCGATAGAGACGTCGTGAACCAAATGGAACTTTTTCTAGTAAGCTTCGTCCCATGCGCACACCCCCTCCCCTGGTCTCGCTTCCCGTTGTCTCCATCTTCGCAGGGCACCATCCTGGACGACCAACGTCGTCCGCACCTATTTTTCCGCATATTTCGTCTTTTTTGACAATCCATTTCCTGGGTATCGCTAAAATGGGGAACACAAAGCAATGAAAACCGATAGAATGACACGAGCCGCACTTTAACATACGAAGACCCGCATGCGAATCGCGAGCCGAAGCTTAGCCTTTCCTGCTATAGACCTATCGCAGTTTAACCCTAATGCCCTAGCCCACGCCCGAGGAATTGTTGGTACGACGTTGTCTTCTGGTTGCTCTCCCTTCGTACCGCCTCACCTCCGCGTTGATGTCTTCTCAACGTTTAATGTTTTAGCTTTAATTATTCCTTTTTTATCTATTCCAGCGTATCATCCTTAATTGTAAGTAAATGTATTTCGTTCTGCGTGCTGTCTTTTTTATATTTAATGTTTTTATGTATATTTCGTCGTTCTCAAGGCGGGCGTCAGCGGACATTACGCCGCTGCTTACGCCGCTGCAGAGGTAACTGTTGTCACGACACTCTATCGCGCTAGAAGCTCGGCTATTTGACCTGAATGCAGTTTTGAGGGTGCTGTTTCTAATGGCAGTGCACATGTCATCACTGCAGACAGACTAATGACGTTAATCGCGACGCGAGAGCCGACTGCTCCTCGATCTGGCCCCGACCAAGTTCGCTCTGCTGAAATGTGAGCGTTGAACTCTCAAGCACCGTTAGCTTGGCGAAGAGGCAAGGCGCTGCTTTGTCGTCGCAAATACTCTGTCCTTCAAGCGTCTGCGAAGCCGTTCCAGCGCTCGGGGAACCCTACGCAGTGCCATTGAACAATTGATAGCGCAGGATCGCAACTTTCCATTTGTGAGTTCCGGCGGTTCATCGCCGAGTTGGTTAATAAATCGCTCGCATTCAAGTCGCGACGATAATCCTGCCGGTGCTCGCAGAATGCCAATAGGCGCCAGTAAGGTTGCCATGCCGTGCAGGTGGTTGTGCCGAGCACTGGAACGGCTTCACAGGCATTCGCAGGGTAAAGGGTAGTATTCTCAATGACAAATCTGCGTCCTGCATTATCAGCAAGCAAATGGTGCTCGAGAGTCCCGAGTTCACAATTCAGAAGAGCGAGCGCGGTCAGCCAGTGGGCTATTGAGTCGCGATAGCTACGTCGTTGCTTTACCTACACTCATGACATGTGAACTGACATTCGAAACAGCTCTTTGAAGGCTGCATGCGGGTCAAATAGCCGAGTTTATATAGCAACTGACTGTCGTGACAACGGTAATATTCACCTCGACATTTGCGTAAGCAGCGGCGTAATGTCCGTCGATGCTTGCATCGAGAACGACGAAATATACATGACAAACACAGTTGTCGACACGGATGGGTATCGGCTCCTTTATAACTGACACTAGTGCATCCTTTAAAGGACTTCTGTATCCATTAAAACACATCTCTTTGCGACAAAACATTTCAATAATACTGTGCACAAAGTATATTTTTTATAGATATCGGCACCAGACGCCTTTTGAGATCGCAAAAACAATGACTCCTCCACTTGTACAAATTACGCCCATGGGGCAGCCATTCTTTCTCGCACCTCAGTCACAACTGAACTGATTTAAAGGGTTGGTGAACCGAACATTTTGATGTCTATAATAAGTGGCGCACTATCTTTTCATGAGTCAGCAGCCGCCGGTGTGCGCGAGCACACGCAATCAAATTGACGTCATCACATTCCCCATTCGAGCTTATTAAGCGTGAATAGGGGATATGATGACGTCAATTTCGTTGCGTGTGCTCGCGCACACCAGGGGCTGCTGACTGAAGAAAAGGCAGTGCGCCGGTTATTAGAGACACTGAAATGTTTGGTTCACCATCCTTTAAAGAAGGGCCCTGCAAGGACTTTTTTACTGGTTTTTATTTTGCACCAAACCTGAGCGCACTGAACGTAGTAACTTAGTAAAACTTTTCTTTTCTCAAAATTCGCTTTATTTTAAAAGTTATAGGCAAATTAAAATTACGAAAACAAGCAAAAAATAACCTCCCTCATGACGTCCTTGGTTGCTTGAGTGGCCGTGAACTAGAGGAAGGGTAGTGGGCTCATCTTGAGCGCTCACGGCTGCCGCACTCCGTGTCGACGGCGCGAGAGGGCGCCACTAAAGAATGTTTTGGATAGGCTGTATGCAGCGGGCAGCCGGGGCGGCTCTCATTGCATTTGCTGCGCGATTAAACACTAATTCGGCATGACACTTCATTGGCCACAAACGACAGCAAACACGGGGTAAAGATCAGTTCAGAATGGGAGCTACTTCGCGCTGCCATACCGCGAAACGGCCAAACCTCAAGACAAAGCTTCTCGCCGAAGGCCTTCGGAACGCTCGGAGCTGGTCGGATCATCCTGTCCATACGACCGCAGCGCCGCCGCGTACATCCGGGACCTTTCCGTGTCGGCGCGTGATCCCACTACTCCTTTCTAGTGTGCGCCGCCTTTTCCACCGCTCGGTGGCGGGTATGTCGACGGGTCATTTCTCGTTTCCGTACTTTATAAACTGCATTCGTTTCTTTTCTGATCTAAAATACTGAACCAAAACTACTTTTATAAATAATTGAAATGGTTCGCGCAACTTATATTTTGTAGTTCGACTAAAAAGAAGCTTTTAGAGGCTCTGACCAGTAGTAAGCCCAGGACCAAAGACGTCACATTTTGCGCGCTTTTGGTACCACGGGTCGCCCTCGTCGGTGGAGGAGGTTTCCGCGTCGTCCAGTTAAAATATGACGCACTGATATTTAGTTACTCTCTCTGTGCCCGCTGGCTTGCCCGAACTTCAAGGGACGTGGAAACCGCAAAAAAGGTAGACGCTTAAATATGACTGCAGGGCCCCTTTAACACAGTGGTCTCAAACTCATTTGAGCGTGGGGGCCACATAGCCGGCACTGGGAAGCCCGGGGGCCAACGTTAGACCGGGGGGGGGGGGGGGGGGGGGGGGCTGACTCAAGAGATATAAAAGACAAGAGACCACATGCTCTATGCTTTTTTTAAACTACATTTTGTCAGCGACATTTTTAGATTTCATTTGTTTATATGACTACTTTGGGCCCTGACCTGATGTGATAACAAGAAATAAAATGACACCGCCCCGCAAACGTGCTGGCATTTTAATAGAACAAGAGAACAAGTACATTGTCGTTCCCGTTGCTCAATTCACTCAGGAATTAACCAAGCTCAACATGTCTCTAAGAACAATCAGTTAATTATTTGACAGTTCTTGCTTTCCCGACGATTTCTATTACAACAGACATACTTGTCGTTTATGGTAATTTTTTTTTCTAGGGCGAGAATTTTAAGCATGTAGCTTTATCTGTGGCAGTTTCTCCTGCTGATCGATAGTTCGCCCAGCCGAGATGCGTCCTTCAACAAAGCGCTCGCCCTTGCAGCCTAGTAGCGGAATTGTTGGAAATTACAAAAAGATCGGAAGCACAAACTAAAGAGAAACAAAGGGCAAGTGAACGCAGATAAGTAAAAACTATGTGAATACGTTAAAAGAGCGGAGCGACCTTTTGAGCGAAAATAAATCGTCGAGATGAGATCACAATGGGCGCGTTCAGTAGCGCCTCCCTTGCCTCCGAACGGAGTGACTCGAGTCAGAGCTCTTTGGATTTTCTCGCCGGAAATCGTCACCAGTCAGGAAATAAGGTCATTTTTAGCTCCTTTGACTCTACGTGCACCGTCTCCGGACTCGGTGCTTCGGAGCTCGACTCCGAAGCCCCGGAGTTACGTGCACCGGAAGTGACTTTTGGCCGTCCAGTGGAAGGAGTCAGTGACTCCTTGACTCCGGGGCCGCTACTGAACGCGCCCAATGGCGCATGCCATTTCTAGCGCTCGAGACTTGGGAACCGGGATACGTAGCCGGTTGCCTGCGGGCCGCGTCTCAGCGAGTCGCGGGCCGCATGCGGCCCGCGGGCCGCGTGTTTGAGACCCCTGCTTTAACATATTCCAGCCTGCACAGGAGTGACTGGAGAGACAGCAACCTTGTACGAAAAGTGCCGATAAGACAGTGCGGCCCTTTACATGCAACCTTCTAACTTGGCCTTCTGATCCTCCGTTTCCTTCATCAATCATTATGGTTCTGTTAGCCCACAGAATGGAGGATAGTTAATTTTAGATTAGTTAATTAAAAAAGTCAGCTGCACTAGGCTTTGGTTTTTCACTTGTTTTAAATAGTCACTTTTGTTACGTAAAGTTGTCGAATATTGATAAAGATACACCTTTTCATAGCAGTCGTAGGTTTCATTCCTCTGGTTTTATTATGTTATTCTAATTTCTGTGCCTGGGTGTTTATGGTTTCTTTCTAAGCATTTGTTAGTTCTGTCTTATAGCAAATAAATACAAGCTCTTGCCTTAGACCAAGACATTGAACATAGTTTCGTCTCCATTATTTCACCTGTTCTCTCTCTCTCAATCATTATGACTACCACTGGGATCCTCACATTAAGCTTAGTTTATTTATGATCCACATTCTTCTCCAAAATATATCATTCAGATCCCCGAATCAGCCTTCATAAGCATTTCAAGTTTTTGTGAGTACTTGAAATATTTCTCCAACACATTTTATGAACAAATATTGGAACAAGCAAGGGCATGACTCTAGGGCTGGGTTTCCAGTTGTTTGCCAAGAATAATTTAACCATACATATTTGTAGTAAAATGTGAAGCGCAGCCAAAAAACTAATGCACCATGTGTTCTTATGATGCCTACTTCACCACACAATATACGTGCATTGCAACGAAGCACACCCGAAAAATAAAATTAAATATTCTATATAATTCTAATAACGATATAAAATATATCGAAGCGCCAATGCGATCACCTAACGATTATTAACTTCTACACTACTGCAGAACATATGGTAACATCTGTACCTAGAGGGGCATGGCATATATGTTGTGGCACAGTACACGGCGTGTCCACCTAGCTGAACAAAAAGACGGCGGCGATCTTCGAAGTACGAAACCTCCCTCTAGTTCACCACATCGTGACGACGAGAACGGTCGTCTCTTGGCACCACACGCCGCAGCCTGCCCCAATAAATTGCTGAACAAATCTCGCATCGTAGTCGTTATGATTTTTTGGCGCTTGTACAAAGCGCGGTCACTAGAGAAGCTGCAATTGTGGAACGACAGAGTTTTCCGAGGCTAAGATTTTACTCGCGAGAAAAGTAAACTTCTCTGAAGATTGTCGCAGAGCTTTAGAAACAAACGAAATAGAATTTTCGTTGATCTATTGTCTAAATGAGTCGTTCACCGCAATCTGATGAGAACGGCAGACGTGTTGACAGTCAGCTGATCGCCAAGATCATGGCTTTCCGCTATTCAAGACACCGATTGGGAAAGAAAAAATATGTGTTCAAAGTAAAACTAAACAAGGTTGTAAATAGCAATACGTTACAGATGTGCGCGAATAACTACGAATAAGCTCCATGAGAAAAAAACCTACGGGAAGACAGAAATGAGCCTCACACTCTTAAAAAAAAGGGTACTGTAGTACCTTCCTTAAGGGGGTAACCGACGTGCACACAGGGCAACCCCTTTTGGAGGTATCGTTACCCCCTGCAACAAGGGTGCAAACTTACCCCCTGGGTTAGGGTGCAACATTGCCTCCTTTTGGAGGTAACCTTAGTTCCTTTTGGTGTTAAAATTGTATCCTTTCAGGGTCACCCTTTACCTCCTTTAGGGGGGAATTTCAACCCTTTTGAGAGGTAAGACGACGTAATTGAGGGCGCTGCTTTTACCTCCTTTTGGAGGGAACTATGATCCACTTTGTGGTTAAATGCACACGATGAGGAAAACAGCTCAGAAATCGCGGACTACGAAGAACAAACACGACAGGACAGTGCTCTCCTGTCGTGTTTGTTCTTCGTAGTCCGCGCTTTCCGAGCTGTTTTCCCCATCATGTATAACAGCAACCAACTGGCCCAGTTCACCACCTTATTACAGGTTAAATCCACACTTGATGGAATCACTTTTACCCCCTAAAGAAAGGTACTATGGCCCTTTGTGGGTGTGATAGTACGTGCTTGAAGGGTGGGCCTTATAAGAGATGAAGACGGCCTAGTTCTGAAAGTAAATGACAATGTTTTATTGTGGCTGTCACAAACAAAATGGCATAAAAATCAATGGCATGACTAGACATCTTATAAAAGTTCTAAGATGAAACCACTAAGGGCAATAATGGCATCTGGAAAAACACTTTCGGGGCTCTAGTCGTAACTAAAGATGATCAAGAGGCATAATGCAACCAGAAAGATGATCTAGAGGCAGAACGCAACCAGAAAGATGATCTAGAGGCAGAATGCAACGCGGCTTCGAGGTCTCCCTCCACTGCCACATAGCTGGGCGCCTCAGGATTAATTAGGCTTGAGCTGACAGCCACCGGGTAGATTGCACTGCCTGCCTGGAACCAAACAAATGTGGAAATCATGTGATATGAAGTTGAAACATATCATCCCCAATTTAAAGAAACTGTGAAGAAATATTAGATTTTTCTAAGACGCATGTGGAGCATTTGATGGGCAACTGATTCCAGCATTATAAAGCATCGACCATACTTACCAGACGTGACCAGTTTAACAGTTGACTAACTACCACTGACTAAAATTATCACATGGCGGGTGGTAATCGTAGATTAGTAAGCACTTTGTATTCACCGGTCATGTTTAAATTTGTCACCCGATTTACTTAGGTGACCAACAAATCTTAGTCAAATGGGTACAACTACTGTAGCAGGTTAGTATATACAAGTGCTGATTGTTGGGCGAGTTGGTTTGTACGTGAAAAAACATGATTGCGCTTGAAGACAAGGACAGAGGAAGAACATACACCACAGAGCGCTACACCACATTAGCTACTCAGCACCACAGCAGGTCCCTATGACCGCCAAACCTAACTGCCGAACTTTGGCAAATATGCAAATATTTTTGCCGAAGTGCTCTGCTAGATTAAGATTGAATTTATGTTTTATTTAGACATGAGAAGAACAGCACACATGGACGAAAACACAGCAAAAGAACACACCGAAAAAGACACACTGAAGCGCCTTGTGTGTCTTACTCTAATTTATTTACTCGAAGTATACCCTCAACTTTCTCTGGAAAATGAACGAACACCACACACACAAAGAAAAGATGAAAATCGAGAACCTCATTTCAAGTGCCCAAATGCGAACAAGAACATCAAAATAATATATCTGACTACGCTTACCTGCAGTTGCGTCCAAGGTAGCAGGCATCCAGTACCCTCGACGAAATCGCCCTACAACGTTGACGCAGTAGGAACGAAATATATTCAATCAACTTCAAATAATGCAAACGTAGCCATCAGACTCGCCTATTGCATGATCAGCTTTTAAAAATGCCTGATCACACGAAAAAAAAAAATGCAAAGACAATATACTTGCTAGTCTCTCTGCCGGCAATAACTTAATGACCTTATTCAGAAATATACTACTATTAATGTTTGCGAAGCGCACGAATAATTTCTAACTGCCGAATGTCGAATTTCGGCAAATATGTAAATTTTTTTTGCCGAAGCAATTTGCCAGAATAAAATTTAAAATTGAATTTATGTTTTATTTAGACATGAGAAGAACAGCACACAAGCACGAAAACACAAAAAATAACACCGAAAAAGACACACTCAAGCGCCTTGTGTGTCTTACTCTAATATATTTACTCGACGTATACACTCAATTTTCTCTCGGAAATCAACAAACAGAACACACAAAATAAACATAAAGATCAAGAGCCCCATTTAAAGTGCACAATTGGGAACAAGAAAATCAAAATAAAATATCGCACTACGCTTACCTGCAGTAAACAGTGTTAAGAACTGTCACGAGTTCTTCCAAGGTAGTTGGCATTCAGTACCCTCGACGAAATCACCCTGCAACGTTGCCGCAGGACGAAAGATATATATTCAATCAACTTCAAATAATGCAAACTTGAGCCATATCTAACTCCCCTACTGAATGATTAGACTTTTAAAAAAAGCCTGATCACAGTTAAAGAAAATGCCAAGACAATATAATTGCTAGCCTCGCTGCCTGTAACAACTCCATGACCTTATTCCGTAATATACCACTATTAATGTTTGCGAAGCGCACGAATAATTAGCTCAGATATTTATATTCGGTATTTCAAGGTAAAGTGACATTTTACAAAACTATTTATTAAACCTCGTTAAATTCAAAAAAAAAAAACGCTGACATTAAAAACAGTGTTTAACACTGACTTTCACAAATATCAACGACGTTGAGAATTAATCGCGCCAGTTGGCCGGTGCCGCCAATGAATGCCTGATCGACTACTGCTCTGCGAAAAGAACAAAAAAAAAAACAACCACCTTATGAAATTTTCAAATATTTGATCACATGCTCAATTTAACGTCCGACGCGACACACCAACCGCCCCCAAAAGAGAAAACCTCATACCCCTCACGCCTTAAACGTAGGCGACCCCCGATACAAAAGGCGTCTTGTCGTCCGGCCGCCCGGCTCGCCGAACCGCCGCTCTCCCCCTTCCTCCACCCGCAGACACATACACCGGGAAAAGCTGCTGGCTACGCCACTGGTTAGCGTATGTCAACCTTCTAAATATGCGCTAGTGCAAGCGACAGTCATTCCTGTTCTTGCTCTTTATGAACTTCAATGATCTAAACCGTGTCTGCGTTCGCGCCACACACTAATTTTATCGAACGCTCGACGCCTTCAGACGTGCCAACATGTGCGCCAACCCTTTGTCTAAGGAAAACGGGGGTCGTCTTTCCGGGCGGTCATAACCAACGCCAACTGCCGCCCGCGCAGAACATTTCCTTACCTGCATACGGTGCACACGACTTGGATCTTCGACTGAAGTCAATGCAGCGCTCTCGGTGACCACGTAAGAAGAGACTGAGCCGAACAGAACAATAAAGAACGTTCCTGCGCTGGGACGCCTCCGTCGAACGTTCGAGAAGAAAGATCGTTATGCCGAGAGCGTCGGCGCCTTCCCCGCCGACGCTTCCGGCCGGCCGGGCAGGCGCTCTCCCACGCATGCGCGAAGAATGACGTGTAATACGAGGAGACCAATTAGCGAACTCGTTTGCGCCTTCCTACAGCCAATCGCAGCGCCCAGGCTTTGGCAGTGCCCAAACAGGTGCGCCCTCTGCGAGGTAATACTTGACTCCTTGGTGCTCCTTCGCGGTGAACTTCACCTGGTAGCACCGCATTCTTCATGTCTGCTGCACCTGAGGAGGTAACAAGCGGAGCGCTTCCCCCCTGGCCGGGAGGAGTGTGGTAAAGGTGGTCTGTTACCTCCTTTTGGTCCCCTTTCTTTCTAAGAGTGCACTGCTGCGTACCTTCACCGGTTAGGGCTAGTGCGCACTCAGAGTGGGGAGCCAACTTGAAAACAAAAGTCGATAAACACTTCACACGACAATATTTGTATCCTTATCGTCATCGAAGGTCATTTAGTCGAACCTCTCACGCTGGTGTAGCCTAAAACACTTTTTACAAACCAATTTTGTCCACCGCGTCCACTGACACAAACCAGTCGCCATGTTTCAAATCCGGGATTCAAAAACAACCAAAAGCAAAGCGTCCAATGTTGAGCGCTCACGATAGGCGTGGTTTGGTGCTAGGTTTAGCGATAAGCGATTTTGGGGAAACAAAACGAAACCGAAACTTTAGTAGCCGTAAAGGAGCTGCTTAAATGACATTTACACTAACCGCCGAATCCACAAACCTCACTCCAATTGAGGGGCTCCTCCACTTCCTCGAGGAAGGCGCGAGGGCCGGAGCTGGCCAATCGCGACGACGGATCCGCCGTCGCTATTGGCCAACGCCGGCCCTCGCGCCTTCATTGAGGAAGTGAAGGAGCCCCTCAATTGGAGTGAGCTTTGTGAATTCGGCGGTAAAGGTCCTTTGGCGTGAAGGTTCTTTTAGGTGCCCGTCTGACATAGTGCCCCTGAATAAAAAGGTAGCGACATCATCGACCTCCTCCTCTGACGCGCACAACTTTTATCGTTATGTTTTGCTTTTTTTACACCCGCGCGTCGATCTTAGCGCCCCCTGGAATGGCCCAAGGTAGCAAACGGCCTTATTATACTTGAGTCGGAGCGCAGTCAAAGGCTGAAAGACACGCAAATACATACGCACAGGCTAAAAGCGCACTGTTACGGTCTACCAGCCTCGAAGGATGTGCTCAAAGAAAGACGATGAAAGCCGTGAAGTTGCGCAATCGGCGTTATTTGATTGGCGACATGACCTCATAGCATGCACTGCACTCCGATAGCATAGACATTCCTACGCCTTCCTCCTCTGACGCGCACACATTTATCTTTATGTTTTGCTTTTTTTACGCCCGCGCGTCGACTGTAGCGCCGCCTGGATTGGCCTAAGATAGCAGGCGGCATTCTTCAAAGGATGTCGCGACTTTTCCGTATAAAGGGGCTTTAGTCTGACAGGGGTATATAAGTGCGGAACGCGATGGCGTTATCGGGCCCCCTTCGCAAAGCCTTCTTATTAAACCCGTGCTCCTTCCGAAGCAGCGCAAGCGTGTCCGCCTGGTATTTTCGGTAGCGTCACGTGTCACGTGACGTCCCATGACCTCACTTGTTTTCATTTAAATTTTCTCGCCAAATCTGTCGGGCAAATTTTCCGCTAAATTTTGCGGGAAAAGTTTGCGCTAAATATGGCGGAAAGTTTTTCCGCTAAACTTGGTGGGGAAATTTCCTGCTAAGTTTGGAGGGAAAAGTTTCGCCAAATTTAGCAAAAATTGTTTCTCCAAATTTTGCGAGTCCATGGGGTCATGACGCCGCAGCCACGTGTGACTCCACACGTGGCAGTGCGAATTGCATTATTGGACGTTTTGTCGAACCGACGCCGAAGCCGGAATTTTTGCAACACGAGCTCCTAAAAGCTATCGCGTTAAGATGTACAGCTCGTGATCGGTTTTGAGGGTGCAGACCAGTGGCGCAGACATAGAGTAATATAGCCAACGTAAAGAGTGGACACTGCCATATGGCCCGGTGACCCCGAAAATGAAGACATGCACGCCACCGAGCAGTCAGCAGAGGCCCTAAATTAGTTTCGGTTATGATTAGCGTTAGTTTCGGTAACGTATTTTCAGCTTTTGCTTGGCTCCGCTTGCGAACATTATATATATATATATATATATATATATATATATATATATATATATATATATATATATATATATATAGGGATGTTTCAGAGAACTCAGGCCAAATCGCTCCTGCCGAAAACTACTCATCGCAACAAAAAAAGGCTTGTGTCGTTTTAGGCCCTAGGCCAGGGGCCCATTTAGGAAAATTATTAAAGTTCGGGATAATTAAGTTGTTAATTATTTTTGCGTAATTAACGTTTTTAATATTGTGCTTAAGGGCATGGTTTCAATTAGAAAATTGCTCAGCATCGTCGAAAAGCACTAAATCAACAAATTGCAGAACGATAGAAGGTACGCAAAGCATTTTACGGCTTTCTCAAAAACCGCACAAATTCGACGGATTTTTAAGTTTCGGTTTGCTATCGGAGCGCATCTCCGCCCCGACGGTACCGCGCCCCGTGGAGAGATAGTGCAACCAACCTCTGCTGCGCTGTCATCGCGCGACGCAGCAGAGGCTGGTTGCACTATCTCTACACGGGGCGCGGTACCGTCGGGGCGGAGATGCGCTCCGATAGCAAACCGAAACTTAAAAACCCGTCGAAGTTGTGTGGTTTTTCAGAAAGCCGTAAAATAGCTTCGTCCGATTCCCAGATTCACCTATTATCCTCAGGGCTACGCGTGTTGAGCGCGGCCATGTTTTCCGAGGGAGGATAAAAGGTCAGAAGGCGACATCACTCCGAACTCCGATTTTCGGTATTTCAAAGAGAAGGGCCGTAGTGCGTTCGCAATTGCGTTAAAAACATGTTTTACGAATGCCGTTATTAAATATCATAGAAATATCGCTTGGAAATCTTCTAAATTTTGTAAACAATTACGTAACAAATAAAAAGAAGCAAGGAGGTGAGGGGCGGTGAGGAAGCGCAAGAAATAAAAAGGCGTGCGAGCGCGTGTGGAAATTGTTTTCTCGTTCTGGTATTTTTTTATTTTCGTGTTTATAACTACAACTTTCATCGTTTTTGGCAACAAAGACAAATACGACCTTTGAGGTGTCAGTGCCCCTTTAAGACTATGACGGCCTTTTAGCGCAGTCACATTCCTTGTTAGAACGTTGCTTTTCTACGAACACAGTATGTTTACTATAAACGAGTACAGGGACCGTATTTTTCAACGATCGTTTTCTTTACCAATGGAAAACACAGCCCGAGTTCTAAACAAGAATCTCTCTAACTTACACAACAAGAACGTGCATGAGTGCCCACGTGTCTACATTGTGGTGAGAAGCTATGCACTACAGCCCAGAAAATAACTGCAACAACAAAAAGGGATCCAAAAATAGTTCATTGTAGACAAAATCATCTACAGGCAGACAAGTAGCATGGTGTGAAGTTACGAATACCTTCATGCAGAAGCAGAAGAAAGCTTGCCTATCCTTACGTAATAATTAAAAAGTGTAGTGTTGGTAGGCTGAATAGTTTTCAAGACAGATAAGAACATAAGAATGCAGAACGCCGGTGTCCGGCGTTTGGCTATCACATTCTAACGCGTTCGACGAGCGCAGTGGAGAGAAAAGCAGCCCCAGCTCTCGTCTTTTCATCTCCCTCAGTTTGTTGGCGCGTAATGAAGTGCTTTATATCACCACGACCAAGTCCCGCTGCCGGTTAACACGCAGCTTTCCACCCTGATCGCTCAACGCGTCGGTCCTGCGCCACCGGCGTCTCCTTCTGCAAACAGTGAAATAAGCGCCCATCGCGCCGATGCGAAGCACGGCGGAACACCAGGCGGTCATGGGCGGCATCAGTAGCGCGCGTGTCGTATGCGAAAACTATACAGTAATGTAAACTTCCTCTGTGTTAAAGTTATAATGCCCGTTCAATCCAAGATAAGTGATCCTCTCAAAGGACTAACGGCAGCCTTTGGTCATCTAAAGTTTACATTTCTCTCCGAAGAGACCATCTGATTTGAGCTATACTCCGTTCACACTTAAGCTGAGACTAGAAGCTCCGCCTTCAGCATGACCTCGCTGCCTTCCGCAGTGCTTTGGTTGAGAGTGCCTGCGGGTTCACATTTGTGTTAGCAAGAGAAGAAAGCTCGCGCTGAAGGTGGAGCTTCTAGTCTTAACTTCAGGGTGAACGGAGTATTAGTACCATGCCCAAATGCCAAGGACTAACAGCACTCGAATGGGACTAACCGAGAGGCGTGCGTGAGTAAAATCAGTCATTAGTCATCCCAAGACAGAGTACATCTGTATGTTTCAGTCCCGGAAGGCTAACGAAGGACTGCTAAATCGTTTGTTTTGGGGAGCGGCGCGACTTTGTAGCCAGCACGGCTGAAAATGTTGACCAATTTCGGACGGAACTGGCAAGTTCATTTAATGTGCAACGGTTGTTCAGACATTAAATGCTACAATGACCTTCGCGAGGTGTGTGAATGAGAGTTAACGGTAGTGTTAACTTGCATTCACCCAACTACCTCGTCAACAATGATGCGTTGACATTTCACAAGTCCCATTGACGTAATCTGCCCTCTCGCAAACATGATTATTTATCCCTGAATACTGACACATTTTTTTAATTAAACAATTTCAAGAATCTGTATAAGACGCACTTTCAGAACAGGAGTCTCGCAGTCACAGTAAATGGTCACCTCAGTCGCTAAAATGGAGATACTGCAGGCAAGAACTCAAGCCTCGTCTCTGCGTCTCACCGTGACCCACTCTTCTGGGCATGCCCACGATCTGCCACTGCGGAGCCCACATCACTGCTAAACATGGCCCACGCACAGCCCAGGTGGTTTTTAGTTAGGCAGCCTAAGTCATGCCTTCCCGCCCTTTGCCACCTTGGAGCCCACACCAGTGATAACTTTGACCCGCGGAGCCGAGGCGGGACCCTGGGTGGGGGTTTACATGGGAGCCCAAGTTGGGAATGCCCACGTTTTACATTTGTGGAGCCCGCAGCCTCGCTAACACGGCCCACGCACAGCCGAGTTGGGACCCACGGCGGTTTTACTTAGGCAGCCCAAGTCGGGCATGCCCACGCTTAGCCGCCGTAAAGCACGCACCATTGCTAACTTGGCCCCCCCGGGCCGAGGTTGGACCCACGGGGTTTTTATACAGGCATCCCAAGTCGGGAATGCTCACAGATTGCCACCGTGGAGCCCACGCCGTTGGTAACTTGACCCCTGCAGAGACAAGGTGGGACCTACGGGGGTTCTACATGTCGGGATATGCCCACACTTTTTCACCATGGAACCCCCACCTTCGTAAATTTGGCCCACGCAGAGCCGAGTTGGGACCCACGGGCCCTTCACATGAGCAGCCCAACGCGGACACGCCCAGCTTAGCCGCCGTGGAGTTGACAATTGTCTTTGGCCCTCGCAGAGCCTAAGGCCCCTGTATAGTGAAAGGTAGCTCAAACCATTGTCTGAAATGGGGAAGAGAAATTTTTCTTCGCCGATGCCCTTTCCCTTTTAAAAGTTCTATTTCCCCTCGCTTCAATTGGATCTGGCACGACACGTGACCGTTGTCTTCCCATGATCCCGCGCGATTGGGTCGTCTCCTCGAAACCAACGCCATCACTGGGCCAGGCGTAGCGGTGGCTCCGTTGTTCGCGGCCCGGGCGTAGGTTTTTTTATATTTTGATACAACCTCGGCAGCAACGCGATGCCATCATGCTGCGCTGTAGATTGCACAAACAGCATTGCGAAAGGAAAGAAGCATTTTTGCTGTCCCGACGGGAAAGAAAAATCTTCAACGACGAAGACAATGGCTTCACCGGATCGGTCGGAAAAGTTTCGAGTGCCTCCGAGGGAGACTTTGCGAGGTAAGTCATTGTCAAACTCTGAATCGTATTACCTGTCTTTTTCGGTCTCGCAGATGAAGATCGCGTAGTACGATCATGAGACGAGACAAACACGGAACTATAATACCGGCACGAAGGACTTAGACACGTCTTTTCGCGCGTATTTGATCATAGAAACTGACTCGCTCACTCTTAGGTCACTTGCATAGAGTCGGCCGAGTTGAGAACGATGCGTGAGAGACTAGGGTGTCACTAAAATAAAAAGGGTAGGGTTGTAGTGTTACCGCGTGCATCTTGCGTCAGTGAAAGGAGAATCACAAACGAAAGATCACCTCGCGATTTTGTTTGTGCAACATATTTCCGCGATCGGTGCTTCACAAATGGCAACTAAAAATTTGCGATGCTGAATTTATTTTTCAGGATCACTTCACGCATGATCAGTTTGTGCCAGTGATCTTGGCAAGGACTGGCCTCAAGGAACTCAAGCCATATGCAGATCCTTCCGTTTTTTCACACCGATCTCTTCCGAATGTGCAATGTTTTGCCTTGTAGTAATAAATATTTTCTTGTCTTCATCGTTGTATGTGATCTGTCTTTTGTGATTAATAAAACATCAATTATTGACAATAAAAAAAATTGCTCTTGTATTTAAATGGCTTTGCTGAAGGATCCCTCTGTTTTCGTTTTGTAACTCACGCAGTAAGGTACGCCCGCGGGTGTGCGGCAAAGCATATGCGCTTTGAGAGTGAGCTCAAGGGTGTACCTTGAGCGTGAGAACGTCAAAACACTAATATATGTGATAAATGAGAAACGTGCTGGCAAGGCAACCGAGCATACGCTATTTTTCATTTTATCGGAGGAGATACAAGTGAGTGTATTTGATTATTCGACGGATAGATTTATGCACGAGGCGCGTAAACAGCAGACGTCGCATATTCCTCCGCGCGCATGTGCACGGTTGCAGGTAGTATTCGACGCTTATAAAATGTGTATGAAAAGTGTATGATGTAAATCATGCTGCTGGATTGACAAAACGATCGGTGATGCTAAACATTACCGAAAAGTCCTGTTTTACACGATGCATAGTGGTGTCATTTATTTGTCTAACTCCAGCGATGCCGATTCTCCAAATGCACTTCGCTCAAGATACTAAAACGTTTCAGTAGAGCGTACGCTAAGGATTGCGAGTTTTGCGGGCGCGTGCCCAATGCATGCTCAAAGCGACGGCACAAGCTCCCGCTAGCAACGCAGTCCTTGCCCACGACACTCTATTTAGACTCAGGGAGAGGTGCATTCTATCGTGTGCCTGCTCTCAGTTTTTGCTGCAATAAACGGTTAAACGAAATATATATTCCCAGTGCATGCAAATGTTCCAAAAAAACTCAACTGCTTTTAGGGGCGAAGCTTCTTATGGGCTAGCCATGTCCGTATGCCCGTCCGCCGTCCGGCGTCGGGTGATCGTGCTCCAGCTCGTGAGCTCACGTGCTCACGTGCTCGTGTAGGACAAAAAAAAAATGAAAAAAAGAAGAAAAAAACGAATGGCTCGGCATACTGTGGCTCAGCGTCTACGCAGACAAGCACCACCAGAGCTTCGCCCCAATCAACATCATTCACCACGTGGAGAGGCGGTCATTTCTTTTTTTAATTGTTTGCGTTAAGCGGAATTGAAGTATGCTTGTCTTCACGCCCGAGCAATTCCAACTCTGCTCGTGCTATTATATTTGCCGATAGAGACGTCTTCCGTACTTTATAACTCCAATAAAGGTGCACAAACGCTAGTTTCTTCATGTTAGAAAACAAAACTCTCTTTATATTTGAAAAAAAAAAAATCTAATCCGCCGTATCCAATAACATGAACGGCCCGGCACCCGATTGTGGCCAGCACGCAGGCGCGCGCCGTCGCGCGCCTTGCCGGCCCCGCTCAGACATGGCGGCGGGGGGCGTGGCGCGGACAGTGGGTGAGGAGGATTGCCGTCGATGGAAAGGAGGAAAACGAGGGGAGAGGGGGAATTGCGCTACCTTTTCGTATACAGGGGCCTTAGTAGAGCCGAGGTGGGTCTCACTGGGTTTCCCAAATTGGACATGCCCAGGCTTCACCGCCATGTGGCAAAACGTGGGCATGCTCCTTGGGCATTCCCACGCGTTAACTTAGTACACTTGGCCCCCGCCAAACCGAAGGGGGACACACGGGAGTTTTACATTGGCAGCTTAACTCGGTCATTCCCACGCTTAGCCGCCTTTTGGCAGACGTCATTGCCTTTGGCCCCCGCAGAGTCGATGTGGGCCATACGGGGGTTTCGCAAGGGCAGCCCAAGTTGGGCATGCCCATTCTTCACCTCCGTCGAGCCCACATCATCGCAACTTGGCCCCCGCACGGCCGAGGTTGGATCACGGGAGGTCCACATGGGGAGCCCAAATCGGGCATGCCCGCGCTTTGCCCCTGTCTTCGCTAACTCTGCTTCCGCATTGCCAAGATGGGACCCATGGCGGTATTTTATGGACAGCCCCAGTTCGGCATGCCCATACTTTGTCCCCCTGAAGCCCCCATCTGCGCAAACTCTGCCCCCGCATAGCCGAAGTAGGACACAAGGCGGTATTGCACGCTCAGCCCAAATTGGGCATGCCCTCGCTTACCCAAGCTGGGACCCACGGGAGCATTGCATGGACAGTCCAAGTTGGGCATGCCCACGCTGTGCCCCAATTTTCATTCGCATATCCGTGGTATGACCCACCACGTCCCTGCGTGTGCAGCCCATATTGGGCATGCCCCCGCTTCGCTCACGTGGAACCAACGTGGATTTCGTAGGGATTGCCCGAGCCCCCATTGCTAACTTGGGCCTCACGTGGGCCCCACCTTTTGTGGTACATGGGATAGCAGAGGAAGCGTAAAGCCGGGGTCAGACCTCTTGTACATCATACAAAAAACACTCTGCAAGCCCGAGTCACCGCAGTATCCTTATTTCGGATGCTGCGTGCGAAGTGTTTTTTTTTTTTTTTTTTAACTCATTGCCATGTGGCATTCGAAGCGCAGATCTCGCGTTGACTCGCGTTCGAATCAGTATGCATGCTGTCTTTGGTATGATGCATAGTATGATGTATAATCAGTGTTAGAGAGCCTTCATGTGCGCTTTGCTAGGGTGATGCCACCCTTTGTAATACCGCTCGTCGACAAACCAGCAGCCAGTTTGGTTCTCGGCGATAATCCGTGGGGCTTATAACCCTCCCGGAAACAAGCACCTCATCTCACAAGTTCGGAACGGCGTTGTGGAACCCACGGAGGGAGGATTAGCATTTTCCCCCTAGGATGGGAGGACCGATGGACAGAAAGGCCACTTTCCGGCGGACGGGGAAACAATGAGAGGAACAAAATGGCAGTTGCAGAGGGTGTGGGAAATAAAAACAGGCAGTTGGCATCACTCTATGCGAAGCGCACATGAAGGCACCCTTAATCAGTGTGACACCAGCTTAAGAATATATAGGAAGAAAGCGCGCAGAACAACATAATTCAGATATTATTAAAAGTTAGAGGTGTGAAAGCTAATTCACACTTGCAAATGCTTACGATTGAGTGGGTTACAGCGTCTTGGATTTTTTTAAGACGAACAACAAACTGGCGCCGTCTATTGGTTAGCAGTCGAACCCATCAGATTCCCGTATATTTATTTTTTTTTTGGCGCGCAGACTCTTTTTTCTTATTGGCTTGAGTTTTTTTGCCATAAATAATTTGCCATAGATAGTACGTACATTTGATCCTGCAAGTAGTGTAAAACTTTAGCTCTAGAGAAATACTGTTAACGTTCCACCTCATAAATGGCACCATCGCCCTAGTGCGTACCTTCGTCGTAAGATTTTACAAGATGTAATGTGCTCCGTCGTAAACAGTCGCTAGTGTGTAAACCAGCATTAAAGGCTTGTAACAATAAGATACAATGCATAAAATGAAACTAAAAGTAAGAAAGACTGCATAATCTGCTAATGAGTTTCGGATCATATAGTTTTTTGTTTGCTTTAATTTCGGTGCTTCCTGCGCGGTTAGAACGATTATTTCGCATACATATTTTTATCTTTCACTTTTCAGAGTTTTTACTTGCTGTTTGAAAACCTGAAGTTTTTTCTGCCATTTTTTATGTTTTGGAATTTTTGCTTTAATGGCTGCTGCTTTTGACAATAATTTTAAACTTCATGTGTTTTGAGTGATTCCTGTGCATCTTTTACACTTTCTTGACACGCGATTGAAAATGTGATAGTCTTGTGTTTGTCCCCTCTTTGCAGGCTCCGTTTCGGGTTTCATGAATGTCTAACTTTTACCAGCTCGCCTGCCTTATTACGTTATCTTTAAGTGTTTTTTTTTTGTAATGGCGCGCTATGTTTAATTCTTATTTCTGGTATATATCCTAGAAATTTAAAGATGTGGATTTTGTGGATTGTAATCTAATTTTCGAACTGTATTTTATGTTACTCTTGCGTGTGTGTGTGTAATGCTAAATCTATAATGGTTGTTTTGTAGACTAGTTTTTTTTTGTCGTTTTTTTGCATTTGTGCAGCCAGAGACTGCTTTTTCCACTTTTTTCTTTTCTCTGGCCTTGATGCACCTGTCAGGCGACTGGTGTCGCCTTTAACAACAAAGACCTTCCAAGGTTCCGCTCTTCACTCCTTAAAGAATAAAAAAAGGAAAATTGAAATCTCAAATAATATATAGGGTAGAACGACAGCAAGAAAAAAACAAAAGAAAGGAGAAGCAACAAGAAACAAATAGGATAATGTTGATGAAGTTTAGTAACTAACTTTAGGAAACGCGAGGAACTGAGGCATAAGTTAAACTGTTACTATTAGTTGCCGAATAGATATACATATATGTGGTTTTTATGTGTTATTTATTTAATCTAGTTGGTATCTAATTTTAAAGAAACCAACATGAATAAAAACATGAGAGTATTCTTATTCAAGCTTTATTTCTAAGTGAAATTTACTATCCGAGATAATCTCCTGGGTGTTCCGATGTGAACGTGAAGCTTCAGATGGGTTCAGTGTATATATTCGGTTGAAGTCAGTAAGGCCAGTAACATATGCCATATTCCGATCCCCAACAGTCCAGACCTGAAACATTTCATAATCACATAGTGTTTTTATATATAGTGCTTATAACCGGCATTTCACGATCATATAGTGCTTACGACCGGGTGTGCAGCCATGCAGCGGGGTGTAAGCCATCACAACAGGCTTAAAAACTGGCATTGTCTCGGTCGGTGGTAGTCAAAGGCAAGAGTGTGAACGGACATTTAAGGACCATGCACTTATGGCTGGTTCACATTCTTGCGTCTGCTTACGACCTAGGATCTTAAAGAGCTTGGTCGTAAACAAACGGAAGTGTGTTAATGGGCCTTTGCTTTCTTTAAAGGGGTCATGAAACGCTTTTCCAACTTTTTCCTGTTTAGGTTTCCTCCTCAACTCATGAATCGCGCATTCCAATAAACAGTTCAAGAAGACGAAAAGAGGGGAGGCCCCTCTTGCTCACAATCTGGTTTGTGTACCGGGACAGAGCCATTGTCCCCCTAGAAGATTAGCCCGTCGCTCAAAATTCAGACAAAAGTTGCTTTCCCCAACCCCTTCACCCCGAAGCTGACAGTGCTGTGGAAGCTACGTGCTCGTTGGTCCAGCCACACTTGCCACGTGATCACGCTCTCTCGCGCATACCCACGCGCAGAGAATGAGGTCAGGTGATGAAAGAGAGGCGGCTGATTGGTCCGGCAAGCGCGTAGCTTCCACCACAATGTCAGCTTAGGGGTGAAGGGAATAAGTGAGGTGCGGTCTCGTGTGACCTGTGTTTGGAACCGATGACGCGCGTTTGGGACCGCGGATGTATCACAGTGAAAAGGCCGAGAGCTTACGAAGGGAAGGAGGTGCGAAATAGTCCGCTGTGTTTTCAAATTTTCGCACTGAAAGTCAGGCTTTTGACTTTCTACCTTTTTTTCTTGCCAGGCTCAAACGCCTCATTATCAAAATTCGAGGCAACGGGAGATTATTATTAATTTCAATGCAAAAAGGCGTGAACCAAGGTATCTTATAAAAGAACTAAAAACCGAGAAGACGCCCGACTTCCGAGACAATTGTGTCGAAAGTGCAGCGGCTTTACTCACGCCCGCCTCGAAAATCGGTTAAGCGCAATTATGGTGCCCGGAACGCGTCTCCGACTCGTGTGTTTTCCCACGTCTTGAGAAGTGGTTTCTCAATTTGCGCCTGACGACATTACAGAAGTGTCATGCTGTTGCCGTGCGCTGCATCTTGCCGTTTCCCAGCGGGGGTGGTGGATGTGACAGATGTCTGTCCTTCTGCAGGTCGCTCTCCACCTTTACAGTAGACAGAAGCTTCTGTAGCAAGGAGTAGGCAACCGTGGTGACAGCGACACTCACGCTCGGTTCTACTTTTTGCATCTATCAGCAACCACCAGAATGGCAACATCCGGCAGCATGAAACGCCGGGTTCTGTGACGTCATTTCTTGCCACTTCGGAACCACTCTTGGTGTATGGGCGAGAGAGGATGTTAAGCACACCAGTCGGAGATGCATTGAAAGCACCGAAGCGACATCCAGCACCCTGGAGAAGAAACCAGTGTGGTTGCCAAAAGTAAAAATAAGAGACAAAGTGCAATAAATGATGTCATCATCAGCGCCAAACAAAACTGCGTACCCGATTCTACTCTCTAAATTACGATACACGCAGGAAGCAATGGAGAATATACCTCTGCGGCACGGACAGCGACCGTGGTAGATGATTCCCTTGGTGGAACCAACCGAACATTTTTCTCCTGGTCCCGCGTTTAGGTGGCAAGTGCTAGGACCTTTGCCGTTCTTCGGTCGTAAACAGCACATGCCCCTCTCGCAGCCATTGTAATTGTTGCACGCCTCGGCCAATTTTCCAGGGCGGCTAGGAGAAACGCCGGGGGGCAAGACTGGCTTCTGTGGCTGAGAAATGTATCGTGAAATACGGATATAAGCGTCTTCTAGGCGGAACGTGTACTCTTCCCGCTTAGAGTGACAAGAGAGAGTTTCATGGCAGATTCGGGTGGTCATTTCCTTGCAAAACGTTGTGCCATATCTTCAACAATGGCGTTCACGTGGTCAAATGCTGGCGAGTGCACGCCGTTCTGGTGGCGCTTTTCAGGCATGCACAGGTAATTTGTCCACACAATTGTGCCCAAGCACAAAGAGATCGGCAGCTTCTCTGCCAGACCGTATTCAGTATCGTTCGATCCTAGTCGGGAAAACAAACCAATCGAAAAAATACTCTACGATAACCGGTTTAAGACACAAACGAAGCCATCCAAACATACACCGTTTTGAGCTCCGAAGAAATTATTGAAAATATAGCTAACGATTATTATTGTTTTAGAAGAAGCCAACATTGTTTTTATAGAATTTGTTCCGGTTGCTTAAAGTCAAATCGATCTTGGATACCGCTCTAAAAACAAAATGTATGAATTGTGATGCTGCTCGACCCTTGGACTGAATCACTGCTTCAGGTGCCGACCACTCCTTACTGAGTGTAGTGACCATCGGTTCCGGAAGCTACGACCGATCTTATGTGGCTATGCGGTATAGCAAAAGTTGTATGGCTCACCAAGGAGCTACAGCAAGCACTAAGGACATGCATATAACAAATTTAAATAATTTGAAGGTGAATTAGTGTATATATATTATGCGCTCTGGCACGTTATTATTTATAAAAATAATACAAGAGGAAGCAATAAAAAACGCATGCCCGTCACAGGACTCGGACCTGCAACTACGGCCGACGCGAGTCCCTGAAGGCAATGACCCAGACCACTTGGAAACTATGCAACGCCGACGACTGTTGGGGAGATATATAAATATCTTTCACCGCCGTAGGCCTGGGAGCTTTTTTTTTTTTCAATAATCGTGTTTATTGCCAACTTTTTCTGCCAACACTTCACGCATCGCTCCTCAAATACGCAACGACGCTTTATTTCGGTCATATTTGCAGCCTCTCCGTCCTGTTTCGTCAAGCGAAATTGTTTTTTGGCGATCAAGGCGACGACGCGTGTTTGCACACGTCGTACCGATCGGTGTTGTAAATCGGTTTCATAAAACTTCTATAGTAACACTGTAACCTAGCAACATTATTAAAAAAAAAAACGAAGGGAACAACGAAGTCTTTAACCCAGCTTAGAATTTATTAAACAACCATCGCCTTATATTCATGTCCCAGACATCTTTCGCAATTCAAACGACCTAATCGCTCACCACACTGTGAGTCCTAACTTTCAACCTATACCGACAACCGCACAAAAACTAGAATCACAAAGATATACAAGCCCGAAGCACAAACGAACACGAACCCGGACGACAAAAGGAGGAGAAAATAAAAACAACAACATGAGGAATGCGAGAGTCTCGCGCTTGGCAAGGTCAGACTGTGACTCCGGCACCATGTACCAACTTTTTGGTTCCTTTATCAAGAGGCAAGGGAGGTTGTCCGAAAGAGAAACCACAAGGCACACAAAAAGGACCCCAAGAACTACAAACCTAGAAACGTTCTCCTTCTCTTATCAAGGGATAAGGAAGGTTGACTGATACAGTTCACACAGCTTAAAATATGCATAGTTTCCTTTAACACCCTCATATTGCTATCTTTCTCTCTATGTAAGACTTCAGTGCCCTTACACTCGGGCACACAGTTGTTGCATTTGTCTACATGTTTCGCAATTGCGGAGTTTGGTGCATAATTTTACCCACCCTTTTATGCTACAAATAACGGTCGTTTAAGCAACCACCAGTATGTCCTACGTAGGAACAATCGCACCGCCGAGGAATATTATACACGACCTCTTCCTGGCAGGCACGGCTGGATCCCTTTATTTTTCGTGCACCTCAAAGCCACCCCTGAAAAAGGCGTTAACTTTTCTAGCTTGTGCTGCGCTTTAAAGACGACGTTAACACCAAACTTGGACGCCACATTCCTGACATTGTGCGAAATGTCATGGTAAAAAGGAACCGACACAAGACTCTTTAACACTGCTTTCTCCAGAGGGGCAAGAACAATGCGTTCCAACACTTTCGTCGCTACACTGGAGATAACCACCTGTCGCAGCCCGCCTCCAAAATGCGCTCCAACTGCAAGGCTATTCCCTCTCCATCCGATGTATACAAAACTTTTTGGATGCGTTTCTTATCACAGAAGCAACCACATCTCTTTTCACAGTTTTCGAATGGCAACTGTCGGCGGCCAGTAACAACTTTGCCGCTCCTTTCCCGTATATCCAGCAGAGACCCACTGCTAGTATACAATTTTAAATCCAAATACTGAATTTCGTCATGAACACATGAACAGGCTGCTCCTCCGTGAAAGTTAAGTCAGGGCATTTATCCAGCACGCACTGCTTGATTATCTGCACCTAGGTTTCTTCAAAGACACAAATGAATATATCATCGACGAATCTTTTAACTTTAGCATTTCCATTTGGCAAGGATGCTACAAAATCACTGACGTGACGAACCAAAGGGTTCATAAATATTTCCGAAAAAATTGGTGCGATCGAAGAGCCAATACACACGCCCTCTTTTTGAACGAAGAGTTCTCCTTTGTACTCAACAACCGTAGAACTCAAGTAGTACTCCAGGATACTCATGAAGCTGTCAACATCGATTCCAGACGCGGATTGGAATTTTACCAAGATCTTACACACCAAATATTGTACTCTCATCAGCATTTCAGTCTGTTCCGTGGAATAGTAGAGATCCTTAAAATCTAAGTTTAAAACACTGCAAGGCTTCCCGTGATAAGGCGTTAACAACTGAATCAACTGCTCAGAGATTCTTAAAGACAATGGACTTGTAGGTCCTTGTGATTCGGGTTTGTGTGCGGTTGTCGGTACAGGTTGAAAGTTAGGGTACACTGTGTAGTGGGCGATGAGTTCGTTTGAATTGTGAAAAAGCTCTGGGACATGTATATGAAGCGATGATTGTTTAATGAATTTCAAGCCGTGTTAGACTTCGTTGTTCTGTCCCTTCTTTATTGTTCCTAAGTCTCAGGGTTGCTATGGACGTCATTCACCAGCGCGTTGGCGTTTTTTACCTTTCTCTATAAAACTCTCCATTTTCTGACACTGTCAATCGGAAAATGGGACTGTTCCCGGTAGCTGGCGCCATCTATCTTCGTGTATTTGTGTGCATCGTCGGGCACATTTTTTTCGTTAAAATTCTAAAAACTCATTCATAACTTTTGAATAGTTAATGGCAAGCTTTGAAAAGTGGGTTTGCATCTGGCCCGGACCGTAGCGCTACCTTTTGACGGTGACTGAGAGTTCCATCATGCGTAATTTCTTTCTAAGGTGAAAAAAGTTAACATTTTTTTCGGTAATTAATTAACGGACAGGGTGGAGCACAACAATGTTACACTTTGCGTTTAGGCGAACGGGAAAACGTTTAGATGAAACAAAGCATGTTTGTCTGAATATTCTCCATACCTTTATTTGAACTTGAAAGCATCAGATTGGAAAAACGCGCAGTGAATGGTAAATGGCATTTTAGGTGGGTCCTAAGATATCTTACTCGGAAAGAGAGCTTTAGAGAAGCGACTTGCCGATCGCGTGACCAATTGCAACCACTTGTGGTGTTGCCGCGTATTACCAGCTGGTGACAACATGGCTACAAAACGCGGGAGTGAATATGGCTTTAGGATTTGTCCGGCACTTCGCCAACAGTTTTTATGACACTATTGTTTGCATTTTTGTTTTGCTCGAATGTGCTTGTAATTCCATGGCACAATGAATGGTACCACACTAAGATTCTTTCACAATCATGTTACCCTGTTTGTGGATCTACTCTCCGGTTGGAGTAAGTAACCTGTCGCCATACTACAGAATTTAGCGTCTCAATTGAAGGTTCAGAATGCGCCACGCTATGCTCTGGGCAACTTTCTGTGGCATTTCAAACATGAGGAAGAGCGCGCGTTTAGAGCCTTATTCAACGCTGAAGCACGCGCTCCCGTACCTTTGGCTGCATTTGCACGGAAGGTTATCCCCGAGTGTAGTAATCATGTTCAAGACAGCCCCTCCCTCACTTCCAACCATCAGACACACACAAGCAGTCTTATTACACCACGATAACTGTCCTCATCATACAGACACAATTGCTACCCGGCACGAAGATTACTGTAAGGCTCATGCTGATATACACACGTGAGACAGGCGGTGACCGAGAGTGTAATGGACGTGCGGATATCGACAGAATTAGAGCATTACTAGTATATATACTTAAAAGCTCTCATCAACGTTTTGAAATTGCACACGGATAATCAATCACTACGATCAACAAAAGACGCGGAAGAAAAGATAATAATATTTACAAAAACTGAAGTTAGTACTAGCTGTGACACTGAACATGGCGTTTATATACTTACCTTATTCATTCATTCATTCATTTTTATTTGGATTTCCACCGGCAATACCGGCTAGGGAGGCCAGGGCAAAAGGCATTGCTGCCTGACGGGGCCTCCACCCCATGCATGGTTAAGAGTTCCACGCAGAGTATATTTGCCACGCTAATAAATATGCCCGCGGCATGTTACATGAATAAAACACCGAACAACATAAAAAGAGCACTACAGTTGAAATAAAATTGCAATAAAATTGAAAGGAGAACCACAGTAACACTTGTCACAGCCTTCAGTTAATATAAAAAAGTTACAGTTTTAATTGCAAGAGACATAAAAATGGACAAATAAAAAATAATATATTTCACTCAAAACCAAAACGGTCATGAGGAATATCCCCTATTGAAAAATATGGGAGTGGTTCTGAAGTGGGAAAGCCGAGCAAGCGATCATAAAATTCAATATAACTGCTTTTATTTCCTTGGAAGGGACGGGGTTGGTCGGTATACGGCAGTAACTAATGCCTTTCAAGATGTACCGTGAGGCATTCAACATTTTTGTTTTTCATCGTGAAGCTCACCATATTCGTTTATTATCGGCAATCAATGCTCAGAGTCATAGTGCAAACTATATTTCGAAATAGAAAATCTATAGTTTTTTATTCCCCGTTAGACGAGCTTCGGCTGCAGTTAACTGTGTCAAAGGGTGTACTGTTGCAAGCAATGCAGACGTACGGCTGTTTTAAGTAGCCTTCCTTGCACGGTAGACACCAACCTTTTCCCCATCCGACGTAAAAATGCAGCGTTGTTCGGCGAAACCTTCTTGCGCAAAATTGTTCACTCCCAGCCATGTTTCTTTATACATTTTGTCACGATCAAGTGTAAGAACGATTACCAGCGAGGAATATATTCTTCATCCTGCAAGCAGTGCTAGCCTTTTCCCTCCCTGGTGTATCAATATTCTTCATAAGTCCAATTTTTCCACGACCTTGAAATGTTGCAAAAACATCACCCGCTGAACCAATGACACCATTAAATGTAGATATATTTTTAATAATAAAATTAGTTAATTATCGCGAAAAGGTGTGCAAAAACTCTATGATCAGATGAAGAAAAGACTGTTTGAAGGCGAAAAACATATTCCTTTGATACTCCCTCTCATTCCTTACATGCCCTGCTGTCGCTTCCGAACGTCGCAGAAGTTCTGCAGCGGCAAGGTAGCATACTGAGTGAAGGAAACTTACACCTACCTCAAAGGCCACGACATCAGCCAGCAGCGTGGTCAGAACGATAGCGAAAGCAAACGCTGCGCATAGGTTTTTCATAGCAGTGCTTTTGCTGTTAAATTAATTGGAACACGCAGGAACCGGTTTACCAGAAATCAATACTCGCCTTATTTTATAAGAACGGTCCCTTCCCTCTTCTCTAATCGTGACATTTATTTGAAAATGTATACGATCTCTTTGTATGCTAAAGGGTTTATTTTTTAGCACCATTGTTCTTAGACAATTTTCTTGTAGTTTTGTGGGCGTGGCAGAGGATTATCTACTTTTCTGTGACCTTAAACCCAGTGAGAACCCGTAAGAAGTTGTGGTCAGAAGGCTGACCCGAAACTAAAGACTAAAATAGCACTAAAAATTATAAAAAGTCATATATCTTGACATTTTGTAGAAGTTCATTCTTAAAGTAAATGCTCAAAAAATGTAACAAGCAGTGATTCTCTCTGCGGGTCTGGAATATAGGCCATGGCTTGAACAAACTCGGATTTTTGTTTTGTTTGTTAAGAAACAACGTATGTGCAGCTCATGTAGATGCACATGGCTGCCTATACTGTTGAAAGTTCTCCCGCCAAAGAACCTCATCCTGACCTATGGCGTGCTCGTTTGCATTACATTTTGGCTTCCGTCTGAAAAAACAGATGGAGATGCTTAAGGTCATAGCCTGTAAATGTGCATTGTGTGCAGCGTAACTCAAAAGGTCATCTTCTTGAAGTTATTCGGCCCAACTCAATCAAAGGTCAACTAAATGTCGGGAGTCGGTGCGGTCTGCAAAAAAGGGCGCTATTGTAAATTCGGTCGTGCAAATATTGACACTGAAGCCGCTATAGATAATAACATTTTGAATGTACGATTTGAGCTAACTTTGCTACTGTGAATGGGCAGAACTTGAAAACGATGGTCTTCTTCATGAGCCACCGAACTGATTAATAGTCAATCATTACTTTGTTTATTGTAACTAATTAAAAAAACGCATTCGTAGATTTCTGGTAAATTATTTCTTTATTACCGTGTTATTATTTTTGCTCCTTGGGGTCCGCCGTGGCTCGCATTATGGGGATTTTATGTGTGGGGGTTTTCAAAAGCCTTCACAGAAACACTCGGTATACTGCCGCAGGGCTCCCAGTTTCTCCTTTCCATTTTCTAAGATAATTGATTCGAAAGACTCCGAAATCCCGTCGCGGCGTATATAATAAACTGTTTAGAACCGCAAAGTCTGTTATACGAAAATTTTATCTAAAGTTGTTTTTGTTTCAAGTCATCAAGAGCCGGATAGTCTATTCCGGAAGACTGCGCATAGTCGCGGAAAGTGCTGACAAACAAACTTATTATTGAAGGATTGTCACCGTACCGTCTGGACGTACTTATAGTCATGAACGCTAAGAGAATAGAGGGCGTGGGAAGTCTCGAACATCTTAATGTGGCTTCAAAGCTAATTAAGATTCCGGCATCAGTCGCTAAGAACGCCCACGGAACGAAACATGCAGTAACCAGCGTCAACATCGTTGACATCGCCCTACGTTCCTTAAACACTCGGTGACTATCGTTTTTTTGTTTTTTTTTTTAAAGATTTGAACGTTGTGATATTTTCAGCTAATTAGTGATAGCTCTCGAATATAATCTGATGGCATAACTAGAGTCCTTCAAGTGCGCCGCTACTGGTCACGAAATTTTGAAGTAACACTATGCGAGATCTTGGTACGCGACAACACGCGGCGCTATAGCTTTGACGAGGGGGCCAAGAGCCGCCAATCTAGCCATCATACCGCTGGGAGTCTGGCAACCAGAAAGTGTTCTCAGAATTTCGAGCCCACTTTGAGCGAGCAACCGTTATCGAAGGCGTTGACGCGTCATTGCACTCACAGTGTTTCTGGTTAAAGCAATTCTCTTCATTGTTCAGTTCTATATACTCAGCTGATCAAACATCTCTTTTTTAACATTCAATAAAATAATATTATTCTTCGTTTATCTTATTACCTCAAAAGGAATCCTCAATACTGCTATTGACGTCAAACTTCGGAAACATCAGCGCCACCAGTAGCGCCATCAAGACGAGGCACCGCCAATCCGTACGCTCAGTTGTCCGGTTCTCTTTTTGCTTAGAAAGAAACGTTTTTTTTTTTTTTGTTTTTTTTCAAGCAAAAAAAAATATTTTTGTTTAGTTCTGTTATTAGTAATCAATGAACAATGACCGCTGCTTGCATAAGAGAATAAAAACAGACAGAAAAAATGTCGGCGGTTTTCTAAACCACCCTTATTTGTGATTTTGGGGTGGTTCACTGAGAGTCGGGTGGCCCAAACGAGAAAGACCCTCCGAAACATTTGAGCTCCTAGCGGCAGTTTTTGTCTCTTAGAAAAGTATGTAGTGTGAGCTGTTTGCTATTTTATAAAAGAACAAATCATGGTTATATTATTCAAAGTCACTTGTATTTTTTTTTAATTTATGTTATATGTAACCAAAATAAGTCGGCAATGTGTGTTTCTACATCAGATCGTACAATGATGGTCCGGGTCATGTATTTATGAATACGTAAAATATATCTGACAAAGAAGCCTTCTTGGAGGGGAGAATTCAGCTATATGCGAATACAGTGGCTAATTTTCTTCCGGAGATATAATATTTCAAATCTCGATGCGTTGTGATTGCAAATGTTTCGCTATGGTATTTGGCACAGCCGTCCATTTCACAACGAAGCGTGGACGTACTAATATTTTTGTTTTCAGTTTAATTTTGAAACCGTTACGAGATGCACGCGGAGTTTTTAAAAATTACGATGAAATACTTTTTTATGAAATATATAGGGTGACCCAACAAAATGGACAATTGGGCGAGTCTTTTCAATAGAATCAGTTGCTAGTCAGCGCTTGTCCTGTGTTTTCTCCTCTGTCTGTCCTTGTCCTATCGCGCTGTAAGTTATAAAGGGTGACCCAAGTCACGAGGCTCGATCTAAAATGGACCGTAAAAATCGACACCTGCAGGTAGCAATCTAAACTCTTCGTCAAAGGTGTATTTCACAGGTCGGTTTTTTTCTGGTAAAATTACAAAGCGTAGCTTTCTTTCTGTAAAATCATAGGGCCGAGAAACTTGCCAGGGCCTACGGCGGGAGGCGACGCAGACGACCAAGTCCAACAGCCGGGTGTGTTTGGCGTTCATGTTGATAGATGGCGCTACCTCGTTATTGCGATGGCTCGCGACCACCGCGGTTTATTAAAATGAACATAGTCTTTTTCAAATGTACCTTTGGTTAAAAAATAAAAGCGAACATTAAAAACAAAACTTAAAGTAAAACAAAAAACGCGTCTGCATAACGACGGCGCTTTTGCTGCCAACGGATTTCGTCTGCGTGCCGTCTGCTTTCTTTCGCTGGTCAGCTGCACCTTCGGACGCTGCTCCCGACGCCATCTATCAATACAAACGCCAAACACACCCCGCTACTGGACTTGGTCGTAAGGGTCGCCGCCCGCCGTAGATCCTGGCAAGTTTCTTTGCCCTATTTTTTGGCAAAAAAACAGCTACGCTTTGTAATTTTACAAGAAAAAACCGACCCGTGAAATACATTTTTGACGAAAAGTTTAGATTGCCACGTGCAGGCGTCGATTTTCACGGTCTCTTTTAGATCGAGCCTGGTGACTTGGGTCACCGTATATATAAATTAATAATTTATTATAATGTAATTTATGTAAGCAGGGGGAGGGTACGCAGGAGGAGGAGGGGAGGGTACGGAGGAGGAGGAGTAGAGGGTATAGAGGACCCTCCCCTCCTCCTCTACTCCTCTTCCTTCTCCTCCCCCCTTCGGTTATTCCGATGGCGATGCCGACGCCGGAAAACACGCGAACGAGTGTCTAAGAGCTAAGCTCTAAGAAGAAAATCGAAACACGTGAAATAAAAACATTTTAGAGACAAATTCTCGAATTATTTACAACTAACGCCTTCATATAAAACGACACAAAATAGATAAAAGTTATCTTTAAATTTATTTAATGAATATTTTAACACATATGATTAGCCGTTATTGTACTTCTGTTATTAACGCAGAACCGCAGCTCATTCATTTAATGTGGCGAAATTGCGCGTAAATATTTAAAAGAAGAACACCAAAATTCCCTTTAAACTCTTCTTAACCGTCTACAGTGACTTGAACTAACTTTTGATGGCAAAACATTGAGTAAACTATGAGCAGCTTCTGAGAAAAACGAAACGAAACCTTCACTCAAATTGAGCGAGCTTGACTTCGTTATAGGAGATTTGTCCTATAACGAAAATGTGCAAACAGACATTTTCTAAAACGGGCAAAGGCTGACAGCGATGCTGCTCTACCGTAGTGTTTAAAAAATTAGGTTCCCTAGTTTTACCTTTATATTTGTGTTTCCTTGCGTTCATTCCTACACCCCCCCCCCCCCCCCCCCCTTCAAAACACGTCCAAATATAGTGTTCTTTTTACAGAGCGGCCCACCATAAATAAATATATCCCTATAATGGTTTCTTCTTCGTTGTCAAGTTAATTACTAACAGTAATGATTAACCTAATTATATCGACCACATCTTTCACCTCGAAATTTGCACTTTGGCACGAGCCCTTATATCAACCCTTTTTTCTGTGCGATGAGTAATTTTCACAGGAACGAGTTGGACCGCGTTTCGTAAAACAACCTGTATGTATAGCTGAGTGCTTCTCCCAAGGACATTCATTTCATATAGTAGATATTTTACCGAAATTTACATAATAGGATCCGAACCATCACTGTCTCAATTGGCATGGGAACACCCCACAACAAAACCCTTGTGATAATCGACTTCTATACGTATTTAATTGTACGGTACGCATCGACACTGAGAAATGTTAAAGTGTGTTAGTCTGCCGTCACACAATGTTGAACACAAATATACCGATTCTCGAGATTCTACTTCCTTTGCGTAATTGTTTTTTCGCGGTGATGGACCTGCCATCGTGTGAGGATTTTGGGCTTCACGCCAATGGGGCTGTGCTTAAAGTTTTGAACTGCCGGCAGTCCGCCGACATTCCTTCATGAGCAAATGGATCGGGGAAGGGGAGGGAAGGGGGGGGGGGATCTTAATGGCAACGCAGCTGGGAAACGGAAATGTCGCAAATAAGCTAGGGACAGCACGATTTTCTAAACCTATACGGTAGAGCAGCACCGCTGTACATCCTTTGTCGGTTGTAAACAAAATGTGGAGCTGGCGTCGTACGGTAAAGCCCCTATAATGAAGACAAGATAGCACAATTTGAGTGAACATTTGGTTTCATTTGTCTCTTGAGGAGGTCATATGTTCTTCAGTCTTTTGCTTTCAGAAGTTAGTTCAAGTCACAGTAAAAGGTTCAGGAGAGTTCGAAGAAAATTGAAAATGGAGTTTTTTTTTAAACGTTGACGTGCAATTTTGCCACAGTTAAACTAGATAAACGATCTGCGTTTCTGCATTACCACTCATAATATAATGGCTAATAAAAGTTTTATTATTTAGTCGAAAATACATTTAAAGACTATAATTTCGACGTATTGTGCGTCGTCTTGTGTAAAGTAGTTCGTTGCTAAATACTTTTTGAATGTATCTTTAAGAGGTGTTTATTTGGCATGTTCGTGAATTTTCTTTCAGAAAAATCTTTCATTCTAATTTTTAATACCCGGCGTGAATGTTGTAAGCATTTGTTTCAAGTAAATTGAAAGAGAAATATTATTGTAATCATGCTTCGGTGTGAAATCGACGGCTGTGGAAATTACCATAGAGAAACTTTGGCCCTCTCCAAGACTCGAGCTTCAAAATGGTATACCTCCGGAAGAAAATTGGCTACAGTGTTCGCGTACTAGCCCCGATAAAACAAAGTGGCGAAAGCTGGTGGCTCCTTATCTTGACGTAGTACCAAGGATAACGTGAAAGCTTCTGCGCTTGGTTGGTAGCATGTAGGTTGATGTGTATTGTTCACAATTCGTTTGATTCCTTAAATTCCGCGAAGGCGTATTTCCCGAGACGAGTTTTTCTTCGTTTTCGTTTTTTGTTTTTTTTCAGCCTGTCTGAAACAGGCAGAGCAAATACAAACAAATCGTGAGGATGGCCGAGCAGGCGTTAAACTTGGCTTTTCAATTACAAGTTTTTTTATGTCGCAGTTTGTTTGCGCGGTTTTAGAGACACGAAAAATAGTGTGCATATTACATGATGCCAGGGTTATTCGTAGCATATTTATTAGAGCTTAACGGCCACGAAAAATCAGCAAATATAAATGACGAGTGTGTCGCTGCGACGAGAGCGTCCGCCACCAGCGCAGACCCCGAAAATGACTAGGGGACGGCGAAGAGATAAGGCTCACCTACTAACCGGAAGGTCTAGGTCGAGGTTCAAATAAATCATACAAAATGGGTCCCCTTCAAAAAAAAAAAAAAAAAAAAAAGTTCGCGCGAGCATTACCGTTTAACGAGGCCACTGGTCGCAGGCTACGAGTGACGAGCGCCTTGTTAGGCCTTCCGATCCACCTTGTTAAGCCTTCCCACCGACTCGAGTTGTCGCTGACGTCGCTGGGATTGTGGTCGTTACTTTCGGAACCCGTGAATCAAGTGGCCTTCACCGATAACTGTAGTTTCGAGTTTATATTTCCTTTCGTCTGCTGCTTGAAGTCGGGAAGCGCGCGAAGGGCACGTAGAAGTTTGCTCGTTGGTCCCAACAGCGAAGTATCCGAGAGCACTATAGCGGCCCGTACCGGACGACAAAATTTCAGAAGTAACCGTTCTTCATTGGCCTTCTAGGCCATCCGGCACCTGGAGCCCTTATATCCTTTGTAGCACCTCCCCCCCCCCCCCCCCGCCCCCCGATTCGTCCCATGAGATCGCAACCAACCAAAAAAAGCGGGGGGGGGGGGGGGGGGGGGGTGTTGCAAGAGATGGCACCCTCCGCCCCTCGTTGCTTCGACACTACCTGTATCTTATTCCGAAGTTATATGGGTAATGTGGGGCGAAATGGGACAACAAATCTTAGTTTCAATATCAATTTTTATTTTTGCTACAATATTGAAAAAAACAACACAGCATGGATATATTTTTATATGTCTTGACTATATGCTCAGTAAGTATTACTTAACTTCAGCAAGCGAAACATTAACCAAAACTACAATATCTTAAAGTCACGCAATGCCTCATTTTGCCCAGCCCTGTTGGGAAAAGTGAGACAACATAGTGGGGTACACTGAGACAAAGTTAAAGAGGAACACCTTATATACGGTCAGTTTTTGCCATAGAAACACTTAAAATGCGCTGTGTGAGCTCCAACGCCCTCTTCAAGAGCGCACTCTCTGCATTCCATGCACTCGATCTATGCTGAATGCGGGGCTGCTTGGCTCCAAAGTTCTTTGCATACCAAGCACTGCCAGTCTCTTGTGGTGTGCATTGCACGGTCTGCAGAAGGCGCGGAAACTGCGCGTATCTTCGGGCAATGACTAATGATCTTTCTCTTTGGTTTCACCATGTTTTATACTCCTTTTCTTTCTTTCTTTTTTTTTTTTTTTTTGGGGGGGGGGGGGGCAGTGGGACGCAGTTTTTGGCTGCTTTTGCTAGCATCAGCTTTGCCTCGTTGGAAGATGACGTTAGAACAATGCAGCACTCCAACCTGCTTGTTCTCTTTTTTTTTTTTGTCCTACGTTAGGTACATAAAACATTTTTTTTTTTTTAAATTCGAAATGTCGAATAAAACGTGCTCTCTTTAGCCCAGTCATTTTTTGCAGAGTCGCTGCTCTTCACATTCACTGAGCTGAGCCGTTCAACTCGTGTTTGAAGCGCATCCTTTGGTACTACAAAAAGTGTGCATTAGTGTACGCTTGAAAGTGGCACATTCAAGAGCTTCGTTTATGTCACTTTCGCAATATAAAACCTCTTTTTCTGACGTTCGGGCTATCTTAGTCACCAGGAGAATAAGGTTATGGCTGAGGAACGAGGAGATTCGTGCGTTATTGACAAACGCGTCAAAGGACGCCAGATTGTTGCGTTTTGCCGTTACGTAAATACTTATTTCGCTAAAAAACGCAGCCACAGGTTGCTTAACTTTGGTCCGCACACAGCCGATGGAGCGTACGAAGAAAATTAAGGCTTACTTGGACAAAATAATCGGTGCCAACTGGGGTGCACGTCTCGAATTGAAAGCTAGCGCCGAATTTCGCGCTTTTTTAGAGGGGGGTAAATACGTCGACCTCAACTTTGCATTCATTTTCTTCGGTACACTTTTGCCGATAGCTTCCACTTTTTATACGTGCAAAGTGTATTGGTTATACGGCACATCTCGGTGAAATTTGAGCGTTTTCCGATTTTAGGTTTGGGAGATAGCCGGCACTAAACACAATCTGTCGCATTTTGCCACGCGCCTCATTTTACCCCACATTACCCTGAATGATTTTCTCCAATCGTCAATCGTGAAATAGCGGCCGATGGAGCCACGGAGCAGAATGCCGCAAGTTACCGAAAGCGAGCAGAAACCGCCCCATTTTTTAATCGAAACTTACGTAAAATCACATAAATCTTCAAGAAACAGCGTTTTTTTTTTGAAACTTTGGAATGTTTTTCGGACCGATAGCAGTACATTTGGAAGTAAAATAAGCGTTCCGCTATGCCTAGATTATTTTTAAGGTAAAACAACACAAACCCTGTCATTTTGTTTGGGGGGACACGCTATAAAGGGAACATTGCATGGCCTGAGCTCTTACGCTGAAATATGCCTCAGCGCATGTTTTTATTTTTTTATTATTATTATTTTTTTTTCTTTTTTTGCAAATATAAGTTGGGCCTCAAAATGACCGAGACGAGAAGCGAGCGATAGAAACCAGAGAAGCCAAACCAGCGTTGCGAGCTAAAATCAACGGAAACAAATATTCAAGCTTGGCTTTTTTTTGCAAGTGCCGACCATCACTATTGGCAAGCGCGAGAAACGTATAGTACCACGAAATCGCAAGCGAGTGCCGTACCGCAATTTCCTTGAAGGGGCCGCTCCATAGTCGCCTACAGTGTTTCAATGCTGCGCCTCTGTTTTCTTGCAAGTGGCACACGAAACACCTGCTTGGGCATTGGCGCGTTTGACGATTGGGTGTCGCTTGAAGGACAGACAAACAAACACGTCAGGGCCGTTTACCGTGGACATCTGACTCTCCGGTGCGACCTAGGAACCGGCGGAGCTTGAGGTTGCCTGGCATGTTCTTGTCGCTGGATGGGCTGCATAGGTCGTGGCATCGACTGCGCTCACTCTACATCTGAGAGTAAAAGCGCGTCAGGAGGAGGGGAGACATTCCACGTTGCCATGGATTAATTACGTCATACATGCGTCGCCCCTTATTGATGCTCTTTTTTACCGACGGCAGCGTTTACATAGATGGGAACGTAGCGCATCGAATCGAGATTTGATTATTTTCATTGGTAACAGATCTGTACAAGAGGAAGAAGTAGGAAGACGCTGTGTGCGATTGGACTATGCTCGATTTGATGCGCTACGATCTCATTTATATAAACGTAGCCAATGCTCCGGCGAAGTCGATCTCAGAGGTGTCAAGCAAAGAACGCGTGTCGCGAGGCGCCTCCGTGAATGCTCGTCAAAACCGCAATAACAACATATGCTCGGGCTTGGGCAAGGACTTTAAAACACCCCAGGACCCGGCATGACATGATGCTGATCGATGCCGGAAAAGAAAATAAATTCCAGACTGACCTGCGCACCGACGCGCTCTCATCCAAGCTATCATCTTTAACACTCGGTCGGCTATACCTAAGGCTTAAAGCTACATGAGCTTCGTGCCCGCAGTCTGCCTCGTCTGACCGCTGTTGCAGATAAATTCTAAAAGCAGTGCTTCTGCTCACCATTCATGCCTACAACGCCTGAAATGCTCGCTTTCCAAAAAAAAGCGCTATGGCGACCCGCTCTGGACGACGTTCATGGAGCGGCTTCGAGAGTGTCCGCCCCATGCCGACTTCCTACTTGTCAGGCAGGTGTTGGGCTCCAAATCTCACCTGTTCGATGCCAATTCAGTTGACGCCACCCTGCGAATAGGGGGCAAACAACCGCGTTGCCACGGCAATGCCGCGGCAACGCTGTTGTTTTCCCATATTTACATGGCGGCGTTCATTAACTGAGTTTATTATCATGATAAAAATTACAAAGACTGCGGTAAATGACGAGAAACTTAGTAGATAAAAAAGTACTGGATTGTTTCATTAGCCAAGGGACTGAGAGAACAATTCGTGGTCACGCCTAGTTCGCGCGCATGAACCGAGTTGCAACAATAATGCCAAAGCAACGCTGTTGTTTTCCCCGCATTTACATGGCGGCAATCACTTTCTCAACTGTTTGTGATAAGCTTTCTGATCACAATGAAAATTACTCGAGACTGTGGTAAAAAATAAAAAAAAAACTATAGAAAAAAAAAAAAAAGATCGTCCCATTGGCCGAGAGACTGAGGCGACATTTCGTGGCCTCGCCTACTTCCTTTACATTCCTCTCCATGTATGAAGAACTTTGACGCCACAGCCAGCTTCTTAGGCTTGGGGCATTTAGGGCTGGCATCGCCATTTCGTTGAACTCATTTAGCATGAATCTAGCAAATGTACTGTCCTATCAAATTTATTTACACAAACGCTGAAAATATCACGATATTTACGCTTCCCATCAGGGTCTCAAAATTATATAGGAGACAGTTCTTGTACGTACAGACATTCAATCTGTCACATTAATATTCTAATTACTATTACTTTTAAAATTGCCTCGAAATGCGCTGAAAACAGCTCAAAAATAGTAATTCTGGATTTTATTATTAGTCTCCTGCCCCCTTAAGCGAAAATTCATGGGCACTTCGACATTCATTACGTCTTCATAATGAACCTCCAAAAGAAACAATACCTTAGTGGACTCGCGAAACTCAGGTTTGTGTAGCGAAATTTACCGATTGAGTGACGATGGGGGAAACCATCCCCTCCTCCTCCCCCCTTAAAGGGCAATGCAACGCTTTTTTTACTTTGTGCAAAATACTGTTTCTTTTTTCTTTCTTTTTCAACAGACGCAATAACAATTCATAGAATAAAATTAAAGAAAAAATGAAAGCCGTTTACAACTCCCTGTAACGCCGAATTAGAACGCAGCTCTTGAGGATGCGGAGGGAAAGGTACAGAGTGGGGGCTATATGCCCCTCCTCCTCTCCTGCTCGGTCGCATTTAGGGGAAAATTTTCCGCTAAATTTAGCGGAAAAATATTTCAGCTAAATTTAGCGGGGAAATTTTTTAGCTAGATTTAGCGGAGAAGTTTTTCCGCTAAATTTGGCAGAGAATTGTTTTCCGCTAAATTTGGCGGCGAAAAGTTTTCCGCTAAACTTTACCGGAAAATCTTTTGCTAAATTTAGCGGGGAATTTTTTCCGATAAATTTAGCGGGGAATTCTTCCGTTATATTTAGCGAAGAAAGCTTTCCGCTAAATTTCGCGGGGAATTTTTTCCGCCAAATTTAGCGGGTAATTTTTTTCCGCTAAATTTAGCGGGTAAAATTTCCCGCTAAATTGAGCGGAGAAAATTTCCCGCTAAACTAGCAGGGAAAATTTCGGGCTAAATGTAGCGGCAATTTTTTCGCTAGCGGGGACAATTTTTTGCTAAATTTAGCGGGGAAATTTTTCTGCTAAATTTACCGGGGAAATTTTACCGCTAGATTTAGCGGGGAAAAGCTTCCGCTAAATTTAGCGGGAAAATTTTTCAGCTAAATTTAAAATTTTTCCGCTACATTTAGCAGGAAACATTTTCCGCTACATTTAGCGGGGAAATGTTTTCGTTAAAGCTAGCGGGGAATTTTCATGCTAAATTTAGCAAGGAAATGTTTCCGCTAGATTTAGCGGGAAAATTTTTCCGCTAAATTTAGCTGGAATATTTACCCATCATGCACCGCGCTGTTACGCCGACGCCGACGGCGACGCCGGCGCCGACGCCGCTCAAGCCGGAAACGGGCACCTAAATGCTGCGCTCTGAAACGAGCAGCGTTCACCCCCTCAACTTGCAGCCAGAACAGCGGGCCACGTGATCTGGAGCCGACTAAATGCCGCTAATGTAAATAGTAGCCACACGCTGAGGTTGGGAAAGCAGAAGACACGCCCTGAGTTTAACACATTGTTAGGGCTTGGCTATTGTCGTCATCGTAGCGTCTGGACACGGGCAGTGACACGGGCCACTACCCGAATGCAATTGTCGAACTATTGATTATCACGAGCCCCAAATCGAGCGCTCAGGTAGTTCTCGCGTCCGATCTATGGGCCGCCTTCAAATACTCTCACTGGAGGATACTGCGCTCTCCATGCTATGTCATCAAGTTTTGAGAAAGAGAGATTGAAAGAAAACGCTCGCTTTTTTCCTTGAAATCACTCCGCAGCAAAAGCGTTTCTTGGTTATTGGCGTTGCGTGAGTGTATACTTGGGTCCCACTAGTGCCAATAAGCTCGTGTAAAGTGAAACACATTCCAAGCGAATATCGCTGTACCGCCCTTTTAACAGCCGTTTAGATCAACAGGAGATATTTTAAGAAGGAATGAAAAATACATCGAATTTGGCAGAGGAATATATTTCCTTGTTTTTCGGAAACGTATCCAATTTATTTGTTTGTTTGCTCAATCGAGAAAACAATATTTGAAGTTGAGCTTTTTCACCGCAACACAGAGTCCTTTCTAAACACCTCGTCATCACCTGGCACGCCAGCTGACACAATAGCTGACAATACATTTACGGTCACAGATACGCCGGTGTAAGAACTGATGTGATTTGCGGAAAGCGAACACGTTACATGTCCGCACGCGCCTGTAGCTTGCTGTTTTCTCATACCAGTTGTACATTTGATACCTATTGTATGGCATGAGCACTGGACTTGTGCAACGGTTCGGTGAAGTAATCTGCCGGTCGCGGCTGTCTGCACGTGCTTAACAGCGCACAAACGATGGTCTCCGGGGAAATAATCTCTATATAGATCGAACAACAAGCACCCATTGTACACGCATATGTATTAGAATTATATTTCCCAAGCCAAACAAGAAAGTGTAAAGATATAAAATATTGTAAGTGTTGAAATAAAATCGAAGCTGCACAATATATACGCAATCTAATTATCAATGCCGTTAAAACGAACGTTGGTTATATGTCCTAGGAAGCACGAATGCGTTCCAAAAGTACTCGAACAAAGTGAGCAAAATATGCGGGCTGTCCACACAAAAACATATCTGAACATCGACACGTAAAAAAAACAACAAAAAAACAGTATGACCATTACAAAAAACAGCCGTCGCAAACGCTGGTTTTAGTTTCCTCTTGCGAAATAATGCAGACATATTATCGTGGATCCGGTTGCGAGCTGAAAAAACGTCATCAAGCTTTCAAAATGCGAAGCTGAACGGTGACTATCTCGGCCTATTTATCTCTCCACAAAAAAAATAAATTTATTTGGTCGCGCGGTAGACAAAGCACAGAGCTGTCGAGTGACAGTAAGCTCGTGCCTCGACACTCGGAGGACTTTTTTTTTTTTCTTCGTATATTGAAATCCTCCCGAAGCCAATCATCCTGACATGAAAAACTTCGGGACCATCTGCTGTCTTGCCATACTGGCAGCATGCAACGGAGTCGAGGGCGCTAAAAAACGCCAACCGAAGGTCCTGCTCTTCCTGGTGGATGGACTGCGTTGGGACTACATCGATGAGAGAAGACACCACGGATTTTGGACAACTGGAATGTTAGGAGTAAGGGCCGACCACCTTACCCCTGTTACTCCAGCCATTTCCTATCCAAACTGGTACTCCTTGGTCACCGGTGAGTGAGCTTTGCGTTAGTAATCTATGAAATGAAAGTGCATGTATTAGATATGGCCTACTCTTTCATTACATAATCTAATGCCTTTGTTTCACTGGAAATCCGTCTGTTTTCTTTAAATGCAAGCGTTATGAACTCCTTGTCTTCTTGTGCAACGAATAATTACAATTCGATATAGTAATAAGACAAAATTGTTTCTTTCATTCGGTTATGGTGATAATACAATTAAGGAGGCCTAATACAGGAAGACAATGCAAGAAACTTTCAGGGGCCGCATGCCGCCCACACGCGCTCACACCCCACTCGTTTTTTGTTTTTTTTTTGTTATTTCTGCACCCCGCGGCCCCGTTACCCCCCAACGTTGGCGTCAGTAAATTTATCCTTCAGGTTGCCTTCTTCCGGGCGGATGCTTGAGCTCGTTTCTCACACTTGAAGCTGACCCAGGCCATGGCTCTCATAATCGCTGGTCCGCGAACTCGTAAACCGAAGGTCCTAGGTCCTAGCGCAAAAAGAATTATGACCCAATTGAATTCTCGGCGATTTGGAGTCTTGAGTAAACATCGGGGAAAGGCACGACGAAATAGTACGGCGTTTTGGGGGTTTCGCTTACACTCAGATACCACACAAAAGACATAAACAAGCGAAAAAAAAGCGTCGTATATTATTGTTTCTGACTCATGGTTTCCGAGTTAATAGAACGAAGCACGTGTCCCCGTTCTATGAACTCACGAGCGATATTCTAAGGTTTATGAAGCCACGACGGGACCAGAGGGGTAAATCTTCCTATACCACCCACAGGACGAAATCGGCGTCCGCAGCGCCAATTGAATACCGTGACGCTTAGCAGCAGTAGTAGAATTAAGATGGCGGATTACCGAAACAATAGGGCGGCACCATCTTGTATGGGCCTGTGACAGTTTTGGTGCGAAAAGCGCCGCCTTATGAGTCCCAATTAATCGGTTTCGCTCGGTGCTCGGCTTTCCTAGAGTACTGCATATGGCATCTAAAGCCTTCATATATAGAGGCGATAGATTGTCCAGGCACCTGCAGTTTCGAATGCCTTTTTGTTCGCCCTCATAAAGGCGTGCGCAATAAAATATGCAACAGTTTTTGTTTTTGTTTTTTGCTCTTCTTTTATTAAACTGCATGTTGGTACCACGACCTCCTCTATAATTACGACCACGTCAAACGCGAGTGCAACAGCGCCCGCCTAGAGACCGTACTGGTTTGCAGTCCTGCCGCGAGGTGGCGGTGCAACTCAGCTGTTCTGCTCGTGGTTCCGGTTCCACTTTGCGCGAGGGCGTCCGCGGCCTTGGTTGATTGACAGCGCGAGCTGTGTCCCCGTGGACTGTAAGCAGTGTAATATGTAATATCCTTATGGTTTTAATCGTGCCCGGCTGATGTAAGCGAACATCTAGAAGCTAAAGCGATAGTTTACTGTTGCGCACCGTTTTGTAAATCAAAACGAGGAAACCACATTGGGTGCTTGCTTGCACTAATTCCCCAACACCGCGTTCCGGTACGAATGAATAAAGACCATTAATCGCAAGGTGACTATCCCTACCATTTTGTTGAATTTCCCGCGACTGGGGCGTGAAACCTAGAAAAGATCAACCGTGGAAGAGAAAGGAAATGTCGTATTTTTCGATCACAATGAGTGAAGAAACGAATGCGAAAGCTGTAGCGTAGTCGGTTAATTCTCATAGCCGTCGTGGCTGTCGTCGTGAATTCCACTGACGACCGCCAGGAGTGCTCGGGGATCCGTGAATTAAGTGGGTAAGCGTTGTGAAACTTCCTAAGCCATCCAACATCACGGGTGGCAACTGGATACTGCCAAAGTAAGATTTCGCATAACGCGAATAATTTTTGACAAGTATTTCAAGCACACGACAGGAATACTTCCCCCTTCGTCGCGTCTTTAGAGGCGGAATGCCGAAGCTCCCCGCTCTTCTCTCTCCGCGCTTCGCGGCCGACGGGAAAACCGAACTTCCCTGGCCTCGCGCCTATGCAGCGCAGAGAAGAAAGGGTTTTTACCTTCTTAGCGCGCAGCGACGACAACGGACGAGGTCAAAATCTCAGCGAGGTGTCGCCCGTAAAGCTGTCGCTTTAAAGGTTGTTACAAAAGTCCAAAGTCTGAAACCATGTTAAAAGTTTATTCAACAAAGAGTAGGTCGACCCTTTTTTCAATTTTTGAAAATCTGAAGTGGGGGGTCGACTTATAATCGAACCAAAGCACTCCACCGCCGGTAAAAACGAAACAATCGCGATATCATGAACACCTCGGCTCGTTTCAAGTTCAGCCGGCTGTACCTCTTGCATCGCACTATTCTGTGCGCTCATGTTACAAATTATTTTTGTTTCTTATTTGCGCGAACGAGTATTATTGATAGCGATTCGCAAATTAACCCGACTATACGGCGGTGAACAGCGCACGTCGCGCCCGACTCCCGGGAGGTGGCGGCACTTCTTGTAAGAGCCACTCCGGAGGCCGTTGGAACAGCCTCACGGCTCGCTCACCCCGCGGCTTCTCTTCGCAGTTTTTCGCACGACTCACGGTCGCACATCGTTTGATTAAGTGACGTGATCGGTATTTATGCTGCGTTTTTTTTTTTTTGTATTGACACGCGTGATCCGGGCAGTTTAGGTTTTCGGTGCTCGTTTATGGCAATTCTTCACTCAGAAGCAACGAACAACTGCGCTGTTGGACGCAAGTTCGACCCGTCGGAGCGGGTGATGCTCCAGTGGAGTCTGCAGTGGCGCGGGATCTTAAACTGTGACGGCAAACGAAGAGGCTTCCGTAGTCCAAAGTCTGGATAGATTGGGATGCCTTCCAGAGTTGGAAGTCAGGCTTGTAACGTGCGCCTCAAAAGTGTGCAATCGGTCCCTATTCGTGACGTCCAACGCGATCGCCGAGCAAGCGTGGAAGGTGCAGTTGATCCTGCCATTTGCGAAGTGCGAGATTTCGTTGGACGACGCCAACGACGTGCATCGAGAACGTAGCAGTGATGACGACGGGACTGACATCACTAGTGCGGACGAGTCGTAGTCTAGTCGCGGACGGAGTGAGAACAACAGTGAGCAGCTTCAGTTGTCCTGCCTCCAGCGTGAACTTCCTAATTACGATAACGCCTGGGCATCTCATGCACCTCGCGTGTGCATGCGTAGCCAAAGCACGCCAGAAGGCATCGATCGCGTGTTGGAGGCTCGGCTTTCGAAACAAATACTTTGCTGTTCTCACGTGTTCGCAGTAAAATGCGCATCTAAAGTTTTTTTTTTTTTTCTGACGTGCAATGTGGGGGGGGGGGGGGGGGGGGGGGTCGACTTACAATCGAGTCGACTTGCGATCGTGTAAATACGGTAGTAATGCCGCGAACGCAAACCATTCATAAAAAATTTGGAATCACGCCGATAGCGCACATGCCCATTACCTCAACCAGTTGTAGCACGCCTTGTACAGCAGAGTAATGGCTCCATATAGTCAGACGGCACGATAGTATATCGGCCGCAGCTCACCAATAAATCATTACCGTATTTTCCGGGCTATAGTCCGCGGACTATACGTGTTTAAACGTTGAAATTTTGGGCAGTGCGGACTATCTACGCGTGCGGACTATACAGGATTTTTGTTTTTCAATATCATTGATTATACCGAGACGTGACAGATTTTGTGAAGGAAAGAGTATGTTAATGATGATTTATGTATATTACAGGCTTCTTTGTGAGTTAAAAAAGCATACATTTGTCATGGGGTGCCGTCCACGAGAAGATTTTCGTGTCGACTAAGCACCAGGTGCGTACTATGCACCAGGTGCGGATTATGCACCGGGTGCGGACTATCTAAGCAAAAACATTAATTTTTGACCCGAAATTTGTCCCTTGCGGACTATACACCGGGTGCGGACTATAATCCGGAAAATACGGTAAATATATTCTGATATTTCACTTTGAACCACTCTACGGTACCTCCAGCACAATATGCATATATATTCAGTGCGTGATATAATCATACCTAGTCAATATTGACCACAATGGTCGTGACATCCCGCAGTATAAACAAAGATTGAGGGAATGAATTTGGGAAATGCATTCATTTTTGTTTATTTATTATGGACAACTAACATTATCGAGAATTGGTTGTAGAACCTTCTGGTATCTTTGGGTTCGTTGAAGAAAAAAACGTGAATATTTCATCATCATTTAACCGCCCCCTCTAGGCCTCTACACGGAAGACCACGGTATTGTGGGCAACTACATGTACGACCCGCAGCGCGATGCCTACTTTACTATGTCGTCGAGCGAAAGCATGGATCCGCAGTGGTGGAACCAAGCGGAGCCCCTCTGGGTCACCGCTCTACGTCGAAACAAGACCGTTGCCATGCACTGGTGGGACGGCTGCCAGGTGGACTTCAACGGGACCAGGCCAAACGTCTGCACCGGGTACAAAGGCACCTGGAGCAGAGTAAACTCGGAAATGAGAGACCTCGTCGAGAAGTCACTCGTAGCCATGAAGAAGGGTTTCCTCGACATGGCAATGTTCTACTACGAGGGACCCGACAGCAAAGGTGGGTCGACGACGTGTAATTACGCCCTCTGTCGTCAATGGCAGCTAACAAAATGCTGGGCTTGGCGAGTCTCGAGCATCTCATTATCGCTCTCCACAGCCAATGAGATCGCGGCATTAGCCGATGAGAGCGCAAACGAACCAATCACGAGGCGATACCCATAAACATAAGTCACGCCTTGCGTTTTTTTTTTCAGCTTTCTCATTTCGCGAGTTTCCCCGGAGATTGCTGTGATCGGTTCTCCCGATTGGTTTGGTAAAATATAAACACACTAAATTTCGTTTATAGTGGCAGGATTGTGTAGTATGGCCCACATATGCGTATGAACACATAACTGCCGGAGAGGGTAAAATCGGGAGCGTACTAGGTTCGTTTCTCCCGAGAACATAGTAAGAGTCTGAACAGAGTCACGGAAAGCCGACAGTTGAATTAAAGTAGTGTATAATCGTACATGTGCTCAAAAAATTTGTTTCAACTGAGCTTAAAAGTTACCATTTCGTAGTTCCATATGAGGGACAAAACGCGATGCAGATATAAATGCGATGGTTTCGGGCCTGTTCAGTATTACTCGCACCCTTGTAGCAGATGATGTATAAGACGGCAATATTGTTAGCTCGCACACGTCATGCCAATTTTTGATTGGCTTTTTACTCGATTAAGATACAAATATCAAAAATACTTCACACTTCCCTTGCATATACCCACCATTCGCTTGAACATTTTCCCCTGGTGCCTTCACTCAGCTGTTCTCAGCAAAACGCCATAAAATAATTGGATTTCAGCCAAACAAATGTAGGACTTTTGATATTCACTTGAAGGATTATTTAGTTAGGCCAATAACACAATAATAATAAATGCCAATTATAACCTCAGAAACGCAACAAGCGACGGTGTGCAAGCGAGCTGCTTAGGAAACATCATAATCAAATCCCTGAGGCACGGAGGATTAATTTGGCGTAGACGAATTGTAGAAACGCCGAAGGGCTCTGAGGGTGCGCCGAAGAGAAATGTTTTTGTAATTCGGTAATTTCACAGGTTTTAGCACATTAGTTTTGACTCACAAATTCCAAGTAAACTTGCGTTTAAGACGAGTTTCCGGTCAGTTAGTTGTACACCGTTGGCGTTTGACTTGAAAACAGGGCTGTTAAGAGGTATACGGATCTCCCAATTGGTTGCGCCAAGGAAGTTGAGCGCGAATTTCCGTTCGATTGTGGGGTCTACCGCGTGTGCCAGACGGGTCGTTAGCGTAAACGATCGCCCCTTAGAGCACGAGGGAAGTGTGAAAAATATATTTCCACCATCAAAACTAGCCAAACATATTGCTGAATGCAATGCTTGCTCGCCATTATGGGAATTATGGCAATCTCCATTCTGTGTGTTTTTTGTGGGTAAATCTTGTGCGCTGTTTCACCCAAGCATGAACAACCAACTCGCCCAAGCCTCCGTCCTCTCATGGGAAGAAACCTCAATCTTATGTAAAGAAAGTTACTCCGTTCACATAGCCTTGACTGGGATAATCTTTTCGTGTATAGCTTGGCGGTTGGTGTCTGTCTGCTGGTGATGTGGTGTCTGCATAGAGATCAGCCAGTCTGGCTCAGTTCCGCCAACGTTCTGTCCGTATGTATTGTTGTGTTCCTCTTTTTTCTCTCCTTGAGGACGGCTATACTATATTGTTGTTCCCAAACGAATAAACCCAGCTGCCTTTAAAGGGCAACTCCGGTCCATGCTTTCGATTTTGGGATTATGACTTTGTTTAGCGCAGTCAGCGTCCCTGAATTACAAGGTGTAATTTTTTTCGCTTTATTGTGTGTAGTTTTAAAGATATCGACGCCTCAAAGTTTTGTTTGGTTCGCGGGCGACAAAACCGAAACTGGCCGCTCGAGGCCCCGGCAACACTGGAAATCAGCCGCTATGTGGACGTGAAGTCAGGATTGTTCTCGTTCAACTAGTACGCAGGCCAAGCGGCACCTACCTGTGTTGCGTTAGCCATTTAAAGATAGAAGCTAAGCTGATTTTGTTTTATTTCTGTATATGTGGTAGTTATCCAGCATATGTAGCAAGAGGTAGTGCGTATACCCAAAAGCTAGCGACTGGAAAAACTGTGAACTCGTTCGGTGCCGTACTCGGCGGCCGCCGCCGTACGTGCGCTCTGCCGTACTCGTCGCTTGTATACTTAAAAGCTAGCGACTGGAAAACCCGTTAACTCGTTCGGTGCCGTACTCGGCGGCCGCCGCCGTACGTGCGCTCTGCCGTACTCGTCGCTTGTATACTTAAAAGCTAGCGACTGGAAAACGAGTGAACTTGTTCGGTGCCGTACTCGGCGGCTGTCGCCGGTCGTGCGGTCTTCCGTACTCGTCGCTAGGCCTAAATTGTCATCGGGGATCCGTGGATGGAGCGGCGTTGCTCTACGCCGCGCTGCCAGTGACGTAGAGTACTGGGGGCCCTCTCGCTTTCGTTCTGAGGGTCAATCGCAGACACGAAGCTTTGAGGCTCTCCGGCGCGGGCCGCGGCGCCTGAAGACATGTGTGCTGGGTTGTACACGTCTCTTTTTTTCGTTCTTTTTTCCTCAGGCGCGTAAAAGCCGAATTTGTAAGCTACGGCACTAATTTACCACATAAGTTCTTCTAGGTGGTAAATATAATTTGTAAAAATATATATAAAAAAAAAACTTACCCCACTCAAAAAAAAAAGTTCTATAGGCAGACATTTTCTTCTCAAAGCTAGCAACAGTTTTTGTGGGTGATAGAGATAAACAGAGAACGTTCGAAAGGTGAGAAGAACACTTTCCTTCCCTTCTTTCCCTCAGAAAAGCGCACTTTACACTGCTCGACCGCGCAACGGGTGCGCCCGTTTGGACCGGAGGAAAAAAAGAGAACGATCCTTACGTCACGGCGCAACGTTGCTTTAGCGATCGACAACCCGCTGGCCGCCCGCTAAGGAGCAGCGGCTGGCGGCGGGTCGCATTTTTATTATCGGCATTAGTTGAGAATGCGGTGTCCCCCTGATGTAATGTTTTGACTGGGGTAGAATTTTGTTTCACGACAGCCATACCAGTAATTTATTTAATTTTCAGTTTTGGCCGGAGTTGCGCTTTAAATTTTGTATCGTCTTGACCGTTATTTTATGTCGTCCGTGACGCAGGGTCTAGAAACATGTACTTTTCTTTTACTGGTTCTAACATTTTTTTCCATTGTATTCTAAGGACCAACTTTTCAACATTTTGAAGTTTTGATCACTATATTGACGAAAAAACAAATTCCCGAAAATGCTTATATTTTTGAACGTATGACACGGATCTAAACTTCATTTGTTTACAAAGGTATGTTTGTATCACTCAGGCCAAAACGCAATGTCAAGCAATGCTGTCCATCGAATTCGAGTACAGCGTTGTCGGACGGTACGCGGGAAAGCAAAATAAATGTAGAAAATAAAACAGGTCAGAGCGGAGCGATGTCGTTTAGGCTAATTAGTATGATCCTTTGCACCCTAAAGTTTATTGTCCGAGAGTTCGATACCTGATATAAGCCAGATTGAACAACTCACAGGTGGTTGAAATCAGGACGAAGGGTGGAGTTTCCTTGAGATTTTCTATACTATGTTGCACAACTAGGCATTTTTCCTCTTCCTCAAAACACTCATTCATAAAAACTATAAAAGCAAGTCTAGTTTTCTCACCCCGAATACCCTGTCAAACGACAGCTGCTAAACATTTTATTAATACACAAAATGCGTCAGAAGAAATACTTTTTGTTTATCGCCTTCTCCTTGAAATTTACGGTGCTCCACTTTTTCAGCGCGTTTGCTCCGATCGACTAAACCAATCAAATGCAAAGACGGCGCTGTGACGTTTTGTATTTAGCCTGTTGGTCTACGCTTGTATGTTTCGAGCCTTTGGCTTGCGGTCTGACTAAATATGAAACGAAATACATATGACACATGGATATTTGCCCTTTGGACGGAGCCGCATAGATCAGTTGCCTACACTATGAAGCTCAGATTTTTTTTCATGAATGGCTATCAAAGCTGGTGGTTTTTATGTATTTAAATATGAAAAATTGGCTCGTGAGCAAACCGTAAAAATGAGGAGCGTGTATTCGCTACATACGGCGGAGGTCTGCGAATAAAACACGTTGGGTTGTGCAACAGGCGAGATATTGCGGCAGCTTTCAACAAACTGCCCAATATCGTTCGACAATGAATCGCTTATTTTTTGCCGTTTTTGAACTCACTGGCTATGTTGTAGTAGTTAAAAAAAATCTAAACAAATCACGTAATCCACCAAAAGAAATCTCTTACTGCATTTCACTCAAAAACATTGTGTTATTGTGGATAAATGTCTGCGCCCTCGCTCTTAGGTCACTGCAGTTACGCTAATTAGTTACCTTATGTTAGCAGACGGGCACCGTAAACAGCAAAATCATAAGTTTCGTTTTAACTTTTACTCAAATAAGTTTATTTTATGAGAAATTCATTCACCACATGCACAATCCTCGGCCAACTCTGTACAAAAGGTTAGCGTGATACGTTAAGATAGCGGCTCATGTGGTCCCTTCAAAGGCGCCAATAATTCATTGGAGTCCCGCGTGTAGAACGTGCAGGATTAGCCACCATAAAGTGACAGCGATATGCATCTGTGGGCACAGACGAGATGAGACCGGCACGCGTCGCTTTCGAACGCCCGGCCTTCAGCATGGGCTCGTTCTCTGTCGCTTTGCCTTGCCTGCACTTTTAATTGGATTGTATTTCGCTTTCTTTCCTTAACAAACTTTATCTGAGGCACAGGGCCCACAAGACGACTAGTCGTTATCGAAGGTACAAAGCTCGCACCGAGGTGGAACGAGTGAAGTTTCTCCTTATCGTTTTCATCCTGTCAGTGATCGTTAGTGATTCCACAGCATACAGACTAACACTTCTAAGGTACTGTAGACGGCCCGAAAAAAAATCGTTTTTTTTTAGCGTATCGCGTTGCAATTTACTACAGAGGTGTAAACAGGTGGAGGAAGTTTACATTGAGAAAAAATCAAGGAATATACTTACCTCGTTAAAAAAAAATATAATAATAAAACCACCTCTTCTGGGCAATTTACGCTGCCAGACCGCAAGCCATGTACGCAAAGAGAGAAGTGCCGCGGACAGATGGCGTACGCCGCGTCGAGGGAGCGCCGGTCGACTCTGCTCTAGAGCAGACGGTCTCCCTCGACGCTGCGTACTCCATCTGTTGGCAGCACTTATCTCTACGCGTGAATTGTTTGCGAAATGGTGGCGTAGATTATAAAAAAAAAAGAATATGTTTTTTTGTTGTTTTTTTTGGTTGAACGAGGTAAGGGCAGGCTATCCTTGGTTTTTTACTGTAAATCTCCACCACCTGCTTGCACCTCTACAGTAAATTGCAGCGCGATACGTTGAGAAACCGATTTTTGCGAGCCGTATAAAGAGGCTTAGAAGCGTTAGTTTACATAATGTAGAACGCCAAGGGTCAAGAAAAAGTCGCGGCTGGCCAAGCATGGGAGTTACCTGCCCCGTTGTCACCGTCGAAGGAGGTGTTGTGGCCGTTTTAGTTTTAGGCGAATGAATAAGGACCGTCACATAAAATATTAATTTTGAGCTTAGCATGCGTGCTTCTTTTTTTATTTGTTACAATGTATTTATTGTTAAGCCATCGGTAACTGTGTAACTTCATCCGAGATTTTGGCAAATGTAGTTACAAAAGGGATCAGGCTAAGGGGCGAAATTTTATTCATGTTCATTCACGGTGAGCATTTGAAAACAAAACACTAATGATATCACGAATATCTTTTTAGCGTGCGCATATTGGCGTTGCCTTAATTATATAATAAATAAATGCCACAAATTTTATTACAGGTCACGGCTATGGCCCTGATTCAATGACCACTCGAAAAGCTGTTGATGAATTTGACTGGATATTAGACAGCGTCCACACTCAAGTGAGAAGGCTAGGTATTATTGATCAGGTAAGAATCTGTGAAATAATGTTTCGATATTTGATTATAATGCAATTCAATGCAAATTTACAAGCGATCTGGACGAAAATGACTAAAATAATCCCTGGAGAAAGACACCAAGGAGGACAAAGGACGAACACAAATTTTCAAACACAGCTAGATGACTGGTGCGCGACCGAAAAAAATCCGCCTGGTTAGGGTATCGAACCCGGGACCTCTCCATTTCAAGTGGAACGGTGGTTAGAAGTTAGTCTGCCAAACAGGCTTTATCAGCCGCCACCAGCCTAACACGAACAAGGGTGAAAGGCTTTCATTCTAAGGTTATGATTATAATGCAATTAAATGCAAAGGTGCAAGCGAGCTGGACAACAATGACAAATATAATCCCCAGGGTAGGGGAACAAGATGAACAAAGGACAAACAGTGCTCCACTGGGAATGAAGAGGTCCCTGTTTCGATACCCGGACCAGGGGGATTTTTTCGGTCACGCACCAGTCACTTGGCTGTGGCTGGATATTTCTGTTTGTCTTTTGTCCATCCTCTTCCCCTTCTCTGGGAATTATTTTCGTCATTCTTGTCCAGCTCGCTTGCACCTTTGCATTTAATTGAATCATAATGATAACCTTTAAAATGCAAGCCTTTCACCCTTGTTCGTGTTAGGCTGGTGGCGGCTGATAAAATCTGTTTGCACTACTGACGTCTAACCCCTGGTTATCTCAGTTGGTAGAGCACTACACTGAAAATGAAGAAGTCGGGGGTTCGATACTGGGACCAGGCGGATTTTGTCGGTCGCGCACCAGTCACCTAGCTGTGTTTGGAGATTTGGGTTTGTTCTTTGTTCCTCTTGTTCCACTTCTCCATGGATTATTTTCGTCGTCAATATTTGGTTGTCTAAGAGATTATTCTCAATTACGTTTTATAATTGAAGGTTCTGGTATAAAGGATATGGGGGCATAAACCAGAAACAATATATCTCTAGAAATATATGGCTCATGTTGTTGTCTTTTTTACGAAAAGAAAAAAAATGAGGGACGATTACAAATCTCGGTAATGCGAAATTAGAGTGCAGCTCTTGAGGAGGGGGAGGGGAGGGTACAGAGTGGAGCTATGCCCCTCCTCCTCCGTACCATCCCCTTCTCCTCTGCTCCTCCGTACCCTCCCCTCCTCCCACAGTTTCCCCGCTAAACTTAGCGGAAAAATTGACGCCACGTGATCTCAACACCAATTCAGTTTCCCCCCTTAATTTAGCGGGAAAATTTACTTCACATGATTTCGTGTCACGTCACCCATGAAGAAATTCAGTTTCTGCGCTAGATTTAGCGAGAAAAGTAGTGTCACGTGATCTTAACACCAATTCAATTACTCCCTAAATATAGAAGGAGGGTTACGCCGACGGCGACGGCGACGCCGCTATACGCGGAAATGGGCGCCTATGAGCTGTGCTCTAAAATCGGCTCAGTGGCCGAACTGATATCACTTTAGAATAACATTATATGGTCGTAACAAAATATTTCGTATAAAGAATTTCGTGATTTTTCCATGTGAAAATAGAGATACTGCTATCACCCGTTTTGCGAGCCGCCAGGGTTGAGCTGTTGGTGAAGCAACACTGGTTAACATTTTTAAAGAACGTACATTCACATCTTTTTTCACATGTGCTCCTGCGCAATAACTAGATGTCTCGCGCACCGACGCTGTAGAGCATCCGTGTTTTTTTTATTAAAAGAAGCAGGTATGATTGACAACAAAAGTACCTCTTCACCATCTCGAGATGTTCATACACATTTCTGCCTTAGCTTTGGAGACAAATTTTCGCTTAGCGGAACACTACGTGAAAATAGAACGGAACACTCGAAGTTGAATACGAAGATAACAATACAATGTTACGGAACAAAAACTATATTCCCTCTCATTCGTAAAAGTTGACTGTCCTCGGCTGAAAACCCGAGAAGGAAAAAAAACAGTTATTGACTAATTTGACATATCTTAGGAGCACATAAGTCGTCATGGGTGCATTCTGCGTGCGTTATAACTACTTATGCTTGGTTTCAGGGAGTTTTGGATGATGTAGGAGGCGTTGCAAGCATGGTACACTCACGTTCCGTCGGGAAGCACTTCGTAGTTTAAGTCCCCGAGACGGCGAAGAACCTTGTAGGGTCCAAAGTAGCGCTTGAGCAATTTCTCGCTGAGACCGCGACGACGGATCGGCGTCCAAACCCACACTCTGTCTCCGGGCTGGAAGTGGACGGCGCGGCGACGAAGATTGTACCGGCGAGCGTCGACACGCTGTTGATCGTGGATTCGAAGGCGGGCTAGTTGGCGTGCTTCTTCTGCTCTCTGGCTGACCACATGGGCATCGTCGCATCCATCATCCACAGGCTCATGGGGCAGCATCGCGTCCAGCATGGTCGTCACTTTTCTTCGATGCACCAGCTCGAATGGTGTAAGCCCAGTTGTTTCTTGAGCTGCGGTGTTGTAAGCGAACGTGATGTATGGTAATACCTCGTTCCACGTCTTGTGCTCTACGTCGACATACATGGAGATCATGTCGGCGATCGTCTTGTTGAGCCGCTCCGTTAGCCCGTTGGTCTGCGGATGGTACGAGGTGGTCCGACGATGGCTGGTGTGGCTTAGCCGAAGAACTTCTTGAGTCAGTTGTGCCATGAAGGATGACCCGCGATCTGTGATCAGCACTTCGGGTGCGCCGTGTCGAAGGAGAATAGACTCGACGAAAAACTTGGTGACTTCTACCGCTGTTCCCCATGGCAGGGCTTTCGTCTCGGCGTATCGTGTCAGATAATCGGTCGCGACGATAATAAACCGATTCTCTTGCGTCAATGTTGGGAACGGCCCAAGTAAATCCATTCCGACCTGCTGGAAGGGCGTAGTCGGGGCAGGTATCGACTGCAGGAGTCCTGCTGGCTTTGTCGGAGGCCTCTTACGTCGTTGGCACTCATGGCACGACCGTGTGTACAGGTGGACTGTTTTCGGGAGTCTCGGCCAGTAGTACTTGTCACGAATCCGGACGAGCGTCCTGCTGTAGCCAAGGTGTCCAGCCGCCGGGTCGTCATGGCATGCTTGAAATATTTCTTCTCGCAGGCTGACCAGAACAACCAGCAGCCATGCAGGGTTGCTCATTCCGAAGTTCTTCTTGAAGAGCACGCCTCGCCGCAGAACGAAGCTTGACAAGTCTCGGACCAAGACTCGCGGAACTGAACTTCCTTGACCTTCGAGGTGGTCGATACCGGCGTGAAGTTCGGGGTCGTCTCGTTGAAGTGCTCCCATGTCGGTGTCTGTAATTGCTCCGAGAAAACGGGCGTCATCGTCGTCGTCGGTGCTGTCGGGAGGAGATTCGACTGGAGCCCTAGACAAGCAATCGGCGTCACTATGCTTGCGGCCAGACTTGTGCACAATGGTCACGTCGAATTCTTGCAGTCGAAGGCTCCAGCGAGCGAGGCGTCCTGACGGGTCCTTGAGGCTGGCGAGCCAACAGAGAGCGTGGTGGTCCGTGACAACGCGGAACGGGATCCCGTAGAGGTACGGGCGGAACTTGGTTAACGCCCAGACGACAGCGAGACATTCCTTGTCTGTTGTTGAGTAATTTTTCTCTGCCTTGGACAGTGCCCGGCTTGCGTAAGCGATCACCCTCTCTGCTCCGTCTTGTCTTTGGACGAGCACCGCACCTAGCCCGGCGTTGGTGGCGTCTGTGTGGACTTCCGTTTCCGCTGATGGATCGAAGTGTCCGAGGATAGGGGGCGACTGGAGTCTTTCCTTCAGTTCGTTGAACGCTTGTTCTTGCTCCTCCCACCACTGGAAGTTCACGTCGTCCTTTGTCAGATGCGTGAGCGGTGCAGAAATCTTGGCAAAATCGCGAACGAAACGTCTGTAGTATGCGCACAGCCCAAGAAATCTTCTTACGGCTTTCTTGTCTAATGGCTTCAGAAATTCGGCGACAGCGGATGTCTTTGCAGGGTCTTGACTTACACCCTGAGCACTCACGACATGGCCCAGGAATTTGAGCTCGCCGTAAGCGAACCGACATTTTGACGGCTTTAGTGTCAGTCCGGCATTCTGGATAGCCTGCAGCACGGCTCGCAGACGTCTCAGGTGCTCGTCGAAGTCGCTGGCGAATACCACGACGTCGTCGAGGTAGACGAGACAACTTTGCCATTTCAAGCCGGAAAGAACGGTGTCCATTACGCGCTGGAACGTCGCCGGTGCTGTGCATAGTCCGAAGGGCATCACTTTAAATTCGTACAGCCCGTCCGGCGTGACGAAGGCGGTCTTTTCACGATCTCGTTCTTCGACCTCCATCTGCCAGTACCCACTCTTCAGGTCCATCGACGAAAAGTATCGGGCGTGGCGCAGCCGTCCAGGGTGTCGTCGATGCGTGGCAGCGGGTAGACGTCCTTTTTTGTGACGGCGTTCAGTCGGCGATAGTCCACGCAGAACCGAAGAGTCCCGTCTTTCTTTTTCACCAGGACTACCGGTGCAGCCCACGGATTGCTTGAGGGCTGGACAATGTCGTCATCGAGCATTTCTTGGACCTGCTTCTGCATGACTTCTCTCTCTTTCACAGAGACACGGTACGGCGACCGATGAACAGGAAGCGCGTTGTCTTCAGTGACAATTCGGTGTTTCGCAACGGTCGTTTGGCGCACCTTCGACGACGTGGAGAAGCACTCATTGAACTTGGCGAGAAGGTTACTGAGTTGTCGTCGTTGTGGGGTAGGCAGGGTGGGGTCGATGTCAAACTGCGAAGGCGGCGTTGTCTTGGGTGGCCACGAAGAAAGGTCTTCTGAAATTCGGGCGATTGCGGCTGAGTCCGGGAGTTCCTCGGCGTGACCCACGGCGGTGCCTTTCGTAAGGTGCTGGGCCTCCTGACGGAAGTTCGTTACGAGTGCGACAGTGTGTCCGTCTTAAAACTCCGCGACGCCTCTTGCGATGCTGATCCCTCTTCCTAGAAGCAACTGGAGGCTTCCTTCGAGCAAAACGTCGCCGCAGAACGTCTCATCGACCCCGACCGGTACGAAAACACTTGACCACGGCGGTAGGTCCACGTGGTTTGCGAGGACTCGTACCGCGGATGACGTCGCTTTGGGTTCCTCCGGTGGTGGAGCAGGTTTTCGTAGCGTCAGCCGGTTTGCTCCGAGGTCGATGACGGCACCATACTCGCAGAGAAAGTCCATTCCGAGGATAACGTCCTTCGAACGGTCTTGCAGAACGACGAACTTGACAGGGCACGTCTCACCGTGGATCTCGACGCGAGCAGTGCATCTCCCGACCGGTGTGATGAGGTGCCCTCCGGCGGTTCGTATTTGAGGTCCGTCCCACGGCGTCGTGACTTTTCGAAGGCGGCGGGAGAGCCTCCCACTCAAGACCGAGTAGTCTGCTCCGGTGTCCACGAGTGCTGACGCGTCGTGGCCGTCGATGACGACGTTTAGGTTATTGGACACCGTTGCAGGGGCTTCGTTTCGGTCTCTGGTAGCGTTCGAGTGGGGGCTCTCCGACGTTCGTGGAGGATCTTTGCGTCATTCGTCTTCGGCAACTCCACCTCCAGGGGTTGCCGCGCCTAGTTTTCCCGGCGACGCAGGGGAGACAGGCTCTCTCGGCGGGGCCGTGGCGCTGGGGACGCTGAACGTCGTGGCGATGGGGAGCGGGCTTCACGGCGGAGAGACGAGACTGGGGAGGGCGAGCGTCGGAGGTACTCCTCAATGTCGCGAGGGCGTTCGTCGTACCTTGGGCGCGGGTCATTCGGCTGGAACCCGCGCAGCCCCAGTTGTCTGTAGGGGCATCGACAGTAAATGTGGCCGGCTTCACCGCAGTGATAGCACAACGGGCGTCGATCGGCCGTCCTCCACACGTCGGTCTTTCGCGGCGCAGCTTGTTCTGGGCGGACGTGCGCCCGATCTTCTTGGCGTCGGGAATACTGCGGCGCTGGAGGCTCACGTCGGGGAGGCGCCATGTACGGGCGCGGGGCTGGTGGAGCTCGTCGGACCATTGCGGCGTAGCTTAGAGCTGGCTCCTCCTGTGCTGCTGCGGTGACGGGAGTCTCGGGCTGGAAGGCTCGGTGAACCTCCTCTCGGACGACCTCGACGATTGAGGGTGACGATGGGCGATCTGCAGTAGGTAGGACCTTGCGGAGATCTTCCCGGACAATCTCCCGGACGATCTCCCGAAGGCTGTCGCCACCGCTGGTATTCAAGTCCAGTAGGGCAGTTGCGACGGTTGGAGCACCAGGCGCGCCGGCGAGTCGGTGGTAGTGGCTTGCTCGGGTCGTCAGTGCGCGCTCGATATTGGTGGCTTCGGTTACAAAACCATCGACCGTCGTCGGGAGATTGCGTACCAAGCCTCCAAAAATTTCGCTTTTCACGCCACGCATGAGAGCGCGAACTTTCTTCTCTTCGACGGCCTCCGGATCGGCTCGGGCACTTAGACGAAGGACATCCTCAACAAATCTTGTTACACTTTCGTTGGGGCCTTGCACCCTTGTTTGGAGCAGGTCCTCCGCTCGCTGCCGGCGGTGGTAGTTGGTGAAGGTCCGCTTTAATTCGGCGGCGCATAGTTCCCACGAAGTAAAGGAGGCTTCGTGGTTCTCATACCAATGCCTCGCGGTGCCTTCAAGTGAGAAGTAAAGGTTCTGGAGGCGGTGCTCGTCCGTCCATTCGTTGTGGCGGGCTACACGTTCATAATGATGCAGCCAGTCTTCTACATCCTCGTGCGCGTCGCCGTGGAAGGGCGTCGGAGTGCGGGGAGTGACAGGCAGGATGACGACGGGTGGGGCAGTCATCGTCGAGGTCTTCTTTTTCGGCTTCTGTGGCAGGGGTCCGAATTCCGGGAGTTGGCCTTTGGTACGGCGGCTTGCTCGGGCGTTGGAGTCTTCTGCGAAGGGTAGCCTGCCGGGGATGAGCACGTCACTTGGCCGGCGTGTTTTCGGAGGGGCACGGTCGACGGGCATGAAATGCAGTACCCCGTACCTCCACCAAAATGTCACGAATGACAAGTGATGAGGCGGCGAATGACTGAGTAAACTGCACGTTTAATGGGGCGAACTTGTGCCCAAAAATAGAATAGAAGAAAAAAAGGATAGCGTCGCAGGGCGTCGAAGGCGGCGAAGCAGCAAGATCGAACGCTGAGGCGAAACTGACTCGACAAGGTCGCGGGCGGCCTCTTATCTAGAGTGAGTCACTATCTCGAAGATTCGGTGGAGAAGGTTCGAGCGTAGCGCGCTCGGGGCAAGAATGAACAAGCACTTTCTAGAACCACAAAAAGCAGGAATAAATGATGGAAGTTACGTCCGGAACAAGAATAAACGAGAACTTTCTAGAGGTCCTTGACCGAGCGTTTTTTTTGCTTTCTTGGTCCTGCGCGCGGCAATATCATTTTAGAATAACATTATATGGTCGTAGTAAAATATTTCGTATAAAGAATTTCGTGATTTTTCCATGTGAAAATAGAGATACTGCTATCACCCGTTTTGCGAGCCGCCAGGGTTGAGCTGTTGGTGAAGCAACACTGGTTAACATTTTTAAAGAACGTACATTCACATCTTTTTTCACATGTGCTCCTGCGCAATAACTAGATGTCTCGCGCACCGACGCTGTAGAGCATCCGTGTTTTTTCGAATTAAAAGAAGCAGGTATGATTGACAACAAAAGTACCTCGTCACCATCTCCAGATGTTCATACACATTTCTGCCTTAGCTTTGGAGACAAATTTTCGCTTAGCGGAACACTACGTGAAAATAGAATGGAACACTCGAAGTTGAATACGAAGATAACAATACAATGTTACGGAACAAAAACTATATTCCCTCTCATTCGTAAAAGTTGACTGTCCCCGGCTGAAAACCCGAGAAGGAAAAAAAACCGTTATTGACTAATTTGACATATCTTAGGAGCACATAATGCGTCATGGGTGCATTCTGCGTGCGTTATAACTACTTATGCTTGGTTTCAGGGAGTTTTGGATGATGTAGGAGGCGTTGCAAGCATGGTACACTCACGTTCACATTGTATTCATCAAAAGGGTCACGACAAGTTCAAATTTATTAAAGAGTGGAGCGTGGGGCGGGGGGATATGCCTTAATAAGGAGTTTAAATAGGTACTGCTTCTTCCGATAGTGGATTTAGCGCTATGATTTCTTCCTGCTCTTGAATCACTGTGGGTTCCGTTGGTATGGTATTATAGCGCCCTGTAACGTCGTGAGGTCACGTGGGGAGCTACACCTCCTTATTCGGGAGCTAGTTATGTGCGCCGCCGGTCGCTTTCCGCCGAAGGTTCCCCTGAGTCATACGCTGTCTAGATTCTTCGGCGAATTATTGTTGCGCCGAAAAAAGGGTCAGGCTATACACCTTACAAACCAGGGCTCCGTTTCCACTGCAACGTTTTGTAAACCTCGCTAATAAAGATTTACTATACTTAATTATTATTATTCATGAATAAGGATGTCATCTATCGTATAGTATGTTTGTATACAGCCGCATATACAGCTATTGACTATATATGTTTCATGCTTCCGTTGCTACTGAGACGAAGGATTCCTAAGTTGGGGCATGAACGATGAGCCACTGTCTGCAATAAAGACTTCGGGAGCGCCCTGCCGGAGGACGATGGACTCGATGAAAGCCTTGGCGACTTCAACAGCCATACACGATGGAAGGGCTTTCGTCTCGGCGTACCGTGTGAGATAATCGGTAGCGACAATCATCTATTGGTTTCCATGCGTCGTTGATGGGAACAGTCCAAGTACAGCCATTCAGGTTTGCTGAAATTGGGCACATGGCGGTGCAATAAGGCTGAAGGAGACCTGCCGGTCTCGTTGGTTGTTCCTTCCGTCGATGACATTCGTGGCAAGATCGGGTATAGTGATGGACTGTCTTCGCAAGCTTGCGCCAGTAGTACCTCTCGCATATCCTGGCAAAAGGCCTGCTGTATCCAAAGTGTCCCGCAGTCGGGTTATCGTGGCAGGCTTGAATATCTCTTCTCGAATAGTGGAAGGGATCACCAACAGCCACGTCGTGTTGTTATCGTTGTAGGTCTCCTTGTGTAGCACACCTTGTCGGATGGAGAAGATTCGCAGTGTTTGTATGAAAACACGGGGAACTGCACTTACTTGACACTCTAGGTGCTCGATGAGTCCTCGCAGTTCACGATCATCACCTTATAGTGCTTCCATGTCACGGACTTCTGGTGTGCTGAGGACTCGTCTTCAACGTTTTCACTGCAGGCGGGACCGGCCTCGGAAACAAAACCGGCGTCACTGTGCTTTCGGCCGGACTAGTACCTCAAGGTCATGTCAAACTCCTGCAGTGGTAGCAGTGTTGTACACGTTCCTCAAAAAGAGGAACGAAAGCTCGTTCCTCGTTCCTTCTGCTTTTTGGAACGCGTTCCCGTTACAAGTTCCCTATTGAAAATTCCATCAAGGTACGTAATTTGGGACGCTGACTGCCAGTCAGCAGCCCTGGTGGAACGTGCCCTGATGGTCCATCAGATGACGTCTGACCATTTTATTCAGCGAAATTTCGTCGACAACATTCGGTTTTCCCAATGTTAATCGTAAAAAAGAAATGTAAATATCGCCAAATGCGTCGACAAAACAAAATGCTCAAAAAAAAACACACAAAAAAACAACCCCGCACGGGGGATTGAACCCGGGACCGCTTGCTCGTGAGGCAGACGTCTTACCACCAAGCTACACTGCAGCTTCAAAAAACTCATTTTGAGAACTCGTTTTATACGAGACTTTCGGGCGGCACTTGAACGCGTGAGCAGAGTACCGTCGGACGGCACTCGAACGCTCTGCAAGAGTGCCGTCGGACGGTACCCCACCAGTGATACACGCGCCGTCTGACTCTCTTTCGGACGGCACTTGTAGGAGCGAGTGGACCGTCGGATGGCACTGTAGACACAGCCTCTAAGGAATGCTTCGGCTCCATATGCAGTTAAGCCTTCAGCATGTTATGCAAAGCACTCGTACATCAATCGCCGTACTTCAGTTCTACTCACCTGCCATGTAGAGTACTTTCGCGTCGTAGAACCCTCCTTTCGTTCGCGCGTCTCCAGCCCAGTAGAGCTGGTACACCTTGTCGTCTTCAACTACACCGCTAAACTACCTTACATAGTCGGAACTCCCGAAACACTGGGTCTTTTCGGGGAGAAATTCTACTAAAACGTAAGACGTTGTAGAGCTCGGGCGGGATCGAAAGGTTGGAGCAAGCGGGCAAACAAAACGAGTCGAGAGCGATCATTCATGGAAGCTCGGCGAAGCTCGGCGAAGCCGGGCGAAGCGAAAGTAAAGGAGTAAGTGGCGCGTTCGGCCAGTTCGGCGTTCGGCGGGCTTCTGATCAGTGTTGTCGGTCGGTTGCGTGTCATATCTCTAACATCAGCGGTTTTATGGTTACACGTCCCGAAATCGTTTTCTCGTGCATAGATTATTTTTCGTATTCATAGATTTGACGAAATATTGGTATTCGAACGAACTTTACGTCCATTGACCGTACGTCTGTCTGCCCGTCAAAGCTTTTTGACGTACAGTCAGAGACAATCGATGTCCAATCAGAATCGCCACCAAGAAATCTTGACGGCATTTCGCGGCGGCCGACTGCCACCAGGAAACCATCAGAGAGCCGACAAGCGGAGTCTGACTGGAGTTTGACTGTCGGTCAGAGTAACTTGTTGGCCAATCAGACGTGCTTGACGTACAATCAGGCACAGACAGGTGTCCACTAGAAAACATCGACTGCCAGACAGCGTTACATTGATGGATTTTTCCTTCGGGTTCCATGCGTGAAAAGGGAAATCGTTCCTGTTACAGTAGAAAAAATGGAACGTATCGTTACATATACGTTACTTTTGTATTGTGCTAATTACCATATTTAGTTAAATCAAGCGAAGTTTTCTTTTTTTTTTTTTAGTCTATCCCATTAAATGACAACATACGAATTTGAACGCCCTGACGGAAGGGCACCAGGAGAAGAAAACCAGCTGAAGCAGAGTTTCATTTGTTGGTATATTTCACATTTGTGGTGGGCGATTCAGACGAGCCAAATCTACTGTTAACCCAAATTGCAGGAGCGTTATGCAACATCCTCACACATCTCAATCTAAAAACGTCGCTAGTTCGAACCTAACGACAGTTGCTTCTCGATGTTCCTGTCCGCAAGGCGAGCAAGTGAAGGAGAGGGTAGGGCTTTTGGAAGGTCAGTCTTGAAAACTACTAGTCCTTCTTCGTGAAGGTCGGATTCGTTGTCCATTTTGAAGGCGGGGGGGGGGGGGATAATAAAGGTTAATTTTTGTGTCTCTCTTAAGTGACCGATGTTCGGTATACAAGCGGGCTTGATTGACGAAAGGTAAAACCGCACCAAACCAACGGAGGACAAGAAGACGAAGTGTACAAACCGAGCGCTGACTCTCGGTAAATGATTTGTAAGAAAACACAAATCGACAAGCATCACGTATCATAAAAACACATCAAATCACCGCCCCCCCCCCCCCCCTCCCCCGCATGTGTCAAGTTTGATCAATAATGCCAACTCTTTGTCAAATATTACGATGGAAGGCGAACTGACGCACCTATCTTTTTGCTTGTGTCGTCCTAAGATACCCATTTTAACAAGAAAGGGTTTGCAACCGCACCTATTACAGTGTACTGCCAAGTTGCCTGCTGGCGATGATCTAACCGATAGAGCATACAAGGATGCGTTCGATGTCGGGTAACCTGTTCTTTTGTCGTAGCTGTAGGTCTCTTTGTGGAAGTTCAGTGATGTCTATAGTCGGCCTTAAATTTCTGAGTGTATGAGGTTTCGTGGAAGCAAAGGAAGTAGCTGAGTTTGTGATGTTTCTCCTTCTCTGTCTTTTCCTTCGACTAAAGTTTTGCTTTTTGTACCGCAGTCTCGGGCACTGAACAAAGAATCGGTGTTCGCTAGCTCTCCTGCGGCCGACTGTTGCCAAGCGAGGGCCACACAAAATAAACCCTAAGTAACAAACATATTAACGAGATCCTGCTCTTCATAAAGATATTGTTTTTGTATTTTTATAATTTCCGTCTATAAAACAAAAAATTACCCAACTGGACAAAAAAAAAAAGGAACGCCGTTCCTCTTTCCGTTCCAGTAAAAATGTAACGAGTTCTCGTTCCAGTTCCACCAATTAAAATGGAACGGCGGCGTTCCTTCGTTCCTCCTAAAAAGGAACGCGTTCCAGGAACGCCGTTCCTTGGAACGCCGTTCCGTACAACACTGAGTGGTAGACTCCACCGGGCGAAGCGTCCTGAGGGGTTCTTGAGATTCGCGAGCCAGAAGAGCGAGTGGTGGTTCGTAACCACTCCGTACAAGTACGGGCAAAACTTAGGTGATGGCCCAGACGACGGTGAGGCATTTTTACGCCGCCGTAGAGTATTTACCCTCCACCTTGCACAGAGTCCGGCTTGCAGAGGAGATTACCCGCTCTGTTCCCTCCTGTATTTGAACCAGCACCGCGCCAAGCTCCGTGTTACTTGTGTCCATATGAATTTTTGTTTTATGCATGCTGGTCGAAATGACTAAGGGCGGGAGGCGTTTGAAGTCTTCGTTTAGGCTCCAAGAACAAATCCTGCTGCTCTTGTGACCACTGAAACTTTACGGCGAATCGGGTAAGCTATATCAGTGGTGCAGAAAGCTTCACAATATCTTGAGCGAAGCGCCTGTAGTTGGCACAGACGCCCAGGAATATTGTTACGGCATTTTTCTGATAGCGGCAAAGATGCGGTTACGGCGCGCGTCTTCCAGGGTTCAGGACAAACACCCTCGCTGCTCACAACAGTGGCCTAGGAACTTCAGCTGACCATAGGCGAAAAGACATTTCCTTGGCTTGAAAGTTAGTCCAGCGGTATTGATGACTTGAAGTACGGCACGTAGTCGTCATGAATGCGTTTCGAAGTTGCTGACGAACAGAAAAACGTCATCGAGGCAGACGAGACAGCTTTGCCAGTTTAAACCTTCGTGCGCGATGTCCATGACACACTGAAGGTCGCCGGCGCTGCGCATAGTCCAAAAGGCACCACTTCATATTCGTACAGTCCGTCGGGCGTGACGAATTCAGTTTTGTTCCTGGTCATGTTCGTCAAGTTTGATATGCCAGTAGCAACTCTTCAAGTCCATCAACAAAAAGTATCGGGAGTGGCGCTGACGATCTAGAGTATCGTCCGTGCGGAGGGCGGGTAGACGTCTTTCTTTGTGTCAGCATTGAGTCAATGACAGTCCACATAGAATCTCATGGTTCCGTCCTTCTTCTTTACGAGAACGAGAGGTGAAGCCCATGAACTGCTTGACGGCTGGATGATGTGCGGAGAAGAGCTTCACCGCACGTTGCTGCGTGGGTTATGACGGTTATGAAAACACTCGACTGCGGCGGTAGGTTCACATGGTGAGCAACAACTTGGATCGCGGTGGACGTCGTGTTTGGCTCCATCGGCGGCAGAATAGGCTTCCGCAGCGTAAACTGGTTTGCCCCGAGGTCGAAGTCAATCAAGTCGCCATACTCGCAGACAAAGTCCATTCCGAGAATAACGTCTCTCGCACAGTCTTCCAGGACGACGAAATTCACAAGGCACGTCTCACCGCGGATCTCGACGCAAGCAGAACATCTCCCGATTGTGTGATGAGGTGCCCTCCTGTGGTTTGTATTTGAGGTCCATCCCATGGCGTCGTCACCCTTCGCAGGCGGTGAGAGAGCCTCCCACTCAAGACTCAGTAGTCTGCGCCGGGGTCCACAAAAGCTGATCCGTCTTGGCCGTCGATGACAAAGTTTAGGTTGTTGGGCACCGTTACAAGAGTGTCGTTGCGATGCGTGGCGTCGTGTGAGTGGGAGCGCTGCGGCATTCTTGGAGGGTCTTTACTTCGGTCGTCTTGGTCAACGCGACCTCCAGGCGTTGCCAAACTTAGTTTTCCCGACAGGATAGAGGAGCCAGGCTATCCCACCGAGAGCGGTGGACTGGCGAAAGCGCACGTCGAGGCGATGGCGAGCGGAAACCTTGCGGTAGAATCGACACCAGGGACGGAGGTCGTCGGAGGTACTCCTCGTTGTCCCTTGGTCTCTCCGCAAAGCAGGGTCGTGAGTTGCTCGGCGCAAAACCTCGCAAACTGGTATGGGCACCTCCGGTAGATGTTGCCGAACTCGCCGCAGTAATAACACAGCGGTCGTCGATTGGCCGTGCGCCACAAATCCGATTTCCTAGGCGCTGGTTTTTCGGTGCGGACAAGCTGGGGCTGCCCTTTCCGAAGTCGGAAAGTCTGCAGCGCAGGTAGGTCACGTCGATGTGGCGTCGAACCCTGCCAGGCATCTGGCGCCGGACTCCCAGCTACTGCATCATAGGTGAGAGTGGGCTCCTCGGGTGCTGCCACACTGGCAGGAGCGTCTGGTTGGATTGCCCGCAGAACATACTAGCGGACAACTTCGGCTCTCACCAGCGAAGACGGCTGGTTGTCAGCAGGAAGGAACTTTGTCAGCTCTTCCTGGACAATTTTACGAATGACCTCGCGAAGGTACGGGCTGTTGCAGCTGGTTAAACATATAAAATAGCGCAAAAAAGAGAGGGACACGAAGTATACAGGGGGGCTATGCTCGACAAATGTTTCGTTTCTCCTAAAAAGAAACGGAAATGACGGAAGTGAGGATATCGCGTCTGATTAGTTAGAGGCTCAAATGACGAAAGTAGAAACTTTCGTCATTTGAGCGTCTAACCAATCAGACGCGATATCGTCACTTTCGTCATTTCCGTTTCTTTTTAGGAGAAACGAAACATTTGTCGAACATAGCCCCCCAGGACAAGCGCTTGAACTGTATACTTCTTGTCCTTGTCTTTTTTGCGCTTTTTTATATGCTTAACTAAGATTAATCAACTAGCCCAACAACGTACCCTTCTAAACTGTAGCAGCTGGCATGTGAGAGGGCAGCGACGCGCGGAAGTCGCTGGTAGGGGGAGGCCCGTGCTTGAGGGACGCAATCGATGTTTGTGGCGTCAGTAGGGAGTTTTAGCGAGTCGTTTTTCAAGCACACGGTTCCGAAATCACAAACGGTACAGCTGGTTCGTTCCGTGAAACCGTACGTGAAATTTGACACACTTTAGCGAATCGTGAAAGCTGCGCGACCGTGTAAACGATGATGATGATAGTGCTTAACGGTGGCGCCGTCTTCTAGTGAACATGTGAAACATTCTGTAACGTGTAAATCCGTGGTAGACACCGTGGTGGCGGCTCGTGTTTCCGGCGTACGACTGATGTAAACAAGACGGCCGATGTAACATTTGCTGGTCGGAATTTCAAGAACTTCGAAGCTAGATGGAGTAAAAAGTATCTAAACGACCGTAAAGGTATGTGGTGTGCCTCCGTCATCCTGAACTTGAAGGATCGTTCACGTTGTGTGCCGTCAAACCAAATCATTTCGTCTGCTCGCGGTCACCACGGCAGCTAGTCTGCCCGTAGATCGCAAAAATTTACTAGCATGCGTATAGTTTACAGAATTCACGATCGCTTACCATTGTGAGCAGTCCTCGAAATGATTTGGTTCAACCTCTCAAATGAAGCAGACTAACAGGACGGCAAATCTCCTGCCGCTGTCCTAAGCCTAACGCTCGGCTGGGTCGGCGAAGGCAGTCGTCGAACCGACCGCCATCTTTTTTTTACCCGAGTCGTGAACGGTGCTGGCTGTGTTGCGGTGACGACTCCAGCGGCCGGAATGGGAGAAACGAACGAGAAGAGCCTCCCGACGTCCCGAACGACTCGCGCGCGCATGCGCAGTGGCGTCGCCGATGCGTTGGAGGGCGAACCGTTCGTGTGGAAATGACCTGCTAAAACTCCCTAGTAACGAAAACCTCGACGGTAGTATGCTGGGCTCGTACAAGGCCTCCGAAGATGCTTCCATTAATTCCCCGCCTCGGGACCCGCAGCTTTTTTTTTTTTTTCTTCGGAAGCGTTTGGGTCGGTGCGCTTCATAAGGTGGAAAACCTCCTCGACGAATCTTGCGACGCTGTCGTTCGGCCCTTGGCGTCTTGCTTGCCGAAGTTCTTCGGCCCATTTTCGTCGTTGCTGGCTGGCAAATGTGCGTCGAAGCTCGGCCTAGAAGTGTTCCCACGACGAAATCGCCGCTTCGTGGTTCTCAAACCAGGTGCTTGCCGTGCCTTCCAGAGCGAAGGAGACGTTTCGTAGACTTTGCTCAGCACCCCGTCTGATGAACTGGGGGATACGCTCGTACTAGATCAACCAGTCATCCACATCTCCATAGAGGTCCCCATGAAAAGTCGCCGGCGTCTGTAACAGGGTATGCACGTAGGTGACGGAAGTCGGTGGTGTTCCGTCTTGCTGCGACGTTTTGTTCATCACGGCCGCAGTCCTTGTTCGCTTGGACTGTAGCGGAGCGAATTTTGGGGGCATATCTTAAATACGGTGGCTGGTCCGGGTTTCAGGCTGTCAACGGGGATAAGCTTTCCGCAAACTGAAAAAGATCGAGCACGACAGGTCTTTTGAGGGGTACATTTCACTTCCATGGAACCCGGTACCTCGCACCTCCAGCAAAATTTTGGAAATGACCAATGATGAGGCGGCAAACAACTGGAGAAACAATATCTTTAATGGGGCAAACTTGTGCACAAAATAAAATAGAAGAGCGTCGCAGGCGTCGATCTCGGCGAAAGAGCGGGATCGAGAGCCGGGGCGAGACTGACTTCGGCTCGCCACGCGAAGCCCCTTATGTACACGCGTGGGCTTCTAAAACAATCGGCGTAGTAGGCTCGGCGCGTAGAACCTTTGGACCTCGAATAAGCAACATGGTTCTCGATTTACCAGAACGCGACATTTACAAAAAATAACAGAAAAGGTGCGCTTTGTATCCAGGCATGGAACCTCGCCCCCTTGCGTGGGAGTCTAGCACCTGAACAATTCCGCCTCGGGCGCGCTTTCTCGGATACGCGCGTGGCAATATACCAGAGCGGCAAGTCGCGCCCGTGTCGCCACCAGAAGGCTTAACCTGAGAAAGTAATATAAGTTGGAAAATATACAACGAACACGAAACTGTGTTGACTGGGGCTGACGTGGTTCTTTTAAAAGACAGAATTTATAACCTTGGCCCTCAGCTAAACCATCTTCCCAAGCTTTATAAGCCTTAAGACGAAATAATATCGCAATTATCCGTTTGTAGTCTGTGTTCGCGACACCAAAAAACGGACAGCACCTAGCGGGAAAACGTTAGTCGGAACAGGTCCTTTCGAAGTGTCAGGTAGTCTCTTGTGGCGTCCGTGATCATATGTTTACGGTGGTTTGCTCCATAAAACAGTTTTCCTTGTGACTTTCTCGTGTCTGTAGTATCAGCCTGTCACCCAGGTTACTGTAAACACTACCTACGTAACCGCGTGAATCAGACATTCCTTGTTTATCAGCGTTTGTCAGCACCGTGGAAGGACAGTATTGGCAGTCCTTTCATCGACTCCTCAAAGAACGTCAAGCCTCTCGAAGCCCGTTTATGTCAACAAATCACCGCAGGTTCGAAACGTGAAGGATAAAAATCGGGGCAAACAATTTTGAGCCAACTGTTTTCTTTTCTGAGACCCCAGCGTTGTGCGTTGATCTGGAACATTCATGGTATGGCACGTCCTGTTTTACCGCTCATGCACACTGGAAGCGGATCCGCGTTTGCAAAGCGGTTGCGAACGTGGTTGTATAAAGATCCAGTACAACTGCACGCGCACTTGATGTCATCGAGTGCGCGTGCAATTGCACTGGATCTTTATACAACCGCGTTCGCAACCGCTTTGCGAACGCGGATCCGCTTCCAGTGTGAATGAGCGGTCAGACAGCCATATTTTCCCGATAGTGGCGTCCCCTATAGGTCGCTGGAGTCGCGAATACTCCGTTTGACAATAAGCACGACGGCAGCCGTATACTGCGATTCAATGGAACCAATCAAATAGCTCCAAAAGTGTTGCGTCACGGTGTTCGTCGTTTGTGCATTTGACGGGGCATTCACTGTGCGTGATTGCATCAGCTGGGGATAGCAGACGCAGAAATACGACGCGCGCCATAACGATGCACTTTCGGCGCTGCTTGACTGGCTCCATCGGGGCATAACTTCTAGTTCGGTCGAAAGTATAGTGTAGCAGACTATAACTGACACAAAAACAAAAAAAAAATTCAATTTTGCGGAACCAAAATTGTGCTTCGGTATTGCAAGACTAGAGTCCCTTTATAATTCGTTTTACAAGTAACGAGAAATAATAGAATAGACAAAGCACCTTCCGCTGGACAAAAATGGCGTCCTTCAGTTTAGTACTTTGCATTGCGCCGCCATTCGCTTCCTAAAACGTGCACCGTCACGCAGTCGGCGCTTCAAAGAATGTCGCTACTTGTAGAAAGCTCTAATCTTGGATCTTTAGCTATGACCGCAGTGCGCGGTAGAAAGTTACCTACGAGGAAGTCTGGGCAGGTTAAAGTATATTTTTGCTGTACTTAAATACTTTACCGTTTTTATCAGCCGCACAAGAAAATATTATAGATTTAGCATTTGATTTTCTTTATGCCCATATAAAAGTGAAGGCAATTCGATCGGTGCACGTATATAATCAGACATGCAACTTTGCTCATTCTCTACTCAATTTCAAGGACATTCGAATTCTTAGGTTGAAGCAAATAAAAAAAAAATACACGTAAGATTTTTATTGGAGACGTTTTCTGCGCAGGTGAATATCGTAATTGTTTCCGACCACGGAATGACCAAAACCACGAATGAGGATATAAAGACGATCGACATGGACTCACTTCTGAACGCCGATGACGTTCACATCATGCTGGATAAAGGACCCTTTTCTATGCTGTTTCCCAAAGCCGATAAGGTGATGCAGGTAAGTGGAAATTATGTAAGGTGGCGGACGTCTGGCCAATCGGTCTCCTATACAGGCCGTTTTTCGGTGTCATACGGGGTAATGTTGATCGTGAAACAGATACACCAAATCAGTATATTGTATGAATTGTTCCCCGCTTTATCAAAATGTACGCGGTTTGCGCACAAAGACTAATATGTTTTTACCAGCGTCGCCTTAAGTTATGTCAATATTAATTCCCTAATAAAAAGCGTCATTGAACCGCTCTTTTGGATCAAATGACTACTTCCCTTCTGAATACAGTGTTCCGTCGGGACAGAGGATATGAAAATATGGCTGTTAACGTCGGTAGTGGAGTTTCTATTGCGGATGAAGATCACTTGCGTGCGGTTCGCACGTTTGATCTTGAATCAAAGTGCAAAAATGTTTGAATTGAAATAACTTGCTGTGACAACAATAGTCTTGTAATCGGTACTTTCTATTTTCCGCCAAAATTCGATGATTCTGGATTTCGTGATCAGTTAGACATGATGGGAAATAATTTGGATGTAGACCGATATAGTAAATGTACACATGGGTACATAAACATTCTTGACATAAAATGGAGTTTGGAACAATCCGTTCTGTCTACTTGTAATGCCTCACCAAAGGCAAATGCCCTTTTGTATTTTTTCTAGTTGCTTGAATTTAACCACTGGAATAGTCTCCAAATCCATAGAAGAAATGTGCTAGATCTTGCTTTGCTTAACTTTGTTATAGACAACGTTGTGTCTCCACTTAATACTCCGGAATTTCCGGACGTTTGCCACGTTCAATTTTATGTCTCACTTGAACTTTCTGTGGGAAACATATATCACAAAAAAAACACCTGTGACTCGTTGTTTTTAAGACGCAATCACTTTCGCCTATTTCAAGGTTAGGTAACGTAAACTGGGAAGCCATATACAACATGAATGATGTAAGTTGCGCGGTAGAAGCGTTTACAAAATGTATCATATCTGCACTTGAACCCTTTGTTCCTAAAAAAAAAACGTCCTCAAACAAGTCGTTATCCGCACTGGTACTCTTTTGAGCTGAGCACCCTTCTTAGAAGTAAACTGCATGATCACAGGGAATATAAGGTTTCCAACTCGGCGATCGGCTACGGAAAACTTTTCGAGTCACGTGCCCAAGCAAAGTCGTTGTTGCAGCTCGAAAAGAGGGTACACCGTGAGTCAGTGGAGCATGGTTTAGACCGTGACACAACGCTTTTCTGAAGGTAGGTCAAGGACCATGCAGCCGCGACTTTATGGACAATACATCTTGCTGACTCTCTGGTATTTTGATTAGCGAACCTGAAGATGCATCGAACGCATTTGCGAGCTGCTTTTATTCTGTGTATTCTTGCAGCCGGAATGATTTTGAATGTGCCCAAAGTTACTGACAGTAGTAGTTGATTGCCTCACAACTTCATTCCCTGAAAACGCCGACATTGCACTAGCCATCAAGTAAATCAAACCTAGGTTATCGGCTGCATATGACCGTATTTCGAGTTTTATTGTTAAAGGTGTTCTACTACTTTCACACCGATTTTAACGCATATTCTTGACCCGTTGCTATCGACCTGCACTTGCCCTTCGACATGGAAAATACCTATAGCTGCGCCGATATATAAGAAAGGAAAAACATCAGATCCAGAAAAATTCTAAATCTATATCGCTGAGATGTCCGTTCGCAAAACTCTACGAAATAGCATTGTTGGAACATATTTCCAGCTTTTTTTTAAGCATAAGATCCTCCTCTCATCACATGGTTTTGTGCGAAAAAGATAAATAAAACAGAATTTTTTTATTTCGTTTATTGTGTCAGCGCGGACAGGTTGTCACAGTATATTTTGATCTGTCTAAGGCATTTGGTTTGGTTGAACATTCGCTACTTTTACTAAAACTGAAATCGTACGTTATTAGAACGTTTTGCACCTTGATACAGGATTATTTGTCCAGTAGACACGACTTTGCACGCGTCCTTTAACATCTTTCCCGGCCTTTTGTTACCCTCTCTGATCTTTCTCAAGGATCCATACTTGGACCGATTTTTTTTAATGTATTCGTAAATTACCTGAGCTCATGTGTTAGGCGCTCAGAAATCCTGCAATACGCTCTTAATATCAAGCTTTTTAGGAAGATCTTATCTGTGGAGGACTGTGCGAAACTTATTGATGGTGTCAAATGATTTGATTTGATTTGAAGTTTTATTTCTTTCGAATCAACCGAAAGGGGAACAGAGACTAAAGGCTGACAACGCCTGACGAATGTCTTTGTCCCCGTTGCAGTTCGTACATACGGCACATAGTATACTATACTTCGTGCAGCCGTATACATCAGCGATTCAAACAATGTCATGGCTTTATAATGCATCATCAAGAGAGGATCGCAAGTAGTAGTATAGATTATGAAAGAAACTTTTTCACAAGTTTGGAGACAAAAAACATAAATTTGCACATGTCTAAAAATAGATATAAAACGGTGTCACTGCCAACCAAGAGTGTCCTCAGCTCTTTCTTAAATTTAAAAAAGCAGTTATTAAAATTCACGAAGGTTAAAATTTAATTTAATAGTTTGGTCGCCTGATAATCTTTTGTTTGCTTTCCGTAATTTGTTCAAATTTGTGGAGGTCGTCTTAAAGAGTACCAAATGGTGTGTCTATGCACTACGTCACTTGTAGTTATATCATAGGTTTCTTAGTTTTGATTAGTTGCATTAACTTGAAATCATAAATTTAGTTAGCCTTGAGTAAACCATGTTTTCTAAAAGGTGGCTCAGTGGAAAGGTCTTGCATATTTCCCGTGTAACTTTCAAATAACCGCAATATTTTCTTGTGTAATTTAAGAATCTTATTGTTGTTTGTGAGCGGTGTTGTACCTCATACTAAGATACAGTAGCATAAATTTGAGTAAAAAAGAGAGTAATATATTTGTTTTTTTAACCATGTAGGGATCAGGTTTTTTTTTTATTTTATACAAACATCCAACTGCCTGAGAAAGCTCGGCAGTCAAGTTATTTACATGTGTATTCCAGCTAAGCTCCTGGTTAAACCAAACGCCTAAAGGTTTTTGTTCGGGGACTTGCTCTATAATTGTGTTTTCGAAATATAGTTATTAGAGTATTATCATGTTCGTTTATTGGAGCAAAAATTATATACTTGGTTTTCTTAGTTTTTAGTTGCAGTCTATTTTTATGGAGCCACACTGCTAGTTCAGCGAGTGGAGCAAAAATTATATACTTGGTTTTCTTAGTTTTTAGTTGCAGTCTATTTTTATGAAGCCACACTGCTAGTTCAGCGAGATAGCTATTTGCCATTGACTCTAGGGATGCTTTAGAGGCAGAGGCAAAAAATGCGTTGGTATCATGTGCGTATATAATCAGTTCTGGAGATCTAGGAATAGCAGTAATGTCAATCATATAAAGGAGGAACAACAAGGGGCCTAGGATAGAACCTTGGGGGACACCATATTTTACTTCCAACGTGGTTGAGACAGAGTTGTTAACATTTGACAAATTGAAGGCGATTTCTGAAATAATGTTTTATTAAAGCCAAAGCTACTTCTCGTATTCCGTACAGTTAAAGTTCATTTAGCTAAATTTGGTGTTGAATCGTGTCGAAAGCGTTTTTCAAGTCTAAAAGAACTCCCAGTGTATGTAACTTATTTTCCATGTTATATATTATTTTGTATTTCGTCTCAAGAAGTGCCTGCTGTGATGATTTGCCCTATTGGAAGCCATACTTAGATTTGTTTAGGACATCATCCTTTATAAGAAACTAATATAATGTGCTTTGTATAACTCCCTCGAATATGTTCGAAAATATTGGCGAGACTGATATAGGTCTATAATTTTGCAGATATGGTTTCCCTCCTTTAAAGACAGGGGTAAATTTCGCAATTTTTAGGGGGTCTGGGAATGCACCCGATTCTAGGGTACAATTTATGATAAGGGATAAGATGTTACTTATATTTTCAGAAACATAATTAATGCGTTCGAGTTTTATTCCATCTACGCTAGGGGCTACATTATTTATTAACTTATTTATAAGTCCTTGTACTTCTGGTGGGGTGGTTGGCGATATCATTATCGAATCGGCTACAGAATTCGTAGTCATCATACCGCCGTGTGAGGGCTCATTTTCGGATTCTAAAGGTGCACCAACATTTACGAAATACTCGTTCATCGAAAAACATAGTTCTATACCGCTCACATGATTCCCATCAATAATCACGTGATTTATACCCCTGGAAATGACTATGCTTATTTGTTATGCTGTTTACGGCTTCCCATATCTTTTTGGGGTCACTCTGAACGAGATAAGACAGGTGTTTGTAGTATTCTTGTTTGGCATTTTTTAAATCGTAGGTTAGTTTGCTTCTATATTTCTTAAAGGCAGCAAGAAGATCTTGGTCTTTACACTTAAGAAAGTCGTGGTACAATTTATTTTTTTCTTTAAGGCGTATGTATAAGTACATGATTGGTGCAGTTTGAATACGTTGGCGGTTAATCATAGTAGGACTGTTGCTATGTCTTTCTCAGAAAGCTAAAGCCTATTAATATTTATTAACAGCTTGGAAGCGCTTCGTTGAAAAAAGTCAAAGGCACCCGCGATCTTGGAGTTTATATAGACTCTGTGTCATTCGGCACGCACGTCAATAGCATTGTAAATGCCTCCTTTCGTATTTTGGGTATAATATGCAGAACTACACGCGAGTTTTTCATTTCAGCCTGCAAAAAGAGGTTATACTTTTTATTGATTCTGTCGAAGCTGGTGTTTCTGTCGTATGGTCTTCTATTGGGAGCATGCATCAAAAGATGATTTAAAATGTCCAAAAGCGTTTCTTTCATATTTGTTATGGCTGTTATGTCGGTCGCACAGTTTTATTTGAATACAAAATACTCTTAGATCGATGTAGTTGTTCCACCATGAGTGCTAAACAATTCGACAAATATTTCATATATTGTTTTAAATGCCTTCACGGAGTAATTGTTTGCCCTGATCTAACTTCAGCGCATCATATTCGTGTTCCGAGACGAGTTTGCTAACTTCTCTTGCATTTTACGTCAGTCAAAGTATCAAACTTGCCCCATGATACGCATTCAGATCAGGTAGGATTCCATCGACGCTCTATGTATTGACATTTTTAAGCCATCTTTTATGGCGTTCAAGTTTTTCCTTAATAACGCGTAGAATAATTTTTCCCCTTTGTGCTATGGTATATTGCTAACCATCACAGGGGCTAAAGCTGCTCATGAGCACAAACAATAATCAGATAAATGAATGAATGACTGTAATTAATTTGCAATGCATTAGATAGAAGCCTTTTTACCAATCGAACAAGTTTCCATGTTTGTTGTGTTAGGTTATCTTTTATTTTTACTTCTAGCTTTGCAAGACCCTCTTCGTTTTTCTAATAGCGTCCACTTGGTGTTAAGAATGAAAATGAAAAATAATAAGTTGCAAAGATTAAGCTATTGATTTCAGACGCAACCAAGACATAGGCATTAGAAAAGAAATTTGAGTGAGCCCAGTATCTTTCGTTACAGATGGTTAGCAATAATGTTATTCTAGTCCGATTCATCTGCGAACACGTAAGCTTCAGCGTTTCATTCTCAGTAATAAATATGTTTGTTAGATTCTCTGACTTTCAAATTGTTTACAATGAACACAATATTTATTTTCCCGAAGAGTGTAGGTTTCCTACTTTAATGCGTAGTGCTAGATCGTTCCCCTATAATTAAACAATATTTTGTCACACTCATTCGACCATATCGTTTTCGAAGGAAATGTACTCACAAAATTATGAAGTAATAGAAAACTGCATTGTATTCAAGCTCCTGGGGTCATTTTACTCTACATAAAAAACTGGGTAAGCTATCAGCGTCGCTGAGAATTCGCTGGCTTGACATCACAATCGAGGGTGAATCCTATCAGCCTGTCTTTTTTTATGCGGGGAGTCAGACCGCTAGAAACGTTTCCCAATAATTGCAGCGTATGAAAGCACTAACTCGATGTCCCTCAGGGAAAATGTACTCGAGGAAATAAAAACAAAAGCGATTTAAATTATCGCTTGGTATTTGAAAATTTGTATGAGTGGATCTCATTCATAGCCCCGTCTCCCTATCCGTTTTCTTTTTGAATGTGGCAAAAAAGCTAAACACATGGCAAAGCATCCCTTGGCTAAAGCAAAGCAAGCATTTTTTTGCAGTACCAGAGCCGTCCATAACACTGAAAATGACAACGAGATGACGAAGGCATTTCTGAACTACTAATACAAAATCAAAGTTAACTGTCTGCATGAGAATGGCTTACTTTGGAAAAATGAAAGCCGTGTGGCTATCTCCTTCAATTCGTCATGGCACACCATAGCCGTGCGAGCTCTGCAGATTCGTCGCTATATAGCTAGACGGGTTTTTGTTTTTCGCTTCTAGAAGCTTTTTTGTGTTCCCTTCCTAAATTTGTCGGTACAAATTTTAGTTCCTCGAAGTTTCTTCGAAAATAGAAAACCCGGGTACATACTGTGTGAAGAGTTATACAGTATGTTTGCTACGTGCCGCGTTTTCCTTCGCGCGCCGAGCCCTCACGCCCCTATTTTGAAGTGAATCCTTCTACAGCGTGTCCCTCCCAAAAATTAAAACAACTTTTTCTTACCGCAAAAAAAAAAAAAAAAAAAACAACATCAGTGCATTGCGCAACGCTTATTTTTCGGCCAAATGCAACGCTGTTGGTTAGAATAAGATATGTCAATACTTTAGAACTGACAGTTATTTCCTTCAAATGTTGTGAGTAATTTCTAAAATTTTCATTGGGAAAATAAGGACCGTTTTCGCCCGTTTTCACTAAATGATTCCAATTCGCTCCATGTATTCGGGAACTCCATCGGCGGCCATTTTTCTGTTCAAAAATTTAAGAAAATCGCTTATAGCTTTCGAATAAGATAACGGTTTTTAAACTTTGGAAACTGTTTCGCAGCGCGAGGGCTAGATTTGGATGGAGGATCAGTGCTTGCCGATGCGTAGTATACTTTAGCGGCGAAGGAAATGCTCTAATTATTTTCTTGGGACACACTGCATATAATCAGCTGACCTCAATTTCGAGAACAAAGGGTATCGTCGTTCCCTCGTTAATTTCGTGGTGGTGGGCGGCTCTGGTGTTGTGGGGGCCGGTGGTGGTTTTATGCTAGAACCGCGGAACCGGTGTCGTCGTAATGTAATACGTCGATTGTATCTGCTGTTTTTCGTGCATAAATCTCAGATTAACACCGTTCCGTTACTTCTGCACCCCATGATGCATACACCCAGGCACGTAGCCAGGATTGTGTTTCGGGGGGGGGGGGGGGGGCGCCCATGACAAAATGCTGTATGAGGGGGAGGGGAGAGAGGAGGTGCCATCAAAATGGAAGATTTCGGGGGGCCCGGGCCCCAGGCCCCCCCCCCCCCCCTCCCCTGGCTACGTGCCTGCATACACCTAAATGTGTTTATCTCTTTAATAGGGTGCAACAGGAGGTAACAGGGTCGTACTTATTTATCAGGAGCAATCGATTTGGTCGTTTTATACCCAGTTTACGGTTGTCCACTCGGACCAAAAAAAAAATATATTAAAAAAAAAACGTGGCTTTGAGCAATGCAAAGCGAATTCATTAGCTCTGAGGGCGAAGATGAAGGTAGTAAGAACAACGAGCCTTAGCGCATCAAGTAGCGAGCCAGCAACTCCGGTGAAGCCTCGGTAAAACTACTGACTTGCGGCATTGGGAGGGGATATACTCTCGCTGGGTTTGTATGCCACGAACGTGAACATTACACTAGTTTTGTGACTTCGCTGCTGCAGTATTGCTCCGCACAAGAAACCTCGTTGGGAAACCAGGCCACTGACACCGACAGAATGAGACGGAAGTGCGTGCATTACGAACGCCGAATTTCCAGCACGCGATTCATACCTTAAGGTTCGCTTTGGCTCCTTTGCGTCCGCTCGGAAGTGCACAAGACGTCGAAGCGCCGTCGGAGGTAGGAAGTTCGCTCTGGAGCCGATACGGGACAAGTAAAGCTCCTCCCAGCCGTTCCTGTCTCGTCATTGACTATTCCCCGTTCACCTTAAAGCTAAGACAGGAGCTCCGCCTTCAGCGCGGGCTCGCTGGCTTACGCAGTGCTTCGGTTGCGCGTGCCTGCCGCGTTCACACTTCTGTTAGCAAGGCCAGGAAGCTCGCGCTGAAGGCGGTGCTTCTAGTCTCAGCTTAAGGGTGAACGGAGTATATATAGATATTTACTTTGGTCGCTTCTTTAAATGAAAGGTGAGTATAAAGGATAGAGTTCAGGACTTTATCGCAAAATAGATTATTGAAACCGGAAACAAAGCAGACCACTATGGTCAGATTGCTGCACAGTTGCAACCTCCGACTACCAGGCGCTGCCGGTGTTGCAGCGCCGATGGCACAGACCACACTCATTAAATGTACGCCGGTGCAAGCGTATACGGGTATGAAGTCGCTTAAAAGCCATGTTCACTGTTTAGATAGAAAAAAAAGAACATGATCTAATTTATTATTAAGATGTTACTGACGTGGGCAATGTTTTCTTTGTTTTAAATTTTATTTGTCACCATATACAGGGATATTTTCTTGATCTGCTTTTAACCCCATATATAAAAGAACACAGATCAATAAAAATAAGGATGCAATGTCAAATATCTATCGACGCGACGACTCAACAAATTCAAAAGTTGTTTGTTTTGTAACACCACAATATCTTCTTAAAACATATGTTCCGGCGTTTGCACAGGCTTAGAGATACGGCTAGCTAGAAGGAAAATTGCTCAACGCGCTACGACTGATAACCTAGAGTAGGGGTCTCCAAACTTTTTCGGCTACGGGGCCGGATTAGCGATCTATCGCAGTCTCATGAGGGTCGGGTAAAAAGAATAAAAACATACCAAACAAAATGAAATAAATAAACCCAGAAAAGCATTTAAACGCAGAAAATTATGTTAGATTAGGTATGAAAAGAAAACGTAAAGTGGACTAACACTATGCTTCAATTTATAATTTATTATTTAGCTAATGCAGACCGAAAGTTCGTCTGCTTCTTTCGTAGGGGTTGCGGTGACGCTAAAACGCCGAGCTCTGATTGGCTCGACCGCAAAGATAGTCGATAGACCTCAAGGCAGCTAGCATTGAGGTATACCTACTGTCCTTCCAATCAGAGCCAAAAAAATATCGGCGTTCTGATGTCACGGCAACCCCTGCAAAAGAAGCAGACAAACTTGCGCTCCGCATTATGACATTACACAACACTTCTCGCGAAGAAGATTCACCAGGCATAAATGAGAGCGCATGAAAACATGGCACACTCCCGTAGTGCTAAAAACTGTAGAGAGTGATAAAACTAATGCTTACCATACACAATAGTCATGACAGAGGACACTTGGTGCAATGCGCAGTCCCGAACAAAAGAAACGTGAAAGACGGAACGACAGCCTCTCGCGCTGGTAGCACCACTCAAATGTCGTCGGTGGCAGCTTTGCAGAGCTTGGGGCACTCTTCGAAAGTATTGATGGTACCAAGTGGCCTACTCATTCTGTAAATAGAATTTGCGTTGACTTGTTTAAGTGTTCTACAACATGCGGCGCTAATCACCGAGCCTTCGTCATATTGCAATATTTTAGCCAGTCACACACTTCTGCACAAATCGTAATATTATGGTATTATCGAGATCAGACTCCTTTAATATATGTGCCATCAATGCTTCATAAACGCGCTTGCTGCATTGTGGACTTGGCGAGTTGCGCCGGATGTGATTAAATTAATTTCTCGCCAAGTAAACGCTAATTTTGCTTATCGAAAGGGTTGGTCACTGAGCACCGTCACTATTCTCGAAGCGTATTACAGGCTGCGCGAGAGCTTCCGCTGACAACCATTGAGGAAAGCAAAAAGGGGCGACAGGCTTTTTAGACGTGTTGTCGCTCCGTCATGCGAGTCACCTTTGTCCGTGACTATACATGAGAATGCTAATAGAAATTTAACATAAGGTGCATTCGATTCGCGCAGAAACCTCCGAAGCAGTTCTGTCCGAGCTCAGAGGAGTGCAGGAGTCGTGGAGTGGTGGCGTAGAACCAGTGCAGCCACCGCGTTAGGACTGGCGCTGTGATCGGCTTCCGGAGCCGGAAGCGAAGTGTATTGTCTGCATCTGTTGACCCTTGATTTCTCACGCCAAGTCGAATTATACAATAAAACCTCCGTGGTTTAATTACGCTCACTCGCGTTTTTTCTTCTTCTTAGTTTTAAAGTATATAAGCGAATTGTTTTTTGTGAATGTTTCTTTACTCCAGTGCATAAACTAAAAACGTTTTCAGCAGGAAATGCGTTTCTGTCCGCACCTTTCATGGTTAGCGTCTGCTTCCTATCGTTTCCATAATCGTTCGCGTCCTTTAACTGCTTACATTAACTCTACGTCTCTCGAGTTTCGAATTTCGATGATGGGTTCGCGGCATCAGCATGATGTCGCCTCTCGACTTACCGGCATCAGCACGTGGTAACGGTCGCTTCGAAGACTAAGACCTGACGAGAGCGGTGTCCTTGTCCAAAGCAGTTACCGGCCGTCACTTTTACGTGATGTTGAAGCGTTTATTCTGATTTTCAAGGAAGATTCGTGTGGAATTACCAAGCCGATGCCGATTCTCGGTGTTTTTTTGTTTTTTTTCCCAGGCCCGTTAGTTGGCGGTCGCACATACCAAAGGAAGAATAATGCATGTATTATGCTCAGCTACTGGGGCATGTGACTGCCAATGTACTAAATCACAAACCTCTGCAATCTATCAAAGTCGTCAGCCTGCATCCAAGAGCTACTGAAGACGGGCGCTATTCAAGAGTCTAATATTTTGCTGTGTATTTTAAAAGGTATATAAAATAGTATCAGCATCAAAATATACAATATACGTGAGTCAATCTTTCAACACTTACCACAGGTAGCAAAATGTGAATGAGGAGGTCCCTAAGACACTTTCAAAATATCGTATTCTAGCTAATGCCTACCCTCGGTTAGGATCCCGCTTCCGCGTACACCAGGAGTGCATTATTTTCATCGATCAGAGGAAATACAACCTCCGCCTCGGCGTTACTGTTATGCACGGCAGACAGTTTGGCAGGAGCGCTGAGAAATGATACCGCGAATGTCGTCTGCTTATGCGAGGCACCTAAATTGACTCCGGAGCCGGTGCCAAAGTTTTGAGGAACTTGATTCTAATTTGTTTGGAACTGGGGTGAATCGATCGCGCTAGTGCAGCTGCCGTGCAACTTTCGGTTGAATCGAGTGCGTCAGTTCCTGCACTGCTGAACTAGTTCAGCCAGTTCAGGCGAATTGAACAGACTTCTCGTTACACAGACATGAAGCAGGTGAATGAGAATGGTAAGGCTGGTGATTACAATGATTATTTTATAAGATCGCAGAGGAAGTGAATTACGATGCAGTTCGTCTCGTTCTTTCTGGTACTTTTTGTTTGCGCATTCGAGGCGCGTTGCGGCCCCGTTTCTTTAAGCGCACTTCTTTTGCATGGCTGGCAGCGGTTCTGCTGGAAGAGGGCCACGGGCTTGCACTCTAGAAAAAGCCCGTGCGTCCACTTGCCCGCACAACCCTCGGAGAGCCAATCACCGCAAATTACGCAGGCAGCTAAGCGAATGACGATGCCGAAACACATGTTTAGACCAAAAAACGCAGTCTGAGTTGCGACATTTCAATGCAAGCGTGACGCTTTGCATTGCTTAATGCCACAACTAAAACTTCGTTTTCTTGGCCGAAATACATGTTTCGGAATTGTCATTCGCTGAGCGGCCTCCATAAGCTGCGGGGATTGGCTCTCCGAGGGTTACGCGGGAAAGTAGACGCACGCAGCTTTTTTTTTAAAGTGTGGCGTCATTGGAAATACAGCAGCCAGCCGTGGGTCGGTAGGAAGTATTCCGCAAGCCACGTGTCGACCCGCGGGCCTAGATTACTCGCGAGTCCATCGCAGCAGATGTAACGTTAATGTGCCCCAGCTCAAAACATTGCTCGTACTTAAGCATGCCAGTATGCAGTCTTCAGCACAAATTGTAATCTATGTTTTGCCCTGCTCCGGTCCCTGAACGCACTGTCAGACTCACGTTTTTATTTTAATGTGTATTCATGCATACCGAGACAATATATAGGTGCTTACACAAACGGATGATCAAAAAAAGAAACAAAAAACTGAATAAATTTATTATTTTTTGTTCTAATTTATGTCATCCGGATTCAGAAGCCTACTGGCTCTAGCTTCATGTTTTTTGCTTTTCTTACAGATTGTTACAAGGAGTACAAAGTAATATTTTCATTATACTTCGTCTCAGCCTACGATGGACTAAAGGCAAAAGCTTACGAACCGCCAGATGCAATCACGAGCCACTTAGACACTGTTTGGTATTTCGCTTCGAAGTATCGGTGCCCGTGTCTCGGATCACTGATGGGACATTCCATGTCAAACATCTCAGACGTTGCGTTCAACTACCTTCGTTTTCTAAAAAAAAAAAAAAAAAAGGAAAAAAAATCGCGGCCTTCTGCCGCAATGGCCTTAGGCATAGCCTGAAATATTTACGAAAAAATTTTTTTGATGACGTGAGCGCGGTTTTTACTTTTAAAAACAGGCGTGAAATTAGGCATCACTCAATAATTGATGGGAAAGCCGCTTTTAAGTAGAACACCCAACATTATTTTTTTTTTTAAATTTTCACGGCTTTCGACTTACAATGTGGTTGGGCTTGTGAAGTTTTGTTTAATTTAAATATTTTTTAAACTAAAATTTTTTTTTAAATTTTTAGCATTTTTGGTATTTTATTAAAAAAAATATTTAATTGCTCCCAGGACTTAATAAAACTTTTTACCGGCTGCCCTGGAGGTATATAATCTATTAAAAAAATTAAAACCGCTCAAATAAGTATCTCGCAGTAAACAAAAATCTTGAATTTACAAAAAAGTGCGATTTTGACGCATAAACAGCCGTTTATTTCACCCTGAGGTGTTCCAAGTAAAAATACAAAATAGGATGGGTTTGGAAGAAAAATCGATAATCTTTTGAGTCTCAAAATTAATCAAAGTAATTATTGTTTAAAGCGAGAAAACAATTTTTTGAAGTTGAACTCTCGCTCCACAACACGGCGTCGCTCCTTAACTTCGCCGCACAGCACGCCACCTGCGACGATAGCTGACGATTAGGTCCAAAGAAAGAACGGAGTTTACTGCCGCTTCCCCTTGTCCGTCTTTCCGGCTGCAAGGGAGGAAACGGCGGGTATCGTGTAATAATCGGAGGTGCCGCCAGCGTGTAGCAAAAGCAGGCCCGTTTTGCCCTTTGTACCCGAGGGCGGCTCGAAAAGCGATGCCTAATACGGGCGGCATTAGCTGACGTGGACTTCTCCTAAAAGGGACACGCGATAATATCGCCGCAAAATCTATCCGTCACGTATACTGCGTTGAAAAGCGGGACTATTCAGCGACGCAAGAATTTGCCGTTTCAAAGCCGATTTAAACACAAAAGAGGCGTGAGCCTCCAACGGCGCGCATTCGTTAACACCACATCGCCTCGTCATTTGAGATTGCCCGTTCAAGGGGATTTTGTGTTGCTGTCTACATCTGTCCTGACGTCGAGAAAAGGGAGTGATTGCGATGTGTAAGTAAGAAACAGCTAGCTTACTAGTGGATACTCTGACCTGGCAGAGCTAAGCATTTGCTGATATCAAGACAGTGGAAGACCACAGGAGGACACAGCCGCGCAAAACGGTCGAAATAGGAAAAGCCATAAGGCGACAAGAGTAGAAAAAAGCCTCTTCCCACCCAGATGTATCCGACAACTCGAGGTCCTGCTTTCTACCTGCGTGCGCACACCGTGACAATACCGTTACAACGTCGCACGCTTTGCCGGGCCCGACGGTGGCGTACAGTGCAGAGAAGAGGCACAAGGAACTGGCGCCAGGTTGCGGCGCGAAAGCTCAACTTCAAATAGTTTTTTTTTTCCTCTTTAGAACATTATTATTTAAATTAAGCTTTCAACAACAGAAGGAAATAAACTTTTTTGTAGAAGTCACCATGTTACGTATTTTTCTTTGGGCCACCTCAAGGCACAATTGACGGCTCCTTAAACTTCAAAACGCAATTTCGCACAAATTTGGTTTTTGTTTTTTCAAGATATTTAGTAGTACGGCTTGAAAGCTTTTTTTGTGTACAGTATATCTACAGGGCTGTCAATAAGAGCATTTACAGTCGCATGCAGCAAAGCCGTAATTTGTAACAAAACTAGAAATATGCTAAATTGCTCATGTATTCCTTATTTTTTTTAAACTGCTTCGAGCATGCCAAATTCCATGACCATGATCCTTAATACATAGCAATCCAAATACCGTATAGTTTTTAGGCAAACATATACCAGTGTTCCGTAAAAAAATCTTACTTTTCATCAGTTATTAAATGACTCCTAGTTCCACTCCCTTTTTCCGAGTTCAAACCGCCATCACTCCATGAAATTTGTTTTTCGTCAAAAAATATGCTAGAGAGGCACGACAAACGTTACGGTGAAGAGCCATCAATTTTATTTTAGGAATCGGAGGTGGCCGTGGGACCTTTGGCATGGCATGGAGAAGTCCTGGACACTTGATGCCGCCCGTCGTTTAGGCATCGCGTTTCGAGCCGCCCTAAGGTACAAAGGCAACAACGGGCCTGCTGTTGCTACGCGCTGGCGGCACCTCCGATTATTACACGATACCCGCCGTTTCTTCCCTTGCAGTCGGAAAGACGGACAAGGGGAAGCGGCAGAAAACTTCGTTCTTTCTTTAAACCTAATCGTGTCAGCTATCGTCGCAGGTGGCGTGCTGTGCGGCGAAGAGGCGTTAAGAAGCGACGCCGGCATGTGGTGCGAGAGTTCAACTTCGAAAATTGTTTTCTCGCTTTAAACAAAAATTACTTTGATTAACCTTTCAGAATCAAAATATTATCGATTGTTCTTCCAAACCCACCATAATTTGTAGTTTTTCTTTGAGCACCTTAGGGTGAAATAAACGGCTGTTTATGCGTCAAAACGCACTTTTTTCAACTTCAGCAGTTTCGTTCACTGCGAGATACTTAATTGAGCGGTTTTAAACATTTTTACATATTATATACCTGCAGGGCAGCCGTTAAGAAGTTCTAAGTCCCGGGAGCAATTATATATTTTTCGATAAAATAACAAAAATGTTAAACTTTTTATTTTTTGGTTGTTGGGTATTTCACTAAAAAGCTGATTTTTCATCAATTATTGAGTGATGCCTAGTTTCACGCTGTTTTTAAAAGTTAAAACCGCGCTCACGTCATTAAACATTTTTTTCCGACAAAAATATTTCAGGGCATGGCTACGGACATTGCGGACAAAGGCCATAATTGTTTTTTTGTTTTAGAAATCGGGGGTGGTCGAGCACGACGTCTGGGACGTTTGACATGGAATGACCCTGATGGGAATGGACCGACAGTGGTTCGGACCGAGCAATGAGTGACTCAACAATTTTACTTTGCAATGAAAGCCACGGCGTACTCGCTCTTTGCAGTGTCGAAGCCTATAAAAATGACGCAGAGATTTTGGATTCGGAGCATTATTCGTGCAAACCTAATCAATGCTAAGCGTGTCATAGTTTAGTGTGGAACGTGATTGAACCTGGCGGCCCGTGGCTTTGGCCTTTAGTCCATCGGCGGATGAGACGAAGTATAGACACAAAATAAAGTGTCCCAGGAATGTCGCCTTTAAATCTGTGCTGATTATACTGGTATTCGAATAGAAATTACTGTATCGCGTTTTCTAAAAAGAAGTGATATTCACCAGTTTTGCTGTAATTACATTTTTAGGGGTAAAATAGCCGTCGTAGCTTTATAAATAGAGTGGAATATTTTAGACGATATTCTACGCTTTTATCTGTTATTTTTTTCTTTTAAGGGTATTGACAGGAGCATGCAATACATTTGTTGTACGCGATACTGAGATCATTTTTCTCAACACTGCCGCTTCGTCACCCAGCGGTTTGCAGTGAAACGTTTTTCTTCCCCAATTGTTAGAAGTCAATTAATATGGAGAGGAATTCTGAAGAGGCTCCGGGGCTGTCACCACGAACCGATGAATAATGGCCTTGTGTTTTTCTTACCTCATCATCGTCCTTGTTGTTTTCAGCGCTTTTATACCTTTTATAATAATTGTCTTTCCAGTGTTTTTTTAGACAGTTGGGAGTCAGAACAACATAGTATAGGTGGCATAATTGTATGCGGGACCGCAACCTGGGTTTTTAAGTAAATTCGGAATATTTAGTGTCAGTTTTCTATCTTTGCTTGTCAAATAAAGGAAAACAAGCGTTGATGTTGTGTTAGAGCTATGTCACGCAGTATGCATGTCATTATTTGCAAGAAACCTAACAGCCTCATTATTGTTAGAATAAAAACCGCAGGCAAGAAACGAGGCTGCAAATGTGGCCATGATATAGGAAACTGGAGGTATAAAATGTGCAGTTTTATATTGCTCTCGCTAAGGCATAGGCTATACAAACATTTTTTTAAAACTATAGCTTTAAGATGCTCGTGTCGCAGAAAAACCGGCGTCGGTGTCCGTGGCGAACGGGGAAATCCTGGTTGGTGGAGAGGGTCACGTCGTCCCAGTCACATGACCTCGCGCAGGATTTTTGACCATCCCATGACGCTCACGTGAAATGTGACGTCAAGTGTGGAATAAAAGGGATTGAACCTGACATGGAATGCCAATTAAAGGTCTCTGCCTGTCTCAAAAGATTTCAATTTATAAAATAATCCATCTGCCTTAAGAAAAAAATCCGAAGGAATTTAGGCGGAGGCGGGATTCGAACCCAAGACACGCTATCGACTAGGCCACGCAGACACACTTGCACGGCTTAGGAACAAGCGGAAATTTATATTAAGCTATCGCGTTCCACTCTTGAAGGTGAAGTTTAAGCGTCCTCCCGTAATTTTTTTTATTTTTGTGTCCTGTCAAGGTCTATCATTCTCTAAAACGGAAGCAAGTCGAAGGTTTCAGAGTTTACCTGAAAGAAGAAATTCCAGATGCGTGGCGTTTTAAAAGAAATCGCAATGTTGGTCCGATTTTGCTGGTGGCAGACGTCGGATACTATATCGTGCCGGTAAGTCGATTTTTTTATTTGAAAATGGCAATAAAGAAGTAGGCTGAGTGTGTGTCACTGCTTAACTTATACACCCCATATTGACTGTATGCAGGATTCACATTTTGTAGAAACCAGAATAACCCCTACTAGTTATTACAAAGTAATCAAGGTGCTCTCCAAAAGGGTAATATACGAAGAGGATCTGATCATACAGCATTCATGTCGTCTGAAGCGAAAGTCGATATTAAAGAAACTTTACTCATGCCGGATCCTTCGCTTTTGAAGGCAATCATATTCTGTCTACACAATGCACGAGAACGTAATGTTCAAAATTTCCTAAAATAAATAACCATATATACAATATTCTATCGTATATAAAATGGAATACTCAGAAACCAAATTTAAAATGTGATCTGAATACTTTCTGATTTACTGGCAAGCACAAGCTAATTACATGAAGGTATTTCTCAGAAAATAAATCAATATTTATATTTGCTTAATCGAGGCTCAAATATGGAAAGTAAATTCACTGATACCGAGCATTAATAAGATTACTAAAACCCCAGGGACAGGGTAATTTCAAGTTTATTTCTCTGTCATCGCAGGTGCGCGAAGGCAAACAGAGCCTGGACGCGTGGTGACTGCACAATAGTTGTTCCTGGGGTAATACGTATGAGCACAGCAGCGTAATCTCACTATGCGCCGAGAAACTTCGGCAGGGAAGGAGTCAAGAGTGCGCGTGGAGGTCAGAACGCCGAGCTCTGATTGGAAGGTTAGAACGCGTTAGAACGCGGAACGCCGGCGTCCGGCGCTTGGCTCTCGCATTCCAATGAGTTCGACGAGTGTATACCGGAGACAAAGGCAGCTAACTTTAGGTATACCCCCTAATCGTTCCAATCAGAGCTCGGCATTCTGACTTTCCCGCGCATTCTCGTATCCTCCTCTTCCACAATTTCTCGGCGCATAGCCGCCGAGTGGATGGAAGTGACAGGGAGGTCCTTCGGTTGTTCTGCCTCCAGCGAGAGCTTCCTACTTTCGTTAAAGCTTCGACTTCTCGAGGGCCTCCAGCTTGCCCGCGTTGCCAAAGTGCGGTGGAAGGCAACAAGAGTCACGCTAAATGCCGGGCATCAAAAAGACTTGCCGTTTTCAGTCTTTTGGTTACTATAAAAATATATTTTAATTCATCACGTCCCGCGGTTGCTTCGACAAATGCATATCAGCCTGCTGTAATGTACAGCGTGGGCGAAAGGGATTGAACGTGCTTTAAGCTGACCCCATAAATCGGTTTCTTAAGTCTTCGATCTGGCATTTACTACAGATGTGCTCGTAGCTGGTGCACTGATTAATTGAGAATGTGAACAGATGACATATCCGGAGTCAAAAGAAAGAAAATGAAAACTGGTTTTGGCTATGAAAAACTTATCACTACGCTTTGTATCTCAAAATCATCAAAACAAAATCGTTGTGGGCTATTCTGGCGTTTACTAGGATTAAACAATTTGCGAAATGGAAAGAAAATATAATTTGATTACCTATTCTTCACTTCATTTGGCCCAAATGAGTGCCACAGGAACACATAATATTTTTAGTGTACATGCAAAATATAGGGAACACATAGTTTTTTTTTTATTCACTCGGGCAATCCAATCTTTCCACAATTTTAGCGAAAGCTTCCACTAACTTCAGGCACTTCTGCATTAAATCCTAGCGCGATAAGTGAAGGAACCGATTCATGCCGTCAGCTTAAATTGCGTTCAATCCATTTCACCCACTCTGTATAAGAAAAGTGAAGTCCATCTAGCTACCATTGAGAAATGAGGAGAGCCTTATGTCCGAAAAGATGCTAAAAACAAACTCATGATCCGCGGTTAGGTTAGCCGGATGTAAGAGATGCATCATGGCGACGAGCGCCGTAACGAGTCACTTTTGACGCTGCTTGATTCACAAAAGAGGGGCGTAGCGTCGGCTGCAGTCGGACTTGGAATAAAACTGAGCACAAAAGACGATGCCGGTGAAATAACACAGGATCGTGTACTTTAGCATAAATGATAGATTTCCCGTTTGGTTGTCTGCTTTTTAATGCCAAGGCATTTACTGTCCCGTGGAGCGAAGCCGGAGTTGTCTGTAGCAGCGAAAAACGGCACTTAAATTCCGTCTGAAGCAGCGAAAAACGGCACCTCAATTCCCGTTGGCTGAGCGAAACGGCACCTAAATTACCATTGGACAAAAGCACAGAAACGCAGATGCTTCGTCAGGGTAGCCGGCGGGGCGCTCAAGGTCAAAGCGGACGCGTTTCAGAAGTACAACACAAAGAAAAGCCTAGCAACAGAGAGGCATCGTCACGGAACCCATGGAGCCGGCGCGGGCGCCGCACCTGTGCAGTGGGGGAGTGTGATGCCGCCGCCGGTGCGCCGTGTGAAAAAAGGAAGACACGGCGCGCTACATGTACGAATGCGCTTCGTGTAGGAATGCTTACGCATTCCCACGTTTAAACAGTCTTAAGGGTTTTCGTTCATTTTTTTCTTTGCGCCTCAGTTTGGGAATCCCGAAAAATCGCTCCCCGGACCTGGTAGACCTCCTTCGGGAACTCATGGCTACGCTTCCAGCTTTCCGGACATGTGGGGAATATTCTACGGTAGCGGTCCGGGTAAGTAGATATTTCGATATGTGGGACGTTCATTGTCTTTTTATATATATTTCTGGATATTTCTGCGTCTATTGCGGTGTATACTTTTCGTAATTTTTGTTGTGTATAACTCTCTGCCTACATGAGTACATTTAATGTTTGTACATTTCTCAATTGACTGGCATGTTTAATGTGTATGATGATGAAAACAGCTCAGAAAATGCGAACGACCAAAAATAACATACATGACAGGACAATGCTGTGCTCGCAACTGAAGAATTTTAGAGGAAACAGATAAAGAAAACATACACAGTATCATAAAATATTGCACAAAAAACACAGGGCCGCACTGGCCAACCGAGAAAAAAAAACGCGCGAGTAATCTACATTTCATACCCGTTATATTGGTTTAATATCACCCGAAGATTACATTAAATTAATACATGAGCGGCGTACAGCATTGATTTACAGTTATTTCATTTTTTACTGCATATGCCCACCACTTAAAGGTTGGCACATGTGTCCAAGTTCTCGAGAGATTTCCGCTTGAGCCCGATGGACTTTCTCCACCTGTGTGGCAGCCAGCCCATGCTCTGCTGGAGCAACTTTATGGAAGTGTCTCACACTCACGCCTGGACAGCTGCTTTCAGCGTAATAATGAAGGCGAAATGGAGTCCTCGAGGGAGATTTTCCAAGCCACCCATCATGTGACGAAGACTGCGGACACGAACAGGTCGTACCTATACCCGACTTAACGTCGTACTGGCCGTACGACGTGCCAAAAAGACAGCTGAGTCCGAATAGACACCCGCAATCACGGCCTCACGTGAATGCAAACGATGTAGTGTTTGACATGACATGTCGTGAAACCAGTCAGACGTTTGTTTGTTCAGGTACGGTTTGATTGGTGTCCCAGTGATTATCGTCTGTTGGGTGGCCTGAAAATACACTTAGCCAGGACGCCATTTGACGCTCATTGATAGGATGAAAACAGCTGTCCGTGCGTCGGTGTGAGGTAATACAAAAAAGTTGATCCAGCCGGATATGGAGAGGCTGCCACAGAGGGGGGGGGGGGGGGGGGGGGGTGTAAGGGCATCCTGCTCCAGGGAGAACATGTCGAAAAGGTAAGCATATGTGCCAACCTCTAAGCGACTTGTCTATTTAGAAAAATAATTAATCGTCAATAAATCTGTTACGTCCCTCGTAAAAATCAACCAATCAATAAATCTAATAGGAGTGCTGCCAAATAAGATCGAACTAAGATTGGCATTTGACTGCAGAATTTATTCTTCAGTCGCAACGCTAATATGTTATTCCCAGATGTAGTGCTAAAACAACACACGTGTTTTTTAACCCCTGGAGCGGGAAAGTGGAGGCTTCAAAATGCAGCAACAAAAGGCAATAAACAAGGAGAAAGTGGGCGCGCCGTGCATCTTTAATTTTCTTCCACTTTTGCGTTTTCAAATGGTTTTCTAATATGTACAGCGTTTTCGAGATTCAAAAGTAACTGTGGAAACTGTTGAACGACTGTAAATAAAATATTGTCGAGTCATCGTGCACCGTCCAAGAGCCCTTAGAAAAAAGTGCAACGCAAAATAAAATCGAGGCTTTAAAGTCCCATCTTTATCCTCATCGCGTGAAATAATTATACATTCTGGCAGCACATTTCATTTCGAAAACTACTAAACCGATAAATTGTTATTTGACTATAAGTAAACACTGCAATCAAGAAAATATACAGGATACCTTCACTGGATAAATTTCTACAAAATTAATATTCCATTTTTGCCTTTCTTTTTTCGATAGCGATAGTTCCTTCTAGCGGCAGAGTGCCAGCTTTGATTATGGTGGACGTCTACAATGTGCTGTGCTACATGCTTGGTCTGGAGCCGAAGCGCAACAGCGGGTCGTGGGCTAGAGTGGAGAGCTTCCTTGATCCGGCTTACGACCCTGCATTGTACGAAACACTGCGAAAGATGTGAAACCACCTGCTCGGGCTTCAGACCGGTTCTAAAACGTCGTGAAATATGTTACGTGTGTTTATTAAAATATCATTTGCAATCCCTTTCTTTGGAGATTTGTCATTTCATGTGTGATATTCAGTCTAAAATAAAAGTTTATACATTTGATGTTATTAGCTACATAGGTCATCGTAAACGTGATACGTTATATAACTTTAAGACGAGCATTCTTACTTCAGAGAGGCATCCTGGCGAGTACCTTCGCATGACTTCTCCATCACCCAGACGTCCGTGGCTTTCTAACGGCAGCGCAGTTGCTTACAGAACGAGGGACTAGAGTGAGGGTTGTGTAAAGTAAAACCCCCAATTACAAGCACAACAGTCAGCTTTTTTATAGCCCTCGAGCCAAGCGACCTTCACGTGCCCAGTGAGCATCAGGGTTTATTTTGTATATCGGTGCCCTTAGGCATTCATGGTCGTTGCAGACGTGCCTATTCGGGAGCTTGTATGTATGGTTATATAAATCGTTCCAACCAATTTTCCCCAAGCATGAAGCTAGTACATAAGCTTTCGGTTACAAAAGACATACGCACATATTTACAGCACGCTGAAGTAAAGTTATCTACCCCTCAGTTTATATTGTGAATGATGCTTCTCTTATTGTGTGAAAACCTCCTAATGCTTTTGTTGAATAATATATTTTTTCTGCGTTTTAACATATAAGTTTATTGTGTTATAAAGATGCTTTTTCGGGTTGTTTTCTTTCTTCTTTTTTTTTTTCTTGGTGTGCTTGGTGCTATACTCTGACTGGTTGTTTTGTAGTCTGTTTTCTGCCTTTTAGCACCAAGCACATTTCGTAAGTTACCTCTCCTCCCTCCTTAAAAAATATGAACTGAACTAAAAGTGCGCGCAGATATTGTTCCTGAAAATATTGTGACGCCTATATCTCTTGATCACAAATTTCTCTTTTTTTTTGTACCGAAGTTGCGGCCTTCGCTTGAAGACATTGTCACGAATGACAACTGATGAGGCGGCGAATGACTGAGTAAACTGAACGTTTAATGGGGCGAACTTGAGCCAAAAAATAAAAGGAAAAAAGAAAGATAACAACAGAGCGTCGCGGGCGTCGAAAGCGGCGAAGCAGCAGGATCTAACGCTGAGGCGAAACTGACTCCGGTTCGCCACGCGGGGCCCCTTTTGTACACATGTGTACTTCCGGAACAATCGGCCTAAAAGATTCGGCGCGTAGAACATTCTAACTTAGAACAAGCAACACTGTTCTCGATATTACCATAAATCTAAATTAGAAGAAAATAAAAGATGCGGCGCTCCCAGGATTCGAAGCCTGGGCTACCTACCGCACGAGAGTCAAGTGCGGTAACCACTCGGCCACGCACGCGCTCGCTCGCCGACGCGCGTGGCAATATAAAATCGTGAAACACACTGACCCTGCACTTTAAATCTGCTTCGGAAGCTTGTGATTTTAATTGGATATTCCAAGAGACTGAAAAGGCTCGAGGTACACCTAAGCACTTATTAGTTGTGAATGCGAAAGCACGCACGCCGCTCTTCGCTCCCTTCTTTAATCTGCGGCGTACAACCCGCTGACCTTCGGGCGTGGAACGGTGGAGCCGCTGCCTCGCAGACACGCATGCGTTATTGGGTGAGCGATCGTTCAAACTGCCGTGTGCCTTGCGGCGCGAGGAAGGAACATACAGCAACGTAGTTCCCAGCAGAACGAACCCCTTGGTTTATTTCATGGGCCGTATATATTGCCACGCGCCGTACAACCAAGAAGAGGCGAGTGAACGCGGTGATCAGTGATAATAGAGCAGTGTGATTACAGTCAGGATGACACTGCACAAATTGACTAGCAGCTGCCAATGGGAGCCTCGTCGACGCACGCCAGCCTATGTGATCGAAGTGCAAAAGGTGCCCTTGGCTAACTTTGGGGGTGGTTTCATTAAGGTGCCGTTTTGCATGGTTTCAAAGCTGATAATGTCGGCTCGCTCCATGAGACAGTTAATGCTTTCGCATTAAAATGATTCCTTTTAATATTTGTTATATGTCGTGCAAAATGAGGCATTAAAGAACGCCTCAAAAGAAAAAATATGTTTTTTTTAAGCAGCTTGGTGTGGAAACGAGTGTCAAAAATAATTTTACGTTAACATAAAAAATGAGAGCAATATTGACGGCGCGAGACGCGATTTAGTCGGTAATCACCGTCTTTCCAATTGTTTTCTCTTTCCGCTTTCGGCATTTCGTGCGCGTGGAGAAGTGAATCGGCTTCGCCTTCACGTTGAGGGGGATAGACCGAATATATATCTAGTTGAGAAAATGACCATTCCATGACGCTATGACTTTCGCGCAGAATTTTAAATAAATATTTCTCCGTCAATATTGCTCTCAATTTTTTCTCGAGTAAAATGTATTTTTTGCAAGCGTGTCCCAACAAGACTGTTAAAAAAGAAAAACTTTTTTCTTTTCTTTTTATGGTCCCTCTAAGGTTTTCATTCGTGTATTGAAGTATTTTGAATTCAAAACTTTAAATAATGTAGATGCATTAGAATCTACTCTCTGGGAATTTGAACCTTCAAGTAGGTATAATCCATAGACATGGTTAAATCATCAAATATTCGATATCGAAATTGTTCCTCCAAACTACGTTATGCTAAGGAAGGACCGAACATCTAAGCGTGGCGGTGTAGCAATCCTTTTTAAAGCGAGGTATCCCTTATGTACTTTTCCCTTTCTTAAAAGAATTGAGTTTCTTTGGTGTAAAGCGTACTTGGCAAATTATTCTGCCTTTGTAGGTGTGGTTTACCGGACTCCAAACTCGGATCTAAAATATCTGTATAGCTTGCTCGACTGCATGCGCCAACATATCAAGGGTTAAAGAATCATCATGGTGAGAGATCTTAATGTACCAGACAAAAACGGGGATTTACTGCACCCGCGCATCTCTACTTCAGATGGTTTTCTTGGCATTATGTTTACATATTACCTTACACAAATCGTCAGGGCGCCAATCCGCGTGCAGGGATCGTCGTGTAGTCTACTAGACTTGGTATTCCTTAGTGACCATTTTCCCCAAGACCAAAGAGACGTCGATGGGGGGAGTGGCATATCCGATTATTAAACAATTGTTTGAGCATTACCTGCACGTGCTTCTGCGCCATCTCCGGCTTTTACTACCTATGTCCTTGATTTTAACAATTCTGATGATACATTTGTCCTAACTCACCTCGGGCATGAATTCTTTGAGATTCGCGAAATGTGCGGTGGTAATTCCTTTAGTATAGATGATATATGGTACAGGCATATAGTACCAAGTTTGTCCCCAAAAAAGTAAAGTGATAAGGAAACATAACACATGGATAACCCGTGAGGTTATCCCTGAAACGTCGAATCAAACGCCTTAGAAAGTCATCTGAAAAATATCCCCTTACAGGCTGCAGAACAGAATACAAAAAAAAAGGCTTTCCGAACAATCGAGTGCGCTTAAATTCAAAAATTAAAGAACCTAAACAAAAGAAAAACAACCTGACCCTTCGAGAATTGTCGCAATCATCCCCCAAAACAGTTTGAAACCACATTAACCCAAAAAAGTAAAAAAAAAAAAAACTCACAGAAACAAAAAATGGCAGATGAATTCGACAGCTCCTTTCATTCCGTTTATCCGACTGACAACGGCAAAACAGTTTCCTTTCTAACTCCAAATAACGACTCTGAAGGCCTGCGAAGCCTAAAACTCACCGAGTCACGTGTTCTAGCATTACAGCTTGAACTGGAGACACAACAAAAAGTAATGGTCCCGCCGAAATTCCAAATATGTTTCTAGAACGGTATGCCGAATAGATTAGTAAATATTTAGTGCTAGTTTCTAACAAGTCCTTCAGCCAGTGGCGTAGGCAGAGGGGGGGTTTGGGGGGTCAAACCCTCCCACCCCCCCGAAATGCCAAAGCTTACCCCCCCCCCCCCCCCCCCCCCCGCCGGGGCCCGCTCGCTCCCCTGCTCACGCAGTCGGTTTTGCACGAAGCACAGAGCAACGGGGGAGCGCGGACCATCTCCAACTTTTATGCCTTCGAAAATATTGTTTGCGGGGTAGAAAATGCTCAAATTAATAAAATATGCAATATTGCTTAATTCATGTTTATTCGATGGGATGCGGAACTTAATTTCAGATATATAGAGAATGGATATTTCGAAACATTTGTGGGGTGAAGGATGGCAATTTCAAGGCAAAGTATTACAAACTATCCTCACTAAAATACACAGATCAATCAAACCAAAGTGAACATATTAAAACAAACATATGGTGATAATATAAAACAATGTCATTGATGTAAGGAATAATAAATGAATGTTAAAAAACAATTGTACTGTAAGCAACGGGTGGCGCTGCGCTCACGCACACCTTTTATGACCAGAATTACGTGCTTTCGACTAGAAATTGCCGTGAATAAAAAGATACTGTGACTAGTTTAGGGTGACCAGACATCCTGTTTTGTCCGGGACAATCCCGTTTTTGAGGTCCGCTTTTGCCGTCATTTCTTTTTGTCCCAATACTTTGATAAACAAAACTTTGATAAACAAAACTTTGATAAACAAAAAGAATCGTTTGTTCAGTAGCTATTGAGTTCAAAAGAACCTAGATTATATTCCAAAATGAAGGAAATAGGCAAAATCATAACAAAAGAAATGCGCAAGGCAAAAAATAAATATCTAGACACTCTACCCGACAAGCTGAGAAGAAATCCTAAAGAGGTCTGGAAATACGTCAAAAACAAGAAAACTCCTAGCATCGCTATCCCCGATGTCATAGATGGTGTCAATTACGGAACAAACCTAAAATGCAATGTTGAAACCTTTAATCTTTATTTTCAATCTGTTTTCACTCAGCATGTCAACCCGGTAGATAGATTACTGACATCAAACGTAGTTACACAAATGGACAACATCGACTTCTCGGAGAGTGGCATTGTGTCGTTATTGCAAAGGATCAAAGTAAGCAGTGCCCCAGGCCCTGAAAAACCGTGCTGTTTCTGTTTCCCCTTACATGACCGTGTTGTTTAAACAGTCTTTTGAACAAAGCTAACTTCCTCTTGACTGGAAAAGTGCCAACGTGGTCCCAGTATATAAAAGTGGAGATAAAACCAGCACATGCAACTATAGGCCAATCCCTTTAACAAGTGTTTCTTGTAAAATGCTAGAGCACATCATTTACTCGAATTTAATGAATGATCTACAAAATAATGCATTCTTTTCCACTATGCAGCATGGTTTCAGAGTGGGATTTTCTTGCGATACGCAATTAGTAGAATTCACTCATGACCTCTCTTTTTCCATTAACAATGGTTTACAAGTCGATTGTGTCTTTTTAGACTTTCGGAAGGCTTTTGACTCGGGATCTCATACTTTGTTATTACAAAAGATGGCAGCTGTTAAGATTTCCGATTCACTTTTAACCTGGCTTGAGGCCTATCTTGTTGGAAGGAAGCAATGCGTAGTTTTAGACGGTGTGAGCTCGTCAAATGTTAGTGTCTATCAGGTGTTACGCAAGGATCGGTGTTGGGCCCCCTTCTTTTTTTAGTGTACATAAATGATCTTGCTGATCATCTTTCTAGCCACTTCCGGCTGTATGCTGATGATTGTTGTATATACCGTAATATCACGTGTGTGGCTGACTCCCAAATACTGCAAAACGAGCTCCATTCTGTGATGTCATGGTGTCAAACGTGGAATATGACCTTAAATTTAAAGAAATGTAACGTAGTTAGATTTTCTAACAAAAGACAACCTTTGGCCACAGAATATTTCTTAGGGGTCACAAGTTTAACTGTTGTACCTGAATATAAGTATCTGGGAGTTTTATTTTCTAGTAACTTGTCATGGAATGCTCATGTTGATTATTTGTCATCTAAGGCCAGCCGCACATTACACTTTTTCAAACGCAATTTTAGTCAGGCACTTACTAACCTTAAATAAACATTGAACATATCCAATGTACGTCCCATTTTGGAATATGCATGTGCCGTATGGGATTTACATACCCGCCACACCATTGGACAACTCGAACGTATTCAGAAACAGGCAGCTCGGTTTGTCTCTGGCAATTATGATTTCTCCATAAGATCATCTGAAATAAGCCGCTACCTGGGATGGCCTCTGTTGGAAGACAGAAGAAGGTACCTTAGGCTCACTTTATTTTTCAACATACTAAACGGTAGAACCGGCATCGATAAAGAACGTTATCTTAAGGAAACTAGTTATGTGTCGCCGCGTACAGATCATTACTTAAAAGTTTGTGAATATAGATGCAGAATTAACATATCTAAGCACTCTTTTTTTCCACGAACGATACACGAATGGAATAATTTACCAACTGATGTCATCTCTCCGGCACCTATTTCCTTTCCTACTGCCCTAAAAAAACTTATTTTTGGAATAATTTTCCACTGTGCTCTTTCAATAGTGCCAGTCACTATATTTTGTTTTTATATATTGTACAAAGTTTTGTATTTTTCTCCTAAAATGTCATATCCACTATTTCAGCATCACAATAGTTCTTGTGTATCTCTATATTTATCGTTTGTTATTGTTTTGTATTGCCTTCCCCCCTACAATAATGCCCAAAAGTGGGCGATGTAGGTATTTGAATAAATAAATAAATAAAGAATCATGTCCCGTTTTTGCAGGAGTTCATAGTTTCGAAATTGGCACCAAGCGAGTTGGTGTAAACGGAAACTATGCGTTCTCGTTACAAGTGTATTTTACAAAAATAACCGTAGGTACTTTAAAATATGAGTTAAGCTATACGCACGACCCCCGCACTTAGACCGGAAATGATTACAACGAGTTTCAGTTTGCAATAAAGAAAAAAAAAAGCAGCGTAGCTTAGGAAAGGTGCCTGCTTCATAAACAGCGGACCCAGGTTCGATCCACAGAGAGTGCTTAGTTGTTTTTTTTTACTTTTTCTCATAGATTGTTTAGAGCATTTGGCAATATTTGCATTTCTTTTTTACAATCAGCACTAAAAAGAAAACAAAAACGAATGTTGTCGACGAAACTTTGCTGAACTAATTGTTATGGGACTCCCTCTCTGGACGCTTGGGTTAACTTGTTGCCGGCTGGACGGCGCGAAGCGGCGTGTACGGTGTGGCCAAGTGGGTTAATAGTTTCGTAATGAAATGAGCAGCCGCATACTGTCGCCGAGAAGCGTCGTGAACGTAGGCGGGGGATATTTACACAGAGAGTAAACTTTAGTGTAATATGGTGACGTTTTGAAATAACAGCAGTTATTGCATTAAATCTTTTCTCCCAATGGGCGCGTTCAGTAGCGGCCCCGGAGTCAAGGAGTCACTGACTCCTTCCACTGGACGGCGAAAAGTCACTTCCGGTGCACGTAACTCCGGGGCTTCGGAGTCGAGCTCCGGAGCACCGAGTCCGGAGACGGTGCACGTAGAGTCAAAGAAGCTAAAGGTGGCGTCATTTCCTGACTCGTGACGATTTCCGGCGAAAAAAAAAAAAATGGCGGGATAAGTTGCGTCGGTTCTGTCGCGGGTGTGCGGTTAGCTCGCTTTTGTTAATGAAAAGTGCTCAAGGTAAGACAAATACAGGGTTCGAATTTCTTTTTCAGGTAAGGCTCTTTTCGGAAAATGCATTGGACCATATTTTCTTTGGTTGGAATATGCTAATAAACAACGTAAACGTTCATTTGACGCAGTGGCTTGATCGCCGTTGCACGGAAACTCAGTGAATATCGACGATAATCCTGTCCGCGCTGAACAGAGCAAGGCAGGGTACGAACGCGGTTGGACACTCACGCAGAGCATGATCCCGATTGATGTTTTGTTTGCGTAGCTAAATCGAGGTGCACGTTGGCTGACGCTCGCTTCAGCTGACAAAACCTTGATCGCCGAGCGCGGCCGAACTTCCCGTGTGTATACGAATACATTTTATAGGAAGTTCGTTACGAAGAGCAGAACAAACGTATGGCCGTATAAACGTATCGCAACCGGCGGCGTAGATTCGCCGAGCTCTAAATTTTGCGTATGCTGACGACATTTTTGTCGGGTTTTATAACAGTAGCTGTCTTTGCTCCGCCAAGCGAAGGGCTCCATCGTGTTGCATCGCTTAGAACAGCAGCGCTGATGTGTACAGTCACTCGCTTTTTCTTCAACGACCTTGTCAAGACTTCTTCAATACCGGCGTCAAATAAAAGCGATCGTGCTCGCCATCGTCTGCTTCCAGTTTATTCGGAGACCGTCTGGCACAGGGGAGGAAGCGGAAATTGCGTAGAAGCAGGTTTGGAGCCGCGGTTTTTTTTTTTTTTGCCGTTCAGTAGGCGCTCCGATGACTCCGACTCGAGTGACTCCGTTCGGAGCTAAGGGAGCCGCTACTGAACGCGCCCAATCTCAATCTTTACTGCACCCCCCTCCCCCCCTCCCCCGGGCTGGGATGTCCCGCTTTGTACCTTGAGGAATATGGTCACCCTGAACTAGTTATGTTAGAAAGCAATTTAAGGTTTTCTTTGTCACCTCATTTATGCGAAGCGCCTGCACATTAAAATGCAGCCGCTTGCGTTCACGGGAAAAAAATATCCAGGACGTCCTCCGCTTGAAGTTTAATGTCGCGGTGAACATTCAAAAGCGCTATACTTCGTTTCAGCTTGGGTCCAGACGCAGCCGATGCTACAAGCGCGAGCTCCGGACTTTCAGCATCCCTGTCAAGCACCCGCGCTCGTGCAGTGCAAGCACTGTTCAGGGCCACATGCTCGCGCTTGTAGCATCGGCTGCATCTGGACTTAAGCTGAAACGAAGTATAGATCGAGCAGTCGCTCATTCGAAGTGGATGCTCTCAGTTATGTTTTCAAGCGTCGCAATGAAGAGAACGAGCGCTCAGCTTCCGCCGTTGTTAAGGGCAAAGTCGCTAGGATATTGAGGAGACGATGGACATTCTGAAATAGGGCCTCCGGACAGAGGGCGACCGCCTGCATACCACAGACGTTTCTCTTTCTTGCATTGGACGCCTAAAAGTTCCTATTTTTGGCGAAGTTTTCCTCACTTTCCGAAAATCGTCGCTCACGGATGTGACGAAGTCCGTCTTGCTTTCTGCTTTGTATGTTGAGGTGGCGACCGATGCAATTCCCTATTAGATGAATCTTTTCGTTGCACGGAACATCAGAAACTCCGAAGAGACAAGCCTTCATATAGTCACTACGCGTAGGCGCAAGGGTAGTCGAGTTTCTTTCCACGTTCGGCGTGAAGTTTCTGTTTTGTGCGTCATGTCATTTCTCCGAGTGACAGAACGTCGAGTTTGGACTAATGACTTCTCCTTACCCCGAGGATCTGCTGCTGCTGCCTTTGGACCACGCTGCAAGATAAAGCGGCCTAGCAAAGATAAAACTCTCTTTCCTTTGGCATCTTGTTCTGCATAGATTTGTTAAACCTTTAATAGATAATAGATTTTGGTGTTGTGATTGCTCAGAATTACCTTCGCCCTAAAAATGGGCCCCTAGTGTTTGTGTGTGGTCGGTTGCTCCAAATTTTCAGCATCAACATTTTCTTTTTTCTTTGCTGCTTACTTTTTTTTTGTGAAAGTATAGCTATTTTTGTGTTTTGTCTGGCCTTCACGCGTTGGTAATGCAGTGCTACGGCAAAAAGCGGAGGGAGTTGTGTGCTGTGAGGAAGCTTTTAATGTTGCGGGGACACGACAACGACGACAGTAGAACAGTGAGCCACCACGCCCGTATTCCTGTAAATGAAGCCTGCTCCCTTTTCAAAAATGACAATGCAGCTTTACCCGTTTTATCTTAACAGCGCCTCCCTAATTTTTACCTGAACGTCCGAGTCGGCGAGCTCACCCTGCGTCATTGAGGGGGAGAGGGAGGGGATGCCATTGAACCCCTCCCGAAATAAAATCCTGGCTACGCCACTGCCCTCAGCTGTTCTTCTGTGCCAATTGAGTGGAAAATGGCAAAAGATTTACCTATTCAAAAATCCAGAGCAATACTCGTTGGCCTGAAACTATAGACTAATACCTCTTACATGCACGTGCTGTAAACTCCTCGGACACATCACACTTAAATTCATGACGGTATTTATCGATAAACACAATATTTTATGCGCGCAGCAGTACGGCTTTAGGGGTGGACTATCAACTGGTACGCAATTGGTCGAGACTGTCCATGACTTCACGACAGGTATAAAAAACAGAGGTCAGAGAAATTTAATATTTTTAGACCTACCAAAAGCGTTTGACCGTGTTTCACACGTCAAACTTCCTAAGAAACCTTACATAGATTATGGGTGAGGGTCCAATAGCATCGTGAATAGAATAATACCTAAAAAATCATTTTCAGTTTGTATGTTATGCAGGACACGTCTCTCGACCAGTGAAGCTACTGTCTGGTGCCCCGCAAGGCACTGATTTGGCACCACTACTGTTTCTTTTCTATATAAATGTCATTGTTAATGGTATCGATGCAAATATAAAACTTGTGTTTAACGACTGTATTATATCTAACGCGAGATAGCAAGCCAAGCTGACGAAGTTTTACTAAACGAATCGCTAAAAGTAGAACCGATTGGTGTGATAACTAGCAAATGCCTCTAATTTCTGACAAAACAGTTACTATGTGCCTAACTAGGGAAAATAATAATGTTCTCGAGTTTCCATACAGTGCTAATGGTGTAGACGTGCGCAGGGTTACTGAATATAAGTATCGGTATAATATTATTTTCCAATCTGAGCTGGAATGCACACGTTAAATAAATAACAAAGCCCTGGCAAAATTCTTCTTTCAGAAAAGAGTGTTAAAGTATTAAACTCCTGATATAAAAACAATTAGCATTCACCTCTTTTAGGCGACCAGCACTATAATACGCAAATATATCCTGGTTTCCACATAATAATATAAGTATGATAAAAAGTTTCCAGAGAATGAAGATCAGATTTGTTTACCACTAAATACAGTCGTTTCGATTCACCAACATATCTACTAAAGAAAGCTGGTTCATTGACTATCGTTGATAGTGTAAGACTCGGACGACTGAAATATATATTCCTCCTTTTAAACCTAAAATAGATAAAAACAAGTACGTTAGGTGATCGGAAGCGAGAGACACTAGAAATAAACATAGCGACACACTGTTTGAGTATTCCTTCAATAACAACAGTTTTAAATACTAATTTTTTTTCCTTCAACCATATTAGACTGGAAAAGTTTAGATAGGCACTTTTTTAGTTATAGTTAAATTGTTTAATAGTTAAATTGTTTAGTGACGCAGTTGAAAAACAACTGCTTTGTCAATTTATGAAACGATATGTTTTTTTTTTCTGTTACAGGAATGACGCGATAATTTTGCCGTTTTGTTTTTACTGATATATGCCTCTTGAAGTATATTTCTTTTGCCTCAATACCTGCGAAAATCCCAAATTGATCGGCAGTATTTAAAAAAAAGATATACGTATTTTTAGCCCAATCTCAACATTTAAACCGTGACAAATCTGGGCAGTATGTGGTCGAACATATATGTTTTCGTCAGCCATTGGGAGCGCCCCACACACAAGGGGGGCGCGCTGCTCTAGCTTGACATAAAGTTCCTGTATACACAATTGCAAGCAAGGACACTGGCCGCCGCCATGTCTCTGCTCATGCGGACAAGCCCGTGCAATTTCAAGCTTGCCAAAGCTATGTTCCCGAGCAAGCTGCACGTGCTTGCACTCATGGGGCACCACTCGGGGCGGCATGCTTGCAATTCTCTATAGGCTCCCTACGGGAGCCAGAGTTGCGCGTTCACACCCGGAGCGCCGGCTTTCCTGCACGGCATGTTGATCCCGCTCCTCACGTGACTGAATTCGGCGAATAGCGGCGCCGCGCGTTCGAGGCGCGCGGCTCGCTCAAAAGCAGGGGAACGTACGCCGGGGCGCGTGCAACGTCTACTTTGCTGCACGACACTTGATCCGTCTCCTCACGTGATCGCGCAACTCTGGCTCCCGTAGGGAGCCTATAGACCTTTTCCGCATAACCTCAAACCAGCCAGTAACTGACGTACCCTCGACCTGGTGCATTTTTGGATTGCCCGCTGACACAGGGTATGCAACCGCCAAGGGTATGGGCGAAAAGGCTTAAAAACGGACGTCGTGTATCAGTTAGTTCCGAGTGCGCCTTTTTACCGTGCTGCAATTTCCGAAAATCTACGGTTGTCGGGCTACCACTGCGTGGTCTTCGGATGGATAAATAATTTTAAAAAGGCATAAGAACAATAGCAGAAAGTGTGCCATGAGCACAAGAAGCTGCAGCGTGAGTGTGGCTGCAATCTTATCGAGCTTCGTATTTTCCCCAAGAATCCTTGTTTATGAAGTCAGTCGATTGCGAGCTTGAATAGCGATAGATTCGTAGCAGACTCAACGTCGCGTTTAAGCTCACGACCACTTCGTCTACGACAAGAGGACCGACTTTAATTCCCGGTGCAGGTGGTCCAATTAGGTTATCACTGCAAGCCCCATGGTATGTGAAAGGTATGAAAAAATCTACATGCCACCACTCAAGATAGAGCTACTACATTAAACTGCTCATATATATTTCGCTGTGGAAACTCAATCAAAACACCCCACCATCTTCGTCGTCGTTCTCTCGAGGAGGCACGGTGATGGCCTGGGAGTAGCCAGCTGGATCCAACCGGACAAGCTCCAACCAAGTCATTGCAGCCCACCATAGCCAAGTCTAGCCAAGTTCCCCCCATACCCACACCGTTGCCTACCCAGATAGCTGTGCTGCCAGAACTAGCCGGTATTTCTTTTTCTAAGCCGCTAGACGGCGTCGTCGGCGCCGCTATTCTCAAGATGGCGGCGCCGTTAAAGAAAAGGTCTATACAGACAGATAAGGACCCTACTCGCGGCGTGCGCGAACTACAGGAGGCGCTTCTATAGCTATCATCATCATCGTTTGTGCGTGTTTGGGTATGGTGTCTGGAACGCGTCTCCGACTGGTGTGTTTACCGCGCCCAAAAAAGTGGTCCCTCGATTACCGCCTGATGACGTCATACAAGTGTCATGTTGTCGCCGGTTGCGATCCTGGCGGCGTCCCAACAGTTGTTGTATGTATGGCAGACGCCTGTCCTGCTTCAGGTCGGTCTCCATTGTGACAGTCCACGGAAGCTACAACTGCCGAAAGTTGGGACGCCTGAGACGCCGTGACGACAGCGACACTCGCGTTCGCTCGCACTTTTCGGCAGCATTTCTACGGCCAACCGCCAGGATCGCGACAGTCAACAGCATGACACTCCGGCTTCTGTGACGTCATTTGTTGCCACTTCGGGACCACTTCTGATGTATGGTCGGGATAGGACGCTAAACACATCAGTCGGAGACGCGTTCCAGGGACCATAGTTTGGGTAACGCGCGGCAAAGCCTGTTTCACGCGTCGTGTTTATTTGGTGAAGTGATATCGGTAGTGGGACATTTTACCAAAGCTTGAAACCGTGGCACACGTTGTCGTGCTAACAAACGCTTTTGGCGCTGAGGTGTCGAAGCGCTGGGATGGTGGTGTGCTGTTCTCTACACTAGTAGAAAAAGCTTGATGAGGAAAATAGAATATCCCGCACTTTACACGACTACAACATCTACCACGGCGAATAGGGCGTATTTTCTTATTATGAATAGGGCAACATAAAACTGAGAAAGGAATGTCTCTTTAAGCTGATAATTGGAAAGCAAAATTCGAGAACCTCTGCGTATATATTTCAGTGAAAGCGACTTCGTATATCCTGTTGGTTCCAATCTGTTGTGTGAGTTCTGCTTTATTATTATTCCCAAGTTGATTACGTTTTGAATTTTGTAACGAGTACACGAACATTTCCTAAAAGAACCTGTCGGGAAGAAGCAGTAGCTGACTTCAGGAATCGTTTCAATCAAATAAATGCTTATTCACCCTGTCGACGCGAAACGTACAAGACCCCCTCACGATCGAAGTCTTAAATTTAGTAAGTTGTTAACGCATCATCATCCCAAAATATTATGTATACACCTTTTATAAATAACTATCGTTTGTATGTTTAATTTTGCGGACCGACATGCGCATATTGCGTGATGCGCGTCTGAGCGAGCGGTCTTAAATTTCTAGACAGTTCTTAGTAAGAATTGGATAGAACAAACTAATCAATCGCCTAAATTTTTCGGGCCATGTCCGACAATGTACGAATTTATGAACATTTTTGCTTTTCTCTTAAGCAGAAGTCGCGATGTGAGGAACTTCTTTGCCACATATTCAATGCTGGAGGAGCTATATAACCATCAATAGCTGACGAGCATTGGCTCGTTAGCAACTGTCGAGTCACAGTTGGATAGGAGCGTCGGTATCGGCAGGCTCAATGTAGCTAGAGCAAGTGTGCGGAGGTTTGCAATAAAACTGTGAGCGCGCGCAGATATAGGATGACAGACATTTACTCCGGTGAATGCAAACCCTTTTTTCTCAAGAAGAGGCCTTCCGTAGAAAGAGGGTTTTGCATTCACCAAAGTACATGATTAAAAGATAAAAATCAAGAATAAGTAAGACTGTGAATAGACCTGACGCGCGCCGAGCAAGCTGTAATTTGAAGCTCCAGGCTTGTTTGTGAACATTTGAAAGTGTTTTAACATAAAAAAGCAACTTTGAGGCACCTTTAATTGTGAGAAAGATCACTCAGAAAAACGCATTACACATTTTCTTGATAAATAAACAGTGTTTTGTAGGGATAGATGCGAACCAACGTAGCCACTCCGTGCTTTCACATAGCGCGTCGTCTGCTCCTATCCTGCACCCTAACTTACCCGCAAAACACTCAGAGTCAATCTCTGCGATCTTGGAAATCAGCTTAGCGAAGGAGGAGGCGGAACATCTGTTTAGACCTCAAAATGTAGTCTGCGCTGTGGAATTACGCAATGCAAAGCGTCATGCTTGCATTGCGTAATGCCACAGCGCAGACTTAATTTTGAGGTCTAAACAGATGTTCCGCCTCATCATTCGCTGAGCTAATTTCGTAGATCGCAGAGATTGGCTTCTCGAGTGTTTTGCGGGTAAGTAGACGCACAGGCGTTTCTTGGAGTGTACCAGCTTCATTACAGGAGGGCACCTGACTGATATCGCCACCAAAATATCTCCTCGTTAATATACTGAACGGTAGTGCAATTTCCCCTCTCACCGCATTTCCCTCTTTTCAATTGAGGGCGATCCTCCTCGCCGTTCTTCCGCGCCCCGCCCCTCCCTCTGCCATTTTCGCGTGAGGCCCACAAGACATGCGGATGCCCGCGATGCGTGCCGGGCCGCACTTGTTTGCTATCGCATTCGGAGGACTGGAGAACTACATGCTTTTATTTTTTTTTTTTAAATATGAAGGCAGTTCTGTTTTGTACAATGAAAAAACAAACGTTTGTGCCCCTTTATTTCAGTTCAAAAGTACGGGAAGACGTCTCTATTGGCGAATGTAATAACGCGAGCAGAGTTGGAGTCGCTCGGGTGCTAAGAGAAGCTTTCTCCGAATCCGCTGAACGCAGACGGAAAAAAAAAATGCGAATGTACTTTTCAGTAACTTGGGACATCGCCATGCACTGCAAAATTATATACTGCCATTACCTGTTATTGCAGCTACTGCTCAGAGCAGGCACATGATAGAAGGCACCTCCTCCTGCTTGTAAATAGACGTTTTTGGTGGGTCGTATAGGCAAGGACTGCGTTGCTAGCGGGAGCTCGTGCCGTCGTTTTGATTCGAGCATGAATTCAGCACGCGCCCGCAAGGCCCGCAATCCTTAGCGTACGCTCTACTAAAACTTTCTTTACACTATTTCACGAGTTTTGTGCAGCAAAGGCAAAAGCATAGGCGCCGGCAGAGGGCTTTCTGTTTTGCTTTCCTTTCGCGAGTGCGCGTGGAAGGAAAGCAAATCTGAAAGCCACGCTCTCGCCTGTGCTTCTGCGTCTGCTGCACGCACCTTATGTCATCATCATTTCATCGTTCATTTTCCTTGAGGGCCCGTGGGGCATTATACAAGGGGGTGGCAATAGAACGAAAACAAACAGAACAGTAAACACAATTATAACACTGTAAGCTAGCTAGGTAGGTTAGATAAAGAGAGGGTAATTGCTTCAACAAATTTAGTAGTATCATTAATAGAAACGATGTTATGAGGTAGTGTATTCCAATCCTCGATGGCCAATGGTAGTGTGGAAGTCTGGTGAGAAACAGTTGATGATCGAATTGGACGTAATTTACATAGGTGATCTAGACGCGGGAAAATACAATGGGGAGGTGATAGAAGTGATTCTTTGAGGTGGCTATTGTGATAAAAAATTCGATGGCGGAGAGAAAGGCGTGATACTCGGCGGCGAAGGGAAAGTGAATGAAGGTTAGCTGATTGGCGTAATCCTGATATGCTGGTATATTGTGAGTAGTTGTTATTGTAGGGAAGGAATAATAAGCGTGTGCTCCGAACAAATGAGCCGAAACAAGGAGAAGCGACTGGTTCGTGCGTTCTACTGGCGTGCATCTGTCTCCAGGCGCGCGGGTGTTGCGCGCCCGAGAACATCGTCTTTTATTTCTTTTATGCTGAGTGCTCAGCGCATGTCACGCTCCGCATCTGTCTCCACTACAGATATGCCCCCCCCCTTGGTAGGATTTATGCCGGATTTGATAAATCCTGCCAGTGAACTGCCTGTGTTGCGGAGACTTGCGAGACAGGGGTTTCCTCAAGATGTGCCGGCTTGAGGCGGTTAAGGCCTACTGTATCGTCCTTGCCGTTGATGCAAAGTACAAACGTGTCGGTTCTTCGCTCAATTACAGGAAACAGTCCTTGGTAGTGAGGACGCAATGGCCTCCTTTGATGGTCTTGGCGTACAAAGACGTGGGTGGCGGTTTTGAGGTCTCCGGTGACGTAAGGAGATTTACTTCTGGCTATTCGAGTCGGAATGGGTCGAACATTGTCGAACAGTTGTCGGAGAGTTTCGGCATAACCTTCGGACCGGTAGCATGATGTGTCGGCCTCAAAGAAGTCTGACGGCAACCTCAGTTGAGTGCCATACACAAGCTCGGCGGTGGAGCATCCTAAATCCTCTTTGAGAGCCGTGCGAATGCCAAGGAGCACGAGGGGCACTTGAAGAACCCACTCGTTCGGGTTTCCGTAAGCCATCAAGGCCGATTTTAGATGACGGTGAAAGCGTTCCACGAGGCCATAGGACTGTGGATGGTACGCTGTAGTACGTAGCCTTGTTGTGCCGAGGGTGTTCGTCAGCTCTTTGAAGAGCGACGACTCGAATTGCCGTCCGCGATCCGTGACGATCTCAGAAGGGCAACCAAATCTGGACACCCATGTTGAGATGAAGGCGGCAGCGACAGTGGAGGCAGTGATGTCCGGTAATGGCGTCGCCTCTGGCCATCTGGTGAACCTGTCAATGCAGGTAAGAAGGTAGCGATGTCCCAGTGATGGTGGGAGAGGTCCGACCAGATCCAAATGTACCTTGTCGAACATTGCATCGGGTTGAAGAAAGGTCCTGATTGGGGGCACAGGGTACCGATGCACTTTCGCCTGTTGACAGGGGACACAGGAGCGAGCCCAGGCCCGGATGTCTGACTTGATGCGAGGCCAAACGGATCGACTCGTCATAAGTTTTTGTGTTGCACGAACACCCGGGTGTGAAAGGCTGTGGGTGGCGTCGAAAAACTTCCGACGCAGAGGTGTGGGCACGAACGGTCGTGGTTTTCGAGTTGCCACATCGCAAGTGACGGTGATGTTTCCTGGAAATGTGACGTCCTGCAGCCGCAGAGAGGAAGACGTGCGTAGCACCTTGAGCTCCTCATCATTGACTTGCAGACGAGCAAGTTCCGCAGGATCTGGAATCGGTGGCAATGACACCGCGTCAATGCGGCTCAGGACATCAGCAGGCACGTTGTTGACACCTCTTACGTGTCGAATGTCTGTGGTGAACTCCGACAGAAAAGCCAACTGTCGAATTTCCCGAGGTGTATAATGGGAGCCGGCGTTGGCGACGGCATTGGTCAGGGGCTTGTGGTCTGTCCAGATGGTGAATGCTCTTCCCTCAACGAAGTGTCGGAAGTGTCGGACGGCCAAGTACGCAGCAAGTAACTCACGACCAAACACGCCTTACCGCGTTTGTGCGGGTTGAAGCTTCTTTGAAAAGAAGGCCAGCGGGTGCCATTGTCCGTTGATTTGCTGTTTTAGTACGGCTCCTACGGCGGTACCTGAGGCGTCGGTCATAATTGACGTTGGAGCATCGCGCATAGGATGTTGTAGGACAATGTTTTCTGCCAGAGCTCTCTTTGCCTCACAAAATGCTTGCTCAGCTGCCTCATTCTAGGCAAGAGGAGAAGTTGAGCGTCCCTTCTTGCCTTGGAGAAGAATGTCGAGTGGTTGAAGGAGCTTGGCACAGTGAGGAATGAAGCGTCTGTAGAAATTTACAAGGCCAATAAATTGGCGAAGCTTGGTCAGTGAAGTTGGCCGAGGAAAGTCTTGAATAGTTGCGACTTTTGCAGGCAAGGGTCGAATGCCTGAACTATCAAGATGGTGGCCGAGAAAATCTAATTCGGGCACTCCAAACTCGCTTTTCGCGGCGTTGACGATTATGCCATGTTTGGCAAGCCGTTCGAAGAGAAGACGGAGATGTACATTGTGCTCCTCTGGAGACGAGCTTGCTATCAACAGGTCGTCGACGTAAGAAAAGACGAATTCCAAGCCCCGCGTCACAGTGTCAATAAATCTTTGGAAAGACTGTGCCGCATTACTAAGGCCAAACGGCATGCGTAGAAATTCAAATAAGCCAAAAGGCGTTGTGACAGCTGTTTTGGGAATGTCTTCATTGGCTACCGGAATTTTATGGTAGGCTCGGGTGAGGTCAAGTTTCGAGAAGATGTTACATCCCCTAAGATTGACGGTGAAGTCGTGGATGTTGGGGAGTGGATACCGGTCTGGAACGGTTTGCTTGTTCAGAGCGCGGTAGACTCCGCATGGCCGCCAGTCTCCGCTTGTTTTGGGGACCATGTGTAGCGGAGACGCCCAACTGCTGGATGATGGTCGGACTATGCCTAGTTCGAGCATATGGTCGAACTCTGGCCGAGCAATTCGAAGTTTTTCTGGAGCTAGACGGCATGGACAGAAGAAGACAGGTGGACCTGTTGTTTGTATGTGATGAGTAACATCGTGTATTACGGGTTTCGTCCAGTCGGGAGGTCTTGTGAGCGAAGGAAACTCGCTGAGTGGTGTTTGAAAAGCGCCTTGCACTTGCGTACAAGCGGAGGCGAACACCGGAGTTTCCGTCGTGTCGATGCCTTGTAATGTAAGTTTTGTTGTCGAATCGAGCAGGCGTTTCCTCTTGACGTCGACAAGCAGCGAATGATGTTGTAGAAAGTCTGCGCCAAGGATTGCGCGACCGACGTCGGCCACCAGAAAAACCCATCGAAAAACTCGTCGAAGGCCAAGGTTCAGCGAAAGGGAACGTTCCGCGTAAACAGGAATGGACGTGCCGTTCACAGCTTGCAGGAAAGAAATCGGCTTACGTGAACGGTCGGCAAGTGTCGCAGGGACGGCGCTGATCTCGGCTCCTGTGTCAACAAGTAAGCGGTTTCCAGTGGTTTTGTCGATCACATAGAAGAGGCGACTTTCTGTTGGGCTTGGACCACTCGTCGCCTCTAGTGGTCGGCCGGCCGGTTTTCCGGCCACGCACAGGGGCGTTGGCAGCGTCGAGCGTCAGGACCGAAACGGCGGTGGTAATAGCAGAGGCCTGAAGAGTGACCTCTACTCAAGTGGTCATTGTCTGGTCGGCACTATGTAGAGCGGCGGCGACGACTTGGAGAACGGGCAGTGTCTCGACGTCTTGTCGCAGCGAGAACGACTTGTTCAAGTCGTTGGCAGAGGTCGTCGACATTGTACTGGGACGCGTTTGGTTCCCGGATGCCTTGTGCCGTGGTAGAAGTGTTACCTGCTGACTGCGATGTCAAGGCGGCAGCGGTAGCAATAGATAGAGAAGCAACTTCCATGACCGCGTCGGCCAAACCGGCAAGTCCGGCAAGGTTGAGGGGCGCGGCTGCTGCAAGGACCATCTGGACGTTTTGTGGGAGTCGCTGAAGAAACAGCTCTCGAAGGAGAACGTCATCGATGGTGTTGGCACGTTCTCCGAGAAGCTGAGTCATTCGACGTAGCAACTGGGTTGGGCGCCGATCCCCAAGTTCCTCCGCAGAGAATAGCTGCTGCCAACGGGTACGTTCCGAGGCTTCGGTTCTTTGAAACAGGGCCGCCTTCAGTTGATCGTAGGGATTCGTGGCAGACGGGGAGGATAGCACGTCGTACACTCCGTCGGCTGCGGTTGGTGAAAGAGCTGACACGACGTGGTGATACTTCCGTTTTTGGCTTGTAATGTGCGCCAGATGAAACTGCGACTCCACTTGGAGGAACCATACTCGCGGGTTGCGGGCCCAGTACGGCGGGAGCCGATTTGTAACGCGTTCGATGTTGTGGACGGAAGAGATGGTGCGACCGACTCCGAGCTTAGGTGAAAACGTTCTGTTTATTCTCTCGTGCCGGCGGCCTCATATCGACGAGTACGTTCCGAGGCTTCGGTTCTTTGGAACAGGGCCGCCTTCAGTTGATCGTAGGGATTCGTGGCAGACGCGGAGGATAGCACGTCGTACACTTCGTCGGCTGCGGTTGGTGAAAGAGCTGACACGACGTGGTGATACTTCCGTTCTTGGCTTGTAATGTGCGCCAGATGAAACTGCGACTCCACTTGGAGGAACCATACTCGCGGGTTGCGGTCCCAGTACGGCGGGAGCCGAACCGCAACAGCCGCTACTGGAGCTGGAGTCGAGTCCGTTGGTTCACCCTGACTCATTCTTGAAGACTTGTCCGGGTCACCAATTTGTAGCGCGTTCGATGTTGTGGACGGAAGAGATGGTGCGACCGACTCCGAGCTTAGGTGAAAACGTTCTGTTTATTCTCTCGTGCCGGCGGCCTCGTATCGACGAGTAACGTCGTCGTCTTTCTGCGGCTTGGTAGGCCGATGGACCGCCACAGAGCTCCAATTTGTAGCGCGTTCGATGTTGTGGACGGAAGAGATGGTGCGACCGACTCCGAGCTTAGGTGAAAACATTCTGTTTATTCTCTCGTGCCGGCGGCCTCGCATCGACGAGTAACGTCGTCGTCTTTCTGCGGCTTGGTAGGCCGATGGACCGCCACAGAGCTCCCCCCCTAGAGCCGTCGCCTGCAGGTATGCAGCCTGTAGGGGACGGAGCGATTGAGCGGTTGCGGCAGCAGAAAGTGAGTTGGGCTGTTGCCGTTGGCGTTTGATATACGAGCCGAACGACGTGGCAGAGAGCGGTGCAGAAGACAGCCTGCGCAAACCATGCAGGGAGTTGACGCCGAAGTCAGGGTTATTGGAGCAATGATGCAGCAGAGAAATGGTACAACGATCCGTTCGTGCTGTGGATCCAATGTGGAGTATAGCTCGATCGTAGCTCGGGCTCCAGGGGACATGGCGGTCAGCTGTGGGACCGATACAGCGTCATCTCCGGAGGTGACGCACCGAGCGGAGGGAAATGCATGACCAGCGATAAGGAGGCCCTGGTCGGTTAGCGAAGTGCCTTGTCAAGAACAGTGTGGTCCGCCGTGACTTGCCATGCCCCAGCGTGGCGCAGTGCGGCACGCCCCACATGTTGTGGCAGCACGCGACCGTGCCAGGCCAGCACCACACCACACAGATAAGCACGACTGCCGGGGCGACACCAGCGACTGTGGCAGTGGTGGAAAAAGCCAAAGAACGTTGACTTGCCGAGCCGGCAGGGTGAGCGAGGTGGTCGCAGCCCGTTGCTGAGAGATGCCGGCGGCAGACGCGACGGGGCAGAGGCAGTGTCGGAGGCTCCAGGTGCTGAGGCCGAGGGAGATGTGGTCTCGCATAATTGCCGAAATCCCAAGGCGTTGCTGTGTCCCGTGCCGCGGAGAACATTCCCCTAGATGGCAGGTGCTCAGAGTCGATCATCACGTCCGGGTCACCACTTGTAGGGAAGGAATAATATGCGTGTGCTCCGAAGAAATGAGCCGAAACAAGGCTGGTTCGTGCGACTGGTTCGTGCGTTCTACTGGCGTGCCTCTGTCTCCAGGCGCGCGGGTGTTGCGCGCCCGAGAACATCGTCTTTTATTTCTTTATGCTGAGTGCTCAGCGCATGTCACGCTCCGCATGTGTGGCCACTACATTATAAATAAAACGAAGGGCTCTTTTTTGGACGGATTCTAGATTATTTGCAAGGTAAGACTGCCATGGGGACCATATAAATGAGGCGTATTCTAACTTCGATCTTATAAGAGTAGTATACGCTAGTCGTTTTACGGAGGGTGTAGCAAGTTTGAGGTTACGGCGCAAATATCCGTGAGAACGGTTAGTAGGGATGCAGTACAGGGAGTATTCATAGTTTTTTTGGCAGTCTGCATTCCTCGCCATCAAGATTGTCGTTCTTAGCAGCATATTAATGTGAGCTCGTTCTGAGAAAGCGCTTTAAACAGCGCCCCTAGTAATGGCGTCCAGTCAATACCTCCTATAGACCCTTTTGCAGCAGCTCTGCATGGGCGCAGCCTTAACCGATCTGAGATTTTCGTTTCCTGTTATAACGTTAACAATATCAGCAATGGCGGCTGTAATCTGGCGTGTATGCAAAGCGTCCATAGCAGCGGTCTCAAGCTCTTTTTAGTGTGGGGACCAGATAGCCCACCCGAGAAATGTAGAGGACCAACAGAAGCGGGGTAGGGGAGGGGGGGGGGCGAAATATGTAATCTTGCGCTTTCTGCTTTTTGTAAACTTGTAGTTTTGCCATTTTATAGCTTTGATATATTATTAGGGCTATTTAGGGCTCCCACATTATGTGACAACACTAGTTAAACTTTCATCGACGCACAATCGTACTGGCGGTTTTGCTTTCGTGGCAATATTTGCAGCAGTAGTCTAAGCAAGAATTTGTATTTTAATTGTGATATTTTCTGAGTTCGAGAATCCGGAGATCATAGATTTATTTTTGACAGTTATTCCTGCTGAGAGAGAAACTTCGTGCAGCCGAGGTGCTATCTTGAGCAAAATGCTCGCACTTGCAGCCTTGTAGTGCAATAAACGTTTTCCTAATTACACAATCAACACAAATAATGCTCGGGCTCGGCATGTAAGTAAACGCGCTGCAGGCGTTTGCCTTATGCGTAATGAATATTCGAAGTAAACAACCAAAACTAAGACGTTGATGCACCCGCGTATGAAGCACCATTTGAATAGAATTAATACTTTAGAACAGTAACTGCAGGAGAAGACAGCAGGCGCAACGCGTGCACCATCACTCGCGCATTCTCCTTGAGCTTGGGCAATTTAGCAAAACGTACATTGTAGTTCAAGCGGTTTTAACAGGACAAAAAGCTGGAAGGTTACAATTAAAACGCAAGTTACTAAACTACTAGGAAATGTACTTAAACTAGAGTACCATAAGTAGAGTAGTTGAACTACGGACATCTCTGCCTCAAACACAGCTTCTACAATGTACCCTCCTCTCTTAAAGACGAAGGGGTGGATCGGTTTGGGGGGGGGGGGGGGGGGGTTTGCTCCGTTTTATTTTACGATGGAGCCAACGGGCGAGACGACCCACAACAGCCAATCTAAAGCTCAGAGGATATCACGTGACCTTCCGGTTGTGTGGAGCGACACGCGTAGCTTGAAGGCACGTGTGACTCGCGGATCACTGCATTGGCTAAGATGGCACGTAGTGTACGTTGCTTTACATCGTAGGGAAAAACAAAAAAATAGGAGCTTCTCCATCTCTCATTCCACCGTCTGCCTTCTTTTCCTGTTTGATATCCTTCTTCCTTGTGGAATCTGCAAACCTTTCCAAACACCACAATTGGCCTCGCTCAACGGCAGGGAAATAGCGTCACCTTGGAGATACCCTCTGAAAACAAGCCACGGGGTGAACGCTTTCGTGTCGAAAGAAGCGCATGTCGAAACAAGCACGTTTTTAAAATGCTACATCTCAACCTGTAGAGTTAAATAATATTTATGCAGAGTAAATGACAAAAAATATACCGTCCTCAAGCATGGCAAATGTTCAGCACAAGACAAGCAGTGAAATTCGAAATTATACGGAAATATTGGAATACGGTAATAGTTGACCCGCCCATGTGGGTGGGCTGGCAAAATTATCGTTGCCTACGAGATTATATTTAGCAACGAATATGCTAAAATATTTATCTATTTACCATATCATTAGGTTTTCTAGCAATAACCTTCATTAAAAACGACCATTTCACAAGTAGTCACATAGGCACGAATTACATTAATTGTTCCAGTGTTTGTTCTAGTGCGTCGTCTCCTGTTTTGCGTCAAATACTACACCCGTTTTCCATCAAAAGTTTGAGACCGTCTTGCGTTTTTGCAGGTTTTGCTCGAAGAAAGTTTCCACATATCTGACCCAACCCGAGTACATATCGCGGCTCTCTAACGCGAACAAGCGATTGTCATTGTTTTTAATTAAATAATTGCACAAAAACCTTGTAGTGCGGTGGAAAGTGCACCTTTGGGTGACTAACCTGACAGCTAATAAACTCACATTTGTCAATGCCCTTTCGTAGTAAGTTGCAAACACGCGGGGATGTTGTGTTCGTGCTCAAAATGTCGCGCAATGTGCACACGCAGCAAACGGCCGATTCCAAGCAAGGGTCAAAGTAGACTCGAATGTCTGCACAACGTGAGGTCGGTTTGCCCTTCTATGGTGACGCTGGCTTATGCTGTAGATAAAACGTGCGCTTGATACGGTGTCAAGACTGGTCTAGCTTCCGGAATGTCAAGGCTAGTTGGGCGTGCGCACGCGAATGATACACAAGAAAAAGCCACGCACTCTTGCAGCACTGCGGGGTACGATTTTGCAAGTACTGCCTCTGGGCGGCGCCATCGTGCTGTTGGTGCGTGTAGATCGTTTGATAGTCAAGCATTGCTGAGGCGTACCCAGGGTTACCAAACTGGCGCCCAAACAGAGCCTTTCTGTCAACGGTGCCCAGACTAGCTCTCGAAGCGCGGCTGCTTCCAAACGTCTCTAAGGGGTATTCACACGAGGGATGGTTTTCAGGGATTGATGTGCCCGACGTCGGTGATGGGTGGAACCGGCCGGATTCCCTCTCCGACTGAAGCATTCACACGAACGGCAAGGAGCCGAGGGGTATATTATAGTGTCACCAGGCGCATGTAGCGGTCATATTCTCGACAGCAGGGTTCGGTGTGCGCTGGCGAGAGTAGAAAAATGGAGGCGTAGATAAAACGGCGATACGCGAGTATGGCAACGACGCTGTTAAAAGACAACGAACTGCTTCCTGCTAAGATAAATATGATCCTTGAATTGGTGAATGCAACACAACCAAACTGGAACCAGAAATCGTTGTATGAAGAGTGGCATGAACATGGCATTCATTAAATATTGACTTTTTTCGGGAGCTTCAGACGACATGCGCAACAGCCCAAGGCACAAAAACAGGTCATCCAAATGTCACCACCGGCATTTATCTGAGCAAAATCTGTTAAGTTGCCATACACGCGAACAAAATACCGCAAATTGCAAACAGATCCCGCGTCAAGGCGGGAGCGTTTCTGCAGCCTGAGCTGAAGCTCTCCTGATAGAGTTATTAAAACAAACACTAGAGGTTCAGGTGGCGCTTGTGTGCTGATGCATTTTTGAAGCATATAGCAACCAGTCTAAATTTGACTTCCGGTAGTGCATTCCTATGGGAAAACCTAAATGCGTTTTCTCTTCGCGCTGGATAATAAGAGGAAATATTGCCTAGTGTTGTGATAGAATAAAACGTTTAGAACGTTTTACAATCGAATGTACAAAACTATGTGTCAGGTAGAGCATGATTATTTAGAATTCATTGCGTCGAACAGTGCGCTAAAATATCCCAATTCACACGTATAATGCGTGTTGACGTAGCAGACTGCTATTATAGCTAGGGCACGTATTTACGCATAGAGTCAATAATATGAAGCATACAGAGTGAATCAGCTTGACAAAACACCAAAAGGATGCTAATATACGCCAAACCAAACAATCGAAAAGGACGGGAGGAACGAAACATGAAGTTATGAAACGAAGATACTGGATTAGTAAAAAACTGTGCATGCATAATCAAAATCAAGCAGTAACCGATTGTTGTTGCCCTGAAATTGCTGCTTTAAAATAAATAACTTTTGTCTTCTTCCTTCTGATCATGCATAGAAAATAAAATATAGTTTCGTTCTCTCGTTCAAATTTCTTTTTACAAGAGCGTAACGCTTCAGGCGCACGATCGCTTGGAGCTTTTTTCTGGATCTGTTCCACTTCCACGTTGTTTACGTTGCTTTCATGCCTTTCAGGCCTTTCACGCTGTACACTCGGTGTCGTCTTGGCTGCGTATTGACAGTCTCTTCGACATGAATTTTATAAATCCTACAGATCATGCGCGTCACGATAGCCCTTTAGCACCAGAAATAACAAGACATAAACTCTGAAGTGTTTTTTTTTTTTTTTTTTTGCTTTCGCAGAACACTGGCGATCGTAACAAAATGTTGACGTATTTATTTTTTCAGCGTTTCTTCATATTTCCAGTTTGGGTTTCTATCAATGCGGACCCAGTCACTTTCAGTTTCAATTCCGTCATCTGAATGTTATTACAGCTTGAATAAACCCTGCGCACTTTTTAATGGTTCTTTTTTAATGTATTGACAGCTTCTATTGACATACCATGCTGGACAACATAGATATGGACCTCAATTCCCGCAAAATTAAAAATCGCTCAGGAATAGAACAAAATTAACTAAATAAATTACTTTTATATTGTGAATGAAGCTGCATAGTACCCGTCACGAGTAAAGACACAATGCTGATTTCTATTATTCCCTGGTGATGAGAAAAATATCACGTACGTTTTCCCATAGGAATACACAGGAAGACTGGAAAAGTAGGCTGGTTGCTGTCTGCTTCAATTTGCAACCGGAAGGCCCGTAGACACTAGCACCAGCTGAGCCTGTAGCGTTTATTGTAATAACTCTATGGTTCTCCCATCTCCCCGTGATGTATAAACGTACGTCCAACGTACGTCCACACAGCGGCAAAACGCGGCGGAACGCCGCGCGCGGCGTGCCGCCTTCCCGTTTGGAAGGGCGACACCAACACTCGGTTTGCTGACGCGGCTGCTGCCTCCCCTGCACAGTGTATGACCCAAGTCATTTTATTGTATTGTTCCGATAGCACCAGCAACGCACCTGAGAACGATACAAAGCACACACAAAGGCGCCGTGACAAAGCGTTTGCTAAGAGCACAAAATGTCCGCTTGCCCACAAGGGTCACAGAAGAAACTCAACAGTGAGCTCGAATCCAGTGCCAATGATAGCTCACCCTGTAAACTTTGCATCCTTATCCTTGAACTAGGGATGAGTGTTGTCGTAAAGGAAAGGAAAATAAAGCACTGTCTAAGGAACCCCGTCCATCACGCGACCTTCCTGAGCGAAGCTCATGGCGGTTGGCGGCTCAAGAACAACGCTCGGTCGGCGGGAAACGCGTTGACATGGCATCATACACGTCAATGAATGCGGCGCCTCTGATTGGTCTCCTCTTGCTCACGGCGCGCAGCGCGCGGCAAAAAAGTAGCGCCTGAGCACATTTCTTTTTCGAAAGAAAAATCCTGCCTCTGACTAGATGTTGTGGCAAGGCGGCAAGCCGCGCTCGGCGTTTAAGAATAATATCTTAAACAAAAAAGGATGAGGTTGGTACGTGTGTCCAACCATCTTTTCCGCCACTGGTCATTTGATCAAGCCGGACGTCCATGACGGACGGGTATCCATCGGATAATTCACTTCGACCGGCGGGTTAACGTGCGGCTCAAAGTCCTCAATGAAACTGCTTTTGGCCTCGCTACGCTGGTCCACCAGGACCTTGAAACAGTTGTCCGGGGTCAGCACCAGGGTAAGGGGGTGCGGCCTCTTGTCTTTGAACATTTCGTCGAACTTGGAGATGCCGCCGGACTTTTTCCTATGCTTCTCCTCCTAGCTGCCTTTGAGGGGGTTCCGGAGCCGAAAAATAAGGTGTACCTTATGGTCCGTGCCGCATTTGTCGGGCCCTAACATGATAGTGTAGGGGGACTTGTCGCGGAACTGACGCTGGTCCCCGTTCTTCTCCATGTCAGAAAGGAGTTTCACGTAGGCGCCACCGCAGTCCTGGCCCCTCTGGAACTGCACCTCGTACTGTAGAACGAAGGGGTTGTGCTAAATCGCGTATGGGTTTTCCAGCTTGGCGCGATGGCGTGGTAGGGCGCCTTCGTCTTGAACACCAGGCCTAGGTCCTGTGGGTAACCTGGGGATTCCAAGCGTTTGGCTTAGGTTGCCTCTCCGACAATCAGAAGTGGTCATCTTGACCACGAGGGGGCCAAGGGCAACTGTCCACGCGAGCGGAGCTCCGCCGCGGATAAAGGGCCGTCACAGCGTATGCGCGGGGGGTGTTGGGATCGCGGCGCGGGTGATAGCGGTCATTAAATGTTTACGTGTTGTTGAACCGGTGTGCTGTGTCATTCCCCGAGACGGGTAGCAGCAAGGGAAATCCCACAGTCCCCACGCATATGGTTCTGGGCAGCGACTCCCACTTGCCACTTTCCACAGTAATTCACCACGCTGTCTTCTCCGCCGTCCTTGGTGGCCTCAGACAGGACCCATCGGTCTTTGAACCCGTCTAGGTGATCGAAGTGATCCGCCATGTGGGTAAACACCACGGGCTTGGGAATATTGTACAGTACGTCTTAAACTGGTCTTACCTTGGGCTCCTTAGCTCGTTCCGCGCCGCAGAGGAATCCTAGCGCGAAAAGAAGCAGAACCACTTTCTCTTGGCGGCGGCAACGGCAACGGCACCACGTATTGAATCTTCAAAAATTAGCTTGCTGAGGCAGCAAAGGCCGTTGCTGTTTTATTAAAGTAAAACGATCAACCGGTGAAATACCTCCTATCAATCGGTCCTGTCTGCTGAGGATTGGTCATCTGCTGCCAGGGCCGTCTGCAACTCGTCTTTAAAATACGACAAGTGTCACCGGAATTGTCTCTTGGCGGCAGCAGCAGCAACTATACAACAAATTGAATCTTCTAAAACTTGCATGCTGAGGCAGCAAGAAGCTTCGCGGTTTTATCACAGTACAAGGATCAACCCTGACTGGGCAGCTGCCATTTCTTCAGTGGAATACGTCCATTCAACGGGTCAGTTCCTGCCTGCTCAGGATTGGTCATCTGCTGCCGGGGCCGTGTGAAACTCGTCTTTATATAACGAAACGCTTCACCGGTATCATCTCTTGGCGGCATAGGTGGGAACGGCATTACGTATTGAATCTTCGAAAATTTGGAGGTTGGTTTCAACCTCCCTTGAAAACTAGCATTGTGCAGCTGTTGTTTTTGCCGTATCTGCTGCGAAGTATTGTCCAGTCAATATTTTCCTGTTGGTATACTCCTGTTATTTTTGTTCTTCTTTGACTACTGCGCTTCGGTATGACGAAAGATCTGGCAAAGTTGTTAAGTGAATAAAAAAAAAGTTATCAGCTGAAGGGGTTTAGGGAGTCTTCTGAAATGGACCTCAGGACAGAGTTACATGAAGAACGTGTTGGGTTAAAAGAAGAAATCGAAATAACTGAGAGCATAAATTTTAGGAATAAGCAATTTGAGACGTTCAGATTGACAACAACAGCCCTCATGAACTAAAACACTTTCCCGAAGAAAGACAACACCGAAATAAAAGCAGAGATGATTGCACTGACCAGGTCTTTAAAAGAAACTGAAAGCAAACTAGTCAATTGCAAGCAGGACTCGCGAAACAACCACATCGAAGTAAAAGGAATCCTGCAAGGCGGAACCGTTAATGCAGAAGAGTTGATAAGTGAACTGGAAGATTTGATCTGTGAACCGATAACCAAAAAAGATGTTGAAGCATGTCACTGGGTACCGACTAGAAATAGCGACAGAAGCAGCATCATTGAATGTTTTATGCACCGAAATAAGCAAGGAATTGTCATTGAAAATGCAAAAAAAAGTGAATTACGTGGCGCAACTTCGGTCTGTCAACGGATGCTGTAGTGTTTGTGAACACGCATCTGTGTACGTATTTGAAGAAAAAAAAGAACTGCCTGGGTTGATGGTGTTGACAAAAAAAAAACACTTAATACTGCTTACGTGTAGGAATGTCAAAGTATTCCTACACGCAACGCGTTTCCACATGCAGCGCGCAACGTCTTCCTTTTTCACACGGAGCTCCGGCGGTGACATCACGCTCCCCCACTGCGCAGGCGCGGCGAACCTCGCCGGCTTCACGACGGCTTCTGTGACGAAGCCTCTGCGTTGCTGTGCTTTTCTTTGTGTTTTATTAGGAATGGGAATTCAGGTGCCGTTTTTCGCCGACTTCACTTTATGAGACATTTAATACTTTCGCATTAAAACGTGAGTATCGTTGAGTGTTTGTGTGGGTCCGAAGCGGCAAGATACTGGCGAAAAAATCGGATGACACTCCTGTTATTTCAATACTGCATGAGGATGACGTGAAGCAGATTCGTTGAACATTGTTTTTTTATGTGTACGTCTTGTTATGGCGGAAAAACCTTGGTGTTTTAACGCTTGACCATTTGAACCTCTTAAAGTGAGGGTCGTAGACCTACGAAAATTTTATTCTATCTAAACGTACAATCTGCAAGGAATAAAAGAGATAGCCTTATGTTACTCTGTGATTCTTTTCGAAGTTCATTTTTTGATTATTTTGCTAACTAAAACATGGTATGCTGATGACTGACTTTTTTTTTAATTACTGAGTATAATAATTTCTATTTAAGTTGAGATTACGGACGGGGGAGGGGGGTGGTGGTGTCTCGTTACAAAGTAATTTTGCTGACCTCGATGTTCTTCCGGAATACACCATCGTGACTCGGAACTACAGGGCACTTTGCGTTAGAAGAAAATACTGTATTTACTCGATATTTACTCGGTTTTCTATCGTCCACAAGGTGGAAATGATTCAAAATATTTTTTTAACTTATTAGAATAACCTTTTTTTTGCAAATGCAAAAAAATATAAACCTACTCGAAGAATCACGTGTCAGAGACGACATTCTTATTCTACTTACGAGTAATAATATATGTAATTTGTTTCGTTCTCATACTTGTGTCACACCGTCATCGTCAACATTGCTTGATGTGTTTGTGACAAATCAAGAAGTGAATTGTATTACTGCTGGTGTTCTAGTATATAGTTTAGCAATCACCTACCCACATTTATGTTGACAAAAATATGACGGGCCAGGTAATTGAATTCGGGAATATAAACAAAGAAGATATCCTTACTATACGATAAGTACTTTTTCCCGCACTGGAATGGTTTCGCGTAACTACTTCAAATAGAAATTTACACTTTGAATTTTTTTCTGCTACATCTGCAGTTAAAGAGTATAATGAATTTTTAGTTATTTTCAGCAAAATTAACTAAAACGTTTTTTCCGTATAAGCAAACAAAACAAGTTAAAAGAAACTGGATGCCATGGGAGCAAGAAAAAAACAAGAACTCCTTGACCTTGACCTGTTTAAAGATCTCGCCGAAGATTTTAATATCTATCTAATAAATCTTCTAAGTAGCAAACATGGTCCTTTATAAATGGCTAAAATAAAAACTAGTAATGAGCAAAATGTATTTTTCTCTCCAACAGAAGAACAAGTAATTTCTATGATCTTATTCCTTCAAAACTGCAACTCCTGTGATACAGATGTTTACCAGATAAAACAAATAAATTATGTGTGAAATGATTTGGCACCAGTATTAAAACACATCATGAATGATTCATCGTCCATTGTTATTTGCCGAAATATATGCGGATTCCAAAAGTTATTGTTTTGGAAACAAAACGAATTTTCTAATTATAGACTTATATCGATATGACCTGTACTCAACATGCATAGAAAAGTATATTCATAATATAATAAAAAGCTTCAGTAAAAAACAATTCATTAAATATTGACTCTCAGATCGGCTTTCAAAACAAGAAAGCTGTTGAAGTTTACTTTAATGACCAGGTGCTTTGGAATAATAAAATTATAAATACACCTTACTACTCTCAAAAGTGCCTGGTAAATTGTGTTAAACCTCAATAAATTAAATATTCTTAAAAGAAAGCTATCCGCACAATACGAAACGTGTCTTTTGACACACATATTCCTCCACTATTTAAAAAACGGCATTTTATATCTATTTATAATTCATATGAGCATACGCTCCTCCCATGATATAGATCCACTGATCAATGTAATTGACCCTTTTGTACTTGTATTTCTAATTTGACTCCAATTTTCAAAGCTCATGATGTTCGACAAAGAGAGCGTTTGAAAATACCACTAAATCGCACGAACGATCAGTTTCAAATGTTAATTTACAGTCTTCTGTTTCTCTTAAATAAATTTAAAAAAAAACCAACGTAATGTGTAAAATATTCAATGACTAAATTTAATGTAATTCAAGAACTTTGTTTTCACTAATAAAGTAAAATGATCCGTGTGGAGCTAAAATACATCGGATTTGTATTTTGTTCCTGTTAAAATGCAGGCAGTAGACGTTACCTTTCTTTAAGTTTAAGGAAAAACCTGCTTTTAATAGCTATTTACAATAAACAAATGTTGATCAAATAAGTGGTTTGGTTGTCATTCCTTGTTGCTGCTGTTTTGTTACAGCATAACAATTTTAAGGCTGCAGAGGCCTTGTCAAGTCAAAATAGTTTGACTTTTTGCCTTTGCAGCCTACATCACTGCCTGATGAAGTAAATAAACATTTACATTTACATTTATTTATCTATTTATTTATTTATTCATTCATTCATTCATTCATTTATTTATTTATTTATATATTTACTTATTTATTTATTTATTTATTTATTTATTTAGTTATTATTTATTCATTTACATTTCCTGGCTCGTCCTCCTCGTTCAACGCCTCTCTGATCGTGGTGCTGCTAGGGCGCCCGAACGAGACCCAAGGTTCATCGCCTCACCGCCGCTCCTCGACGGAGTCTCCTGACTCCACGCCGGCGACACCGATAACGCCGATTCCACGATTCTCAGATTCGCCTTGCACCACTGGTCAAACAGGGACTACCTTCTTTGTCTCACCGTATGTCATGGCCTGCGCCATATGGAAGGTGTGGCCCCGAACTCGCCCCACACTGCGGATCTCTTGAGGGGCTGTGCTATACGCTCCTTGTGATGGACAGCCGAGCGTTTCGAAGGTCTGGAGAAGAGTTTTGCGAGCAAAACATCCCGAAGGCCACGCGCTCAGCGGCATTAACGTCATCTCTCGTCTTGACAAGCTCCGCTTATGACATTTTTTCTGTGTATGTGAGCATCGGCCACTTAAAAAGCGTGGCACTAGGGAATTTCTAGAGCGTAGCTCTCACGCAATTGCTCGCAAGATAACCACGAGCTGTCTTGCGCCCACTCAAACACAAGGGGAACATAGGAGAACCGGAAATATTTAACTCCCCCTGTCATGGCGGCCGGAAGTGGTGGGCACACCCTATATAAGTGAGTGTGATGATGTCGATAATAATAGAGGAAGAAGAGGAAACGAGGGAAGATAACACAACGTGAAAGAGGGCACAAAAATGCCGAACAGACAGCGGCCGGCAGCCAGGACTGGGCCAGAGCCGCCTGTATAAGCGTCACGATGCCTGTCAATAGGGAGCACGCACCAAAGGAAGGCACAGGCAAATGGGGCTTGTGGTTGCTCTGTTGTGGCTCTCGTTATGTAGATATTCGGTGAAGCAGAGTTAGAACATGACTGAGCATTAGGCACCAGCCGAGAAATATAAATTCGTCATCTCGGGTGTATGTCAAAATTTCACTTGGTATCTGCAATTAAGGTAATAAGAACTGGACCCGAGAAGGTAATAACCGAGAAAGTTCTACGTGTGCATAAGTACTTGGTATTTTATGTTTATTAAAAATGGAGACCAGCTGAAAGTTTTTCTATTATTACTTTTTTTACACTAGTTTATAAAATAGTTGTGTTTCGATAGATCGAACATATTCCAGTTATATTTTATGAATCCTCTATAAACGCCACCCCCTGCTAGTGTGCTTCACGGCAATGCAGCGTCTTGTAGATGATATAAAATTTTCAAAACTGCCGACAAAAATGTGTGCCTGCAATGAAAAAATTAGAAAAACATAAGGTTGCTCTTTTTTGCACTGAAGGCGACCTTTTTATTATAAAATAATTTAAGACTGCAAATGACTTTTCATTGCGAAGAAGCGCTGCATGTTGTAAATATGCAGGGACGTGTGTTTATTGAAACTAAACATATTAAATAAAATGATGGCGTCTACTTTGATACGGAGTTGCTCTCTATTCACCTCTTGAAGCCACCTTGATCGCTCAAATGTGTCAGATGGTATTTTATTGCGTGAAACGGTGTTATGAGGATATGGAACGCATTTGCTCGCACACCTAAATGGTATGCAGCAACTCATAGGTGCAATATAACCACACTATTAGGACCTATAAATATTTACCCTCTCATGTCAAAATGTTACAGCTATCAAATAGCTGCGTTTTTATTTTTCACATTCGGCATGCTAGCCATTTTCATCTAGAAAAGAGACTGAGCGTCACTGGGTCAATTTATGTGTGACGCGACAACATGCTGATACATGACGTTACAAAGTCCCGTGACATCACACTGTGAAGTGCCGTAAGACTCACGCGACATCACAAATTCATGTGACGTCCTGGTGTCACGCGACACCTGGGAATATGACATTCATAGCGGCTTATCTTTTCGAAGGCCGTAGGGCCGATATATGTGCAAAGGTGACGCGCGTCTAACAGACTAACCTGTCGTATTCTGATTAAAGTCAGCTTATAAAACACTATGGTTGACCACCACCATTAATATACAACGTATCAGCACAAAACTGGTGCTAATATTGTGATAAGCAATATGCCAGATGTACGCTGAATGGACGTTCTAAAAATACGTCACGACATAAAGAAACAAAAGTGTGCTTGAGGTGATACAGATAGCGCCAAAAATGAAGATACAATTTTCGTGGATGAAATAACAGCTCCAGGTTTAGCATCGGCTATTCTGTCACGGCGTTGCTTTACTCACTTGGTAATAGGGAGTACTCACCGCTTGCAACAGCTGTGTGGGAAACTGCTAAGCGCTTGCTGACAGAGAGCTTCCAAAGTTATTTTCCAACGCGCAATTCACACCATCAAGACCGCCGGCTTTGCAGCCTATTAATGTGAGCTCATTCTGAGCATGCGCTCGAAACATCGCCCTTAAATATGGCGTGCAGTGAATACCCCCTATAAGAAGTTTTAGCAAACCGTTATCGTGTTCAGCGTACCGCACTACTGGAGCCTTTGAAGCACGCTTTAAAGGCGCGCCACCGCGGTCAAGGTATCACTCCGGGCGTGCGCTTAAAAGCATGCGGCAAAAGCTTTAGTAGTGCGCTACGCGGTACTTGATACCAGATTGATAAAAAGTTTTTAATATTGGGGAATTTTAACAAACCGTTACCGTGTTCCGCGTACGGCACTGCCAGAACCTCTGAAGCATGTGTTTTTAAGCGCGCGCCCTGCGGTCACTGTATCACCCGAGTGCGCTCTTAAAAGCATGCTTCAAAGGCTCCAGTAGTGCGGTATACGGAAGACGGTAACGGTTTACTAAAAGTTCCTATCCGCGGTGATTTGATATCTTTAGGACAGTTGGAGCCGTGGTGACCTTAGGAGTGCCGAGACACCGCTGGGTCCGTCGGGCTTAGACGAGCGTGAGCCGAACGTTCGCGCAAACTTGCGCGGGTTGCATCGTGGGCATGGTGGAAGAAATACATTTAGGTGATGACCCTGGCCGCTCTTCCCGCGGGGAGCGAGCGACCAGATCGTGTTCGGAGCTAGCCTCGAACCAGGAGTAGTTAGTTCCGCGGCGCCGCGGAAGGCGCTGATCTATGAGCACCGTGAGTATGAGGTCCCTCCTCGACGGCCAAGGTGTCGGCGGCGTAGCGTGCTCGCCTTTCTCGCGGTGTGGGGGTGTGGTAGTGGTGTGCGGCCAGTGGCTCGCCTCGTGTTTTGCTTTCGTGCTGTGTCGATCACAGGTGCCACCATCAAGAAGTTATGCTATAACGATGGGAAAGACGTGCTTCGTTCCCAACTGCAATTCGGGGTACCGGAACTGTGCAGAGCGAGAGTCCATGTTTAAAGCTCCATCGAATGACCTACGCCTGGAGCAGTGGTGTCGTGCGATACCGAGGGCCGATCGCAAGTTACTACCTAGTGATCATGTTTGTGCCCAGCATTCCCCTGACGACGTGATATCGAAATGGTATCATGCGGAGTTCGGTGGGAGAGTTCTCCTCCGTGCTGCAAAGAAGCCCGTGCTATCTGTAGACGCTGTTCCGAGCATTTTCCCTGGCTGCCCGAAGTACCTTACACGATACCTGTAATACCTGTAAGACCTGTAAGACGTGACACCTTATTGTGAGTGTATAGATGAAAATTGATTTATGTCCTATAGCCGTTACTACTGTTTGACTTCAGTCACAGTGTCATCATTTCAGTCAGTATGTCATTATACTGTGTCATCATTTCAGTCACTATGTCATTATAAATTAAAATGTTTTCTACTCACATGGTTTCAATGTACCACAGTACCAGTTGACATCGTATGTATAAACTATTTGTTATGGTAATACCTTTCTGCGGATGTAAAACATTATTTAGGCCCCAATATGTAACATTATTATATTTTTTTTCAATAAGAAGGCAGGAGCAGGGTGGGAAAAAAATCCATCGACCTCCTATAAACCCATGCAATGTGTGTAAACGATTTACGAAACTGTTACCAAGAATGCTGTCGGACAATACATACCAGCACGACCCAGCTTTTTAACGGAATTATTTTATATCACTCTAAATTATTGAAAGCCCAGTAGATTGTGTCGGGAAGTTTTGTATTTATACGAGTTTTTTTTGTCACGGTGAGTCATCATCGGAATGTTCCCGTTTAAAAAAGAGCAACCGCACGGGAGAAAAGGCAATCAGCATCAATGCGCCAACAAAAATCCATCATTTTACCACACCCTACACAGGGACCGAGTAAAGAACGCATAATGTCCTTCACAAGCCCTCTATACAAGCCTTCAGAAGCCCCACTATACTTAGGCGTCATCTATCCCCGTGCGAGTGAAGCGCGCACGGCGTGCCGAACATAATGGGGTCGCCGCGTCGTACACAGAGTCATCACCTAAATGTATTTCTTCCACCGTGATCGTGGGCAAGTCATTTTTTAGAAGCGGCAGTCACGGGATGGCGCTTCTGAGATAGTTGTGCGGAGGAGCTTCGGTTGTCGTGCTGGGGCTATGGCGTGACAGGCATTGAAGCTTATATAACAGGCTCTGACGGCGCTCGGAACACACCCGAAACCAGGGCTGTGCTAGCCAGGTCGTAGGCATCAACCCATACCGGCTCGAGGACATTCTGGCAAGACCAATTGTTTGGAGAAGTCACCGGCGTGCCAAACCTTCGATCGATTCAACACCGAAAAGCGAGCAAGAACGCCCGCACCCTGACACTACACTACGATCCAGCTGCCTTCCTCAAATCTCCACGACGAATCCTTGCGGTCGTCGTGATGTCAACAATACAGCTACCTGTATGAGTCTTCGAACTAATCCGGTTTCTGTGAATATACCAATTTTTTGTTCATTATTGGCATTTATTTTTCTATAATACAAGTTGACGATTTTCCGAGTCTAGACCCTGGATTGTCGTAACTTATTTTTTTAGCGTTCCGTACCTATTCATTAAAATGACATCCGCGACAGGACGAAATCTGTGGAATATCGGCAAATTGTTGATTCAGAATATTTACAGCTTACGAAACGAGAAGTGATTGAGAAATAAACTAATGGTTGCCCCAATGGGATTCAAGATCAATTCATTCTTCTTGTGTTGTTAAAGAGTGCTTCTTTACCCGGCGAGAGGATGGAGCTGAGTGTGGTAAATGAGACTTGGAGATCTGTTAGGACTGAATAGGGAAACATTTAGAAGATGGCTTAAAGAGCACCTAGAGCACATCAGCGTCGATTATGAAAATACTAACGAGTGTGAGCGAGAAGACCGCGAATGCGAATGGGAAGCAGACGAAAGGGAGAGGGAAGCATTGCAAATAGGTTATTGATAAGGCGAAAAGAACAGTATGCGAAGAAACGAAAGCGATAGTTGTAGCACGGTCGCGAAATGAGGGTGGAATGGTGCCGCCACGTACCAGAGGACGGAGGTGCGGCGTGGTTTATTTTCATAGCCGTCGTGCTTCGTGGATGCCACTCACGACCGCCAAGAGCGATCGGTGATCCGTGATGTAAGTGGGCAAGCACGGTGGATGTTTCCAAAACCATATAAAATTACGCGTAGCAACTGAATGCTGTGAAAGTGGGATTTTGCATAACGCGAAGAATGTTCGGAACCGACTGTTTGAAGCAAACGCACGGAGATTCTCCCTTTGTCGCGCCATTGTTGGCGTGACACCAGGGCTGCGCTCTTCACTCTCTTCGTGCTGCACGGCCGACGGGAAGTCCCGACTTCCGGCTCCTTGCGCCAAGATGGGAGAGAAGAAGGGTTATTTCCACAGCGGCGATGACAGCCCACGAGCTCGAAATCTCAGCAAAATATCTCCCGTGAAGCTATCGCTTTAAAATGTTTAAAGGGTCGCCGCAACGCCATATTTTGATGATAAATTACATCGCCTAGAATCGCGGATAAGTCTTTTGGAAGCCCTAAGTTGAACACGCACTGCCTGCTGAAGGTTTAGTCGAAGAACGCGGGACAGAAGGTCCCGCATTCGATGAGGCATCAAAAGCGAGCGTATCTAATGTGACCGCTGACGACTCCACTGATCCACTTACGCTAGAGGCAATAGGGAATTGTAGTAGACCGTTTTTCTCCTCCGCTACGATATCCCTGAACAAAATGCCGCAGCTGCGCATGCGCGCCGCCAGCCTTATCTGCATAGTTCAAGGTTTGGTGGCGGATTACGGAGCGCTATCCGGGTGCTTAGCGGGCTGGGGAACGGTCTACTACAATTCCCCATTGACACCTAACGAAGGCTCCTCCGAATGTGCACTGAACAAGGTAATGTTGCGCGCTGAAGAAGCCGCAGGATGCTGTATAGCAGCGTCGGAAGAGTTCGCTAAAGCATTTAAGATGGTGAAATGAAAACAAAGGAAGGCTAAGACCTCCACCGATCGTACGGTGTATCATCGAACGCGATTCAGGCTCAAGCGAATTGCCAGGGTGACGCTGGAAAGAGGCTACGCAAGTTGAAGCAAATGGTATTGCAAAAGAGTATTTCTGTTGGCATGCACAGTTCGTCGACATATATTTTAGGATAGTACACACTCGTATTAGTTGGCGGTTCATCTGGAAAAAGATTCTGCGCAAACAAAAAAGAATGTCGAGTCAAAGAAACTGGACAGACCAGCGCTTAGTCCGTTCAGTTTCTTTGACGGGTCTTTCGTTTTTTTTCGCGCAGTTTTTATTCGAGCAAAAGAGAGGGGTTCGCGCTCTAAATGAGGCCTTGCATATCGTGTGTTCTAACGGTAGGGTGAACCCCGAGAAGTCAGAACACGTACAAGACCACTTTATCACGGTATTGTGTCATATACCTTGCTGCTCTGCTCGAAGGCCTAGGGTAGGGGGGCAAAACCATTCTTTGTAGCTGAGCGATTTATGTTAAGTGCTTGATAGAACATACTGAGCTACGTGTACTTTACTAGCTTTTTCAGCGTTCTAGTACGAGTCTCAAAAAATATTTCTTTTTGTGCTTGTGCTCAAGGATGATACTTCTTGGATGATGAATATTGTGTTTATTTTTACTTTTTTTGTTTTTCTGTGAGAGATGGATGCTTGTTGAGCAGGTATATTTGAACCATGCAACGTTGTGGGCCTTCGTTACCAGCCACTTTGAACAATATATTGCTGCTTTTTGTTCTTTTTGGATTACAGATGAGTTTGACCTAGATTAGGGCTTCAACGCAAGTTCGATGTTTTATTAAAATTTTCTTTGGTGACAGTTCTTTACGTTTGAGTGTGCAGGGTAGCTTCATTACTTTTTTATATGACAGAAGTGTAAATCTTGCTCGGAAAAGATTGTAAGCGTTGAGTGTATTTTTTAACTTTTGATCCTGTGGCTGTGTTATTGTTCGGAGCAGTGTTTCGGGAACATCGGAACTTCCGAAATTCCGAGCTCCTCGTTGAAGTTGTGTGTTTATATTTGTGTGTGTAAAAAAAAAGAGCATTAAGTGGTAGTTTATGTTATCATGTCGGTTCTATTAGATAAAGAGGAAAGGAAAGAGAAGATGACGTGATCTGTTTTGATGGTGTGTCGTCCTTTGTGCGCTGTGAAGTATTAGAAGATGACGTGAACAAGGGGCCAAAAGAGTTCGGAATAGCCACCGGCCGTCAGCCGGGACTTGGGCGCTTGGTACACACAGCCCTAATAAAAACTGGGCTGCCAGGTTGTAGGCAACAACCAACACCGGCTCCACGACATTCGAGAAAGACCGATTCTTTGGAGTGAAGTCACCGGCGTGCCAAACCTTTAATTGGTTCAAGACCGAGAGATATGCAAGACACTCCGCACCCGATGCTCCACCACGATCCAGCTCCCATCCCCACATACCCATGACGAAACCTCACGGTCGTCGTAATGACAACCACACAACTGCTGGTTTGAGTATTTGAACTGGCCAGATTTTGTAAATTTGACGATTGTTTTTCTTGTTTTCTATTTTTCGCATTCTGTTTTTCTTTATTTTTAATAACACAAATTGCCGATTTCCTACATCTTATATCTGCGCTTTCTAAACACGTTTCTTTCGAGTTTTTAAAGTTTTCATTTCACTTAGGTTTTACCACATATTTATGGATCTTTGTTTGCCCGCTGTTATTTTGGTTGTTTCTTTTTTTCTATTTTTTGTGAAGTTGTAGTTTTTCCTCCATTTGTCTCAGCTGTTTTTCTGTACTATACTCTGTTCATCTCTAAATTTATAAGGCGCTGAATGCTACGTACAGAGCGCGAAACTGTTAGCGCGAACAAGCAATCGCCGATTTTTCCAGTTTTTCTCTTTGAAACCAAGGGGTGTCATTCAAGTTATTATTGCTACGGAAAGAGCTCATTTATTTCTATAATGTAAGCGATAACATTTTGTGCTCCCTAATACTATATAAAAGTAAAATGCGAAAATGCTCCGATGTCGTGTTCGCGCTAACAGTGTCGCGATGTGTACGTACTTGGTAAACAAACTAATCGTCGGTCCTCACCCGATTACGCTGTCTGAGCATAATGTCGAGCAAACAGCTTGGACATCACGCTATATTAAGAATGCGTTTATTGGGCTCGCGAGAACGTAGCATCCACTATACGTTTATTAACGAAGAAAGGAGTAGCTTTGATTCAGATATATGTAATACTTTTGGCCTGTGTTTTTTTGTTTCTACTATTTAGCTATATGGTAGTTGTGTGTTCTCTCTTATGAAATAACACGTCTTGAATTAAAAGTTTAGAAGGACTGGATACATCTAAATTGAATATTAAATAAAGCAAAAGATACTGACAGATGCAAACACGATAATCACGGCACAACACACAGGTTGTGTTGGCTTAAATATGTTTAAAAACAAATCTTTAAAAAATAAAACAAAGCCCCCTCCCCCGCCCCCCCCCCCTCCCCCCCCCCCAAAAAAAACAAACAAAAAACAACAAAAACGACACACCAGGAAGACGTTAGGCACAAAGAGCGCAATGTGATCAACCAACTCGCCCAATTTCCTGCGTTCTTAAGAACAGGTCCCAGTATAATCACTACATAAAGGGCAAATACGCTTCCTTTTTTTTAACGATAAATTTTTTTTTTAATATTCCTAGGCAGATTACACGTCAAATATTACGTCGTAGTTCTGACTAAATGTTGTTTTTTTTTTTAACGGTCCGAAAACTTGGCAACTCGACAAGTTGCCGAAATCCGCTGACTCGAACGGGAGAAAAGAGGCCCAACCAACAGCGCAGTCAAGGCTACGGCGTGGGCGTAGCCAACATTGAGCCAAACGTCATCACCGTTGCCCCTTTTTGCTTACTCTTACTTCTCCAGGCAAGCGTAATGGGTGACGTCAGCAACATTTCCTCTCGGCGCTCAGCGGTGTCCACGTGATTGGCGTAACGCGCCTGCGCAGCGCGGTTCTTGGGAGCGGTCCGGCCGCTCCGCCGTGGTCCCGCCGTTGCCGCCGACCCCGCGTCAGAACTGCCGTCGTCGTCTCACCGTTTGTGACTATTGTCTCTCGGAGTTTCGTTCACGCAATGGACACTACTTGCTTAAACAGATGCGGCAGTTCTGCATACGTCATCGAATGTCGTAGACACCAAAACGTGGTGAAGAGTGCGGTTATGGCGGGCACACGCCCGCCATAATCCCGCCATCCGTCGTTGCGTAGAAGCTTACGTGACATCTCGTACCACGTGATAGCCATGTTTTTTGCGATCTGAGGCCAATGTTGCCGAAGGAGCTGAAGTTTCGGTTTCTATGTGCAACCCCTTTCTCGCGAAGCAAATGACGTACTGTTTTTACTAGGGCTTTTTAATGCGAAATCACTCATTATCCCGAAATCTTCGGAATTGGACGGAGTTGCCTTTTAATGCCGGTTCCATACGTAATGGTCCTGCTTTATTTTCAGCAGTATCGTTTTTATTAGTATATTTTATACACCAACTCATGTTTACAAACAAACCGGAGCGCGGTCGTGGTCCGACGGCGTCTGGTTTTCCCCTTTCACGGCACATTTCCACGATCTCGGACGCACCGAGCACATGAAAACTGACCTTCAAACCTTTCTCGACCTTTTTGGTACAGCCCCAGTCGCGGCGTTTTGACGAGAAGGCAGGTTTTGTCTGGTTTCTTTCCAAACAACGCAGGAATACGCGTCTCACATGGGGCCTTCCACCCACAGCCCCAGACCGGAAGTGCGCCCGACGCGCCACCACCACGCCATGACGTAACAAAGATGAGTTCGTGTATATATAAATCAAAGTACAATATCGTTGTTGATCTTTATCGTTAATAATTTCCTGATTACAAACTGCGGTCCACAAACAATTGTTAGATTAAAGGGGAACCCCCTCAATTCTTTTTAAGTTGTGGTTTTTGCTGGAAACTGGCAGACTGCATCAATAGCACTTTCTCAACTGAAAGCCAAAATATTTTATAACTTTTTTTTTTAGTTAAGTTTTGTGCATTTTATGTTACGCCGGCCACGAGGGTTTTATGAGGCGACTCTCTGCTGGCAATAGCATAAACTCCCTGATTTTCCGTGCGGTTGTTCTTACTTAATCACAGTTAGCGGGAACATGGGAGCGCAAGGCATTGGGTACTATCATAGCACTCTTACGGCCAGGCGCGTAACTACAATTGCAGTGTCGCGGAAGCACTGCAGTGGAGCGCCGGGTCGTTCGGTTGCTCTGAGTGTACCCGACGCCACGCGCTCCCGTGTTCCCTCTAACTGTGATTAAGATAGCACGTCACCTGCGGCAAGGCGGACGATCGACCCAGACAGCTGCGAAACAGGTTTCCGAGTCGGCAGCGATCGAAATTTTGTTTTTCGCACCTTTAACTTTGAATACTTCTTTTCAACGTGTAGCAATATGTGCTCCGCGGCAAATTGTACAAACAGTGCCGGAAAAGTATATATTGTTTGCCATTGTTTTTGTGAACACAAAAAAAGTGCGCTCTCCGGCAATAGTGTAGGTCAGTCACGCCAAGGTGCCTTTTGCGCCAGCTGTGTGCTGAGGGAATTAGTGTCATTTGAAACGTTCTACATTATGCTCGGAATATAAGGGGCGTTCATAAAGTTTGTATTATTGTCACGAAGGAATAGAGATTCAGCAATCAAACTCGAGTAGGAGTTGAGACTTTCTCTACATACTCGCCACCAAAAGATAGCCACTTTTTCTAGCGATGCACCACATGCCGGAGGCCATTGTTAGAGAACTCCTGGTTTTGAGAGTTCAAGAATCGCTCCACTTTAGCAATCACTTGGTCGCCGTCCTTGAAATGCTTTTCTATTATTTGGTCACACTGGAAGCGTCTGCGCCATTTAACCAAAGTGTCATAAACTGGGGTGTTGTCCCCGAACAACGCTCCCAGACTGGAATGAATATCCTTGGCATTTTTTCCCTTCAAATGAAAAAAAACAAAAAAAAACGGATCACTCAATGTGCTTGGCACCGACGGGCGGTGCCATTTTTGTTTTGACTCCCTATCGGCGTTCCAAGCTACAATAGCATGCGATGTTTATACTGTGTGGAAACTAGAGGGACGCGCGCTCATGTTGATGCCTGTTTTGTTCCGTTTTTTTTTAAATTTTGTTTGTGCCGATAATACAAACTTTATAAACGCCCCTCGTACTTTACAGCCGCGTGCCAAAAGCTGAAAATTCTTCTGCAGTTGGAACAGCTTCAAGAGTGGCAACCGAAGACTCAAGCCTCCTGTGACCACTACAACGTCCGTCCAAAAAGAAGCGCTAATAATATGAAGAAAAATCGTGAACATTCTTGCACTAGTCGACATTTGGCTCAGTTATATTTGTCGTTCACAAGTGCTTCAGTGATTTTTTTTGTTATAAACATTACATTTGCTGAAGACATCGAATCTGGCTCGGGCTACTCTGGGAGTCACACTCCTTCAGCCGCCCTGTTGAAACCAAGAAGTGAAACGTCTAAACGAAGTCTGGGTTTCGACATGACTTTTGGCACACTGCTATTGGTATCTGGTATTCAGAGGTATAGGGGGCATTTGTTGAGCTTCATTAATATACAATAAAGCCGTTTTCCTCGTTTGTTTGTCAAACGGCTGGCGGGCAATTTTCTCTCGACGATCAGGCGTTGAAAACGACTTAATTTATTAGGTGGCAGATATACGGTATACCAGGTAAAAAAGTTGTAAAACTTTGAAAATTATGATGTCGTGGAAGTAAGGCGTGTCAATTTCCCGCTGATGAAAATTGTGCAAAAAAAAAACTGAATAAAAAATATTATTTAGAATTACCCCTTTCCCCATGTGCACTCTTTAATGAGTGTTTGAAAGCGTTGCATTCTACTTGGACAGCGAACAAAATATATGGGTACCGATTTTACTTCGGATACCTTTTTGTTTAGTTATTTCGAATTGAGCATTAAATTATGCAATTTTGAACTTCACGCACTATTGCATCTTCATCAAAAATTATTTCGTTGAAGAATAATAATGTATTGCGTATTTCATACGCCTTTCTTTGCGCCTTGATGCTTCGCATGGTATTTCCGGAGCTCTTTTCATTTTCATTTTAACACAATCTTCATTAACAGTAACCTGTCGCCTTGTTTACACGAATGCGGTTCGTTCCGTTCTATACATTTTAATGTTTGCGAGATTGCCAGTCTACACTTGTTAGGTCAGAGCCCAGCACTCGCATGTTCGTCCCTTCGGAAGGCGTGCAAAGTATGCGCCACACTCACGAACGCTGAAAATGGCACCGACCAGAAGCGATTTTCTTGAATGTTTCGTAGATGTTTCGCTAAATTACCCAAGCAACAAGCAGTATATGGATGCTACAAGAGTAGCTAAACATGCTGGAGGCTGAAACAGTACCTGTTCTATAGAAAATCTAAAACAAATGGCACGTTTCTTCAGGCAAGACGAGTGTGTGTGGCAGCTGCACCCACATTCCGAGCATTATTTGTTGTTCTTGGATAATGTTTAAAAAGAAAAAAGTATTGCGTGACCTTTCGACCTCACTTTGTCAGCGTAATTGCTTGCTCCTGGCAAAATGGGAACGAATTTATGCTAGCGATTTCATGAAACTAGAGAGCCGCGGCTTGAGCGTACCCACGTTGAAAACGATTTTCTCAAAAGAGCAATTACGTTTGCTTTATTTTTTATTTTCATAGTTCAGCACGTAGGGTACGGTAATACTTTGATCAAATAGAGATCATTATCAACTTCAAATAGCACGAACGTCCCTGTTTTCGCGCAGCTAGACGTGATAAAGGTGGACGCAAACGTACCCGATTGCCGGCCGCGCGCCTCGCTTCCCGTCGGTGACGTTACAAATAAATGGCTGCGATGACGGGGGAAAAAAGTTGGGAAAACGATGTTTTGGTTTCGGTAGCCAACAAAATGTACCTTTCCTGATCAACTAGAGTGAAGCTGGGGGAACAAGATAGAATTTCATAACCAGGAAGCCATCCACATTAAGATAATGGATTTGGATTACATAGCTTGAAAAATCGGCGGACTTTCCCTTAAGCGTAGTAAGAGAAGTTTATTATTTTGCATTTATTATAATATTTTTAAAAATATACTTACCCAGAACTACACCAGTGAAGATAAATTAAGTAACTTTATCCGTCATTCAATTTTTGTAAAAAAAAAAAAAAAAACGAGACGCCTCTTATTAAGTAATGGAAATAGTTAAAGTTGTAAACAAATGCAAGCAAAGTTATGCATAATCTCAGGATGCTTTGTCACCAAGTAAAACCATTAAGACGTCATATTACCGAGCAAAATATGAACACCGTCAGCGCCGTTATGTAGACACACCATAAGTATTTTGAACACAAGCCGATGAAAACAAATATTTATTTTTTGCCACCCTGCAGTCTTATATCTGCCCCAGAATTGCACTCCTCAGTTCGACTTCACCGTTGTTTCCTGGTTGCTGATTTTCTAGGATAAATGGAACCCTCAAAACACGAAAGGTATAAGTTGATATTTTACGATAGAGCAGTATTCGGTCCAGTACTCCTTATACTTCTTTGAGCACTTATCCTCGTCTCTCCAGCTTCGGTGCAACATAAAGCCGGTCACGAAGAGCGGCAACAGATAAGGTGTCACGCCTCCAGTTCCAGCCGGTAGCGCCCAGCAGAAGGCGCCGAGCACGTCGAAGAGGTAGTTCATGTGACGGCTGATGGACCAGAAACCAGAAGCCAGCAGAAGACTCGTCTTTTCGTTGCCGTGTTCGTCCAGGTACTTGGCCCGGAGGATCTTGGCAGGGGAGCCCCATATAATGCATTTTCCGTCCGATTCCCTAGCCACGGTCTTCTGACGATCTGCCCAGTAGTTGAGAGCGGTCATTGCGAAACCTAGCGCGATCACGGTGAGACCGAGAAGGGCGCTGTTTTGGGGACAGTGTTCGACAAGGTACATGCTTGTCACAGAGTAGTAGATTCCTTGGAAGCTCATGGAACCGAAGACAAGGTAGTGTCCTGGAAAAAAAAAGAGGAGTCGAGTGTTAACCCCCACAACAGTCACTGCGACAGCTGCGACTCGCCACGGCGAATTTGTTGGGCATCAGCGTCGCGGTCACGCACCATGGGGTACATGAACAAAAGCGTTCGGAACAAACTAGATATCTGAACATCTTAATTGCTACTTACGCTGTTGTTACTTTTGCTGTTCAGAAACGCGCAAAAGAGGGTCTCCCGGCACTAGCCCTTGTCATGAACAGTTTCCGAGGGCATTTTCTCATTCGACTATTTCTCTCTTTTTTTTTTGTATTTTCCCTTTTTGCAGAGGGCCTGTGCGCTAGCTGGGCATTGGATACTACAAAAGCCTCACATAAAAAGCGGATTGTTAACGCTGTTGCGTAGCTCTTCATCTGGGGGTCGCCATAACAGTCAATGAGAAGATCAAACTTGTTTCGACGAATGGACGACGGAGGACTCGGTCAAGTTCTTACATTCGTAAGAGAGTCAATTACCAGATTGAATGTGTTGTACAGGAAGAGCATCTGTTTTACGAATTGTGCCACAATACTTTGTGAAAAAAAAACCACTATAGGGTGCCAATAGGAGAAGATGCAACAACTAGAAGAGATATAACAAAATTACGAGGATTCTATGAAGACGTCCTGGACACATTAGATTCTCTAAGAGCAAGACTCGAGTGTGACTTTTGGGCTCCGTGCACTAAAGAGAAGTTAGAAACTCAAGTGCTGACTGCATTGTTCACATATCAACACTCTAAAACAAAGGGCGTAAAAGGGTGTATTGTTACACCCTTTGTCCCATATAATACACCCCAAAACGTGGATTCGACGTACAGCGCCCTATATTTGAACAGACGGCCCAAACGTTTACGAGGGGCTTGATAGCCGTGTGGTAAAACTTATTAAAATAGCTAATGTACCCGTTACTGACTACAGAAAAAAATAATCGGGGTTTTCTTGGCCCTACTGCAAAACTCAATGCTTTTTTTATGTGGTCTTTGATACGTACTTTAGCTATGTAAAACGTTATATCGCACCGTTATCAAGCCCCTCGTAAACTTTGCGGCCGTCTCTTCGACTATAGGGCGCTGTACGTCCAAAATGAAGTTTTGGGGTGTATTATATGGGACAAAAGGGTGTAAGGTGATACCCTTTTTTTTAGAGTGTAGTGTTTCGAGTACAGCCTACTTCCCTCCTCTGAATTGCATAACTGATGTGTCAAAACGAGTTAAATCGATGCCGGTACAACATAGATGTAAAACGTTCCTTTATATATTTCCTTCTGATAAAACAGCCATTAATAATTGCCTCGACTCTCGAGGCATTGAGAGATATGGAAGCACTAGATGTAGACTTTAGCATTTAACCGAAAAGTTGATCCATGCCTTCGTTCTTTGTGTTTACGCTGTGTTCATTTGGAATGTTTCGAGAGAACATTCAAAATTTATTTTGATGTGGAAAAGGCAAACGTTCGCTACATTAATTTCGCTAACCACCTTGGCAGATTTCAAGACATTTTAGTAGTACTAGGTCTTTAAAATTCTGGAAAATGCACATAGTGGACACAGATGCAGGTGATACAAAGTCACCCTTGGTTAATTAAAAAAAAATTAAATTCAGGCTAGGTCAAGACATATTCGCCACCCGTAATGAAAGTGGTTAATTGAAGTTTACAGTAAAATATTGTCATGCGTCTGATAATATATAGGCCAAGATGTCATGCGTTGAAGAAATCAAGCCAATAGAAAGTTTAAGTGATACCTTCTTGTAGAATCTTTTGAGATGAGTGCTGACTTCTTGTGACCCGGGTTAAATGTTCCTTGTATTCAACTTCGTAACATCAATCACCATAATGCACTGCTTATATATAACATAAAGCAAATGATCATCGTGTGAAAACAAATGCTGTACCAAAATGTTTCTAAACAAAAATTGTGGCGTCGCTCTTTGCTTCGCACAGTGTGGATCCAGGTTTGATTCACGCGTGCAGCAGGGGATCTTTTTGTAAGGATTTTACAACATCGACGACGGACACCCTACGCCCTACAACGCCAACTGCAAAAACAGCAACGTCAACAACTACAACTACAGCATCAACAACAGATGTAATTTCCAGTAGTGAGGCGAGCCCATGAGAGCTATCGCTGTAAAAGGCATGCACATAAGTCGCGCTGGCACCACAACGTTTTTACAAGTCGTCGCATAAACCAGGCTAAAGAGAAAATATAGGTCTTTAAGTAGTTTCCTCAAATAAGCCTATGTTTGTCCACGTTCGTATTACTGTACGTAAAATGATTACATATCAGAGAAAAAAGTCAGAACTTGTCTGGTTTTGCTTAGTGGTGTTCTTTATGCCTTAAACTGTGTGTAGAAAACGTAGCTATCCTATAAGACTCGGATACTAATTAAGAATTGAGGAATCTTAAAGCAAAACTTTTTTATGCAACCATATCCAGACAAGTCATTACTTTCTGAAATTTACCCTGCCGCATTGAGCAGAAGGACCGTACCACAATAAACTTCTCCGGGACAGCCGAATATAAAACAATTATAGACAATTCGGAGAAATAGCCAAACGAACATTTTGGGTAATTGTTTTCTCCCGTAACGCAATCTTCTCCGAGCTGCTGATTTCACACTACCTTGAAAAATGCATTGTGTGGGAGCCACATTAATTCAAATAATAAAACTGAATAAGGTTTGGCTTACGCATAGAATATCGATATGGAACGGCACTGGGGTTTTATCTATGCGACTGAAGCATCAATTGTCTTCAAGATGTCCAATTGGCTGGACGTATGACATTAGCTTCATTCTAGTTTTGGGTGCAATCTTAATGCCAGCTTGACGCTTACGTTCGGCTTAACTTTCAGTTTGGCTGCATGTTTTAGCTAGCCTTAACAATCTCATTTTGTCTCGAATCCTGACCATGTCCTCTATGAAGCTGGGAGTTTCAAAAATATGTATATAATTGACTGGGCTCGCTAAGCACACATATGGCTGCGGATGCCTGCACCACGCACTTAATTGACCTCGTTTGACAGGGCGCAAGCATGCTGAAAGTGACAAAGATCACACACTTGAATGTTAGTTTCTTGCACGAAACTGAATCTATCATAGCCGCGAAGTCATAGAGCGATTTCTTTTATTTTGAATTGTTTCAAACTAGGTGCGTGTACGCACTATACCGCCTAGAACACAAGGCTTGCGCGTTTCCTCGTCTAAGTGTCATCCCTAGTAGATCCGCTCTGCGCCGCCTAGGTGGCCCGGATAAGCACCATTCGTCTGCTACAACGTCTGCGACATCGCCTAGGTGCTCCATGGCGTGGCTTCTGTGGTCATGCTGAAAACGAGCTCACATCAATAGGCTGCTAAGACCGGTAATCTTGATGGTGTCGCACGAGCTCACATTAATATACTGCTAAGACGGGCAATATGATGGTGTCGCACGAGCTCAAATTAAAGGTGCGGTGCAACGATATTCAATTGGAATGTTTTTCACTTTACACGAGCTTATTGGCATTAGTGGGACTCACGGACACTCCCACGCAACGCCACTGGCCAAGAAAGTTCTTTGTTGCGATGTAATTTCAAGGACACAAACAAGCGTTTTCATTCAATCTCTCCTTCGCAAAACTTGATGACATAGCTCGGCGGTCTCACTAATGCCCAGTGACGGCATTTGAATGCGGCTCATAGATTGGGCCCGAGTATTGCATGGGAACTAGATTTGGGTTCGTGATAATCGATAGCTTCAGAAACATTCGGGTAGCGGCCCTTGCCCAATCGCTGCAATGATGACAGTAGCCGAATCATAACAATGTTTGAAACTCAGCGCGTGTCCTGTGCAGAGGGATCAATGGCCGAGTGGGCTAGCGCACACCAGCTCGGAGCACGTGGAGCGAAAGCTCGAGGTGCAGAACTCTAGGGATCAATCCCCACGTCTGCCCGTTTCGATCTCGATGAGCATCGTACCGGTGTGCGGTCGTATATCACTACTGCGTGATGCACGTTAAATACCCCAAGCTAGCGGTTGTACAGCAGTGGCCGAATTTCTCGTCTACAGCGAGTGAGTCGTCGTAGCCTTGAAATGGCTCACGAACTACATGCTGTCTAAATATCCCCCCAATGGAAATTTTGTAGAAACACCGGTTTGAGAGTAAATGGTTCCAGTACCCTCCCTCTCTTCCTTCTGGCCGAGCAGAGAGGGAAGATGGCTTCTTTGTGTCGACTTCGGGGCAGACGATAACCCACGTTGGGGACAAAGGCGAAATACCTAAAACAGCGCACAAGCACAGGAGGAAGAAAATAGAACACAAAAAAATGGGGTTGTGTGTATGTTTATACAGCCTAGAACTTGGTCTGCCTCCAAGGGGCGACGAGTCTCCCAGCTGCTGATGAGCAATTTAGCCAGTGCAGTACAACCGCTAGCCTGGGGGTCTTTAAAGGAGCGGTGCAACGATATTCAATTGGATTGTTTTTCGCTTTACACGAGCTTACTGGCACCAGTGGGACTCAAGGATACTCGCACGCAACGCCACTGGCCAAAGTACTGCTTTGCTGCGGTGTAATTTCGAGGACAAAAGCGATCATTTTCATTCAATCTCTCCTTCGCAAAATTTGATGACGTAACGTGGGGATCGCAGTACACCCATATGACGATATTTGAATGCTGTTCAAAGATTGGATCCGAGCATTGCGATTGCACTCAATTTGGGCTCGTGATAATTACTAGCTCGAGAAGCATTCGGGTAGTGGCCCGCGTCCAATCGCTGCAACGACGACAATAGCCGAGCCATAACTATGTATGGAACTCAGCGCGTGTCCTGTGCTTTGCCAACCCCGGCGCGTGGCTATGATAAACATTGGCGGCATATAATCGGCTCCAGATCACGCGGCCGCTTGTTCTGGCTGCGAGTTGAGGGGGTGAACGCTGCTCGTTTTTCTTTAATTTTTTTCTGGGACTTCTATGGACCTCTTGGCGAATATGTGCTGCCACCTAGACACGCGAATCGGTTCGAGACTAGGTGACTGGAAAACAACGCGCGCCCAAGGCCTCTCCCACCCGTTCCACACCCAAAACGTCAGCTACATCCTGTTCACCCATTGAGGCGATGTGACCTATACCTGTTTTCACCTCAAGGAAAAAGTACGTTTTTCGCATTGTTCCTACGCGGCGCGAAATAGTTCTCACGAGATTCGGTTGTCGGAGGGAAAAGCGATGCCTTTGACGTTTGGAACGTGTACATCTTGATAAGATAACATATATCTAATCTAAAATTCACCTACATATGTCTTCATTATCCACATAAAGGGGGAAATTAGTAACGTTCCGCGAGGAGCCGGACTTGTTTTACTTCGGTTCTTAAGGTGAAAACAGGTATAGATACGGCTCCCCCAAGCTCACCTTTGTCCCCATCGTGCGTAATCTTCCGCCCCGAGGTCGACACAACGAAACCGCTCAAAGGCGAGAAATGCAAGATGGCGGATTGTTTGGAACTAGATACTCTCGAACCCAGGCGCATGAAATACTCCGCGCATGCGCACCGCGTATTTCTACAAAAGGTCCATTGCGAGGGGTGAAAAACGAACGCGTGTTTTATAGGTCATTAACGTCAGGGATCTGTGCTAAGTGGTATTTGCGCAAAGTACAAAAATTGTTGCATCGCTCCTTTAACGTGCATCACGCAGTAGTGATACACGACCGCACGCAGGTACGATGCTCATCCAGATCGAAACGGGCAGAGGCGGGGATTGAACCCAGTATCATGGGTTCTGCAGCGCGAGCTTTCGCAGAATAGTACACAGAAAAGAACGCTGACTGCAGAACTTATGTATTGTGAAAGAAAGAAAAAGAGGAAGCTGCGCTTGTGCGCTGTTTAAGGTATGTCTTCTAAGTACCTGCTAGCTCAACTCTACGTTACTACAGGATAAAGGCGAGTTTAGGGGAGCCGTATCTAGGTCACAGCGTATCAATGGGAGAACAGGATGTGGCTGACGTTTTGGGGGTCGAACGGGTGGAAGAGGCCTTCCGGGCGCGTTGTTTTCTAGCCACTTAGTCTCGAACCCAGTCGCGTGTCTAGGTGACAACACATATTCACCAAAAGGTGGATTATGTCCTGTGCCTAGCTAACCCCAGCCCAGCGTGGCTATTATCAACATTTTCGGCATATAATCGGCTCGAAATCACGTGGTCGTTTGCTCTGGCTGCGAGTTGAGGGGTGAACGCTGCTCGCTTTTGGTTATTTTTTTCTGTGACTTTGATTTGCGCGTAGTGAAAAACAAACGGGTGTTTTACAAGTCAATAACGTCAGGGCTCCGTTCTAAGCGGTATCTGCGAGAAGTACAAAAATCGTTGCATCACGCCTTAATAAGACTGCTTGTTATACTCCGTTTCACCTTATGTTGTACCGCAGAGAAGGGTAGAAGCGCGAGCTCATAGCATTGGCACCTGCCCTTGATGCACGAGAGCTTGTGCCGCCAAGATGTGCCCTAGAGCAAGGAGCTCGCGCTTGTAGCCTTTCCTGCGGTACATCATAAGGTGAAACAAAGTAGTGTCGAACCATGGCTCGCTATCAGCTCGCGCTCAGCTGTCGCGCACACAGCTATGGGTGCCAGTGAATGCGACGTAGCTGTGACCAGGCCCTTAAAGGGATACTGAACCAAAGAATTTAGTGTCCATAATAAGTGGCGCACGTTCTTTCCACGTGCCAGCAGCCGCCGGTGTGCGCGAGCACACGCAACGAAAATGACGTCAAAGACCTCCATTCGAGCAAGAGAACAGTGAAATGCATGGGCTTCGGGCCAAAGGAGAATAAATACAGGCTTTTAATCTCTACAAGGGAAAGCTACGTCCTTGTTAGACCAATCAATCGCTTACCTTTCACACCAGACACCACTGTGTAGATGAAAAACTTGTCTTTATTCTCCTTTGGCCCGAAGCCCATACATTTCACTGTCATCTTAACCGCGAATGGAGGTCTTTGACGTCATTTTTTTTGCGTGTGCTCGCGCACACCGGCGGCTGCTGGCTCGTGGAAAGAACGTGCGCCACTTATTATGGACACTAAATTCCTTGGTTCAGTATCCCTTTAAGGCCGGTTCAGACACTTGTGTTTGAGTGCGTTTGACTGCGTTGCGGCGAGAACCGAAAGCGAGTCACCGGCACATCTGTTCTTCGTATGAAGCGTGGAATCCAATTCAAGGAATCATCTTGGCACGCGATATAAGCAGCATGGATGTCCTGGTGTCTCGCAGCCGCAACGCAGTCAAACGCAGTCAAACGCAACTGTGTGAACCGGGCTTGACTCTCGCCAAGCTTCAGGCTGTTCGATTCAAGCTTGAGGCGATACAACTCGAACTCAACTAAAGGCCTGTTCACACGATGCATTTTTCTCGCGCATCTAGTGTCGCGAAATGCAGTTTCGCGAAATGGTTGCGCCGTCTGAACGAGTCCGAAAAGGACGCGCGCATCTAAAAAAAGTTGCGCGCACACCTCGCTTCTGGAGCGAGCTTTTGCTGAAACTTTGCCGAGTCCTGTCAATCACTCTGAGGGCGCCGCCAATGGCCGCTGAGAAACGCTCTCACGTGGCCTTTGAGGGGTGAGCGAGCTGTTTGAGGAAGACCACTTCACTGCCGGTGTTGTAGCCGAGCCAAATTCGAAAAAACCGAAGCCACGAACGGTGGATACTGCCGGCGCTTCCACAAGCACGTCAAGCACCACTGAAGGAAAAGTGAGTAGCATATCGGAAAAAAAATCCAGCGATGGACGAAGACAATGGACCTTTTGTAGAAATACGCGGTGCGCATGCGCGGAGTATTTCATGCGCCTGGGTTGCAGAGTATATAGTTCCAAACAATCCGCCATCTTGCATTTCTCGCCTTTGAGCGGTTTCGTTGTGGCGACCTCGGGGCGGAGATTCGGAAGATTACGTTACGATGCTCATCCAGATCGAAACGGGTAGGGGCGGGGATTGAACCCAGTATCCTGGGTTCTGCAGCGCGAGCTTTCGCAGAATAGAACACAGAAAAGAACGCTGAACTTTCACGACCTATAGGGGGCACACGGGTGCCTATCAAAATGGCTGTCATCTGGATGATCGTCGTAGAACAGCAGTACGAGGCTAGATCTGCAAGGCGTGAGTAATTCTAGTTTTGCTATATACGAGCGATATTAGAGCCCTAGTTTATTTTTTCACGTCAGGAAGGTGTTGGCAAGCATCTTTATTGTGAAGCCGATCATCCAGGAGCTAGGGAGCGCGATTGTCACACCGCGGTACCACCATCGCTGAAGTTGCGAATTGTAAAAAAAAGAAAAAGAGGAAGCTGTGCTTGTGCGCTGTTTAAGGTATGTCTTCTAAGTACCAGCTAGCTCAACTCTACGTTGCTACAGGACAAAGGAAAGTTTGGGGGAGCCGTATCTAGGTCACAGCGTACCAATGGGCGAACAGGATGGGGCTGACCTTTTGGGGGTCGAACGGGTGGAAGAGGCCTTCTGGGCGCGTTGTTTTCTGGCCACTTATTCTCGAACCCAGTCGGGTGTCTAGGGGACAGTACATATTCGCCAAAAGGTGAATTATGTCCTGTGCCTAGCCAACCCCAGCGCGTGGCTATGATCAACATTGCCGGCATGTAATCGGCTCGAAATCACGTGGCCGTTTGCTCTGGCTGCGGGTTGAGGGGTAAACGCTGCTCGCTTTTGGTTATTGTTTTCTGTGATTCAGGTTTGCGCGTAGTGAAAAACTAATGGGTGTTTTACAAGTCGATAAAGTCAGGAATCCGTTCTAAGCGGTATTTGCGACAAGTACAAAAATCGTTGAATCGCGCCTTAATAGACTGCTAGTTAGTGTCGAACCATGGCTCGCTCTCAGCTCGCGCTCAGCAGTCGCGCACACAGCTATGGGTGCCAGTGAATGCGACGCAGCTGTGACCTGGCCCTTACTCTCGCCAAGCTTCAGGCTGTTCGATTCAAGCTTCGAGGCGATACAACTCGAACTCAGCTAAGATGCTTGAATCGAACTAAGACTTCGTGACAAACTGATTATAAAGTAACAAAAAAAATAATATCTACCATAAAAACTTATTTTCTTTTTTTGCTGAATTGTGGTTCGAGCTGAATTGAGACGACACGTATTTATTAGCCTTTTTCTTGAGATCAGCCTTACTGGCTCTCAAAGTAAAACAAAAAAGCGGCAACTGTCGAGGTGCTTGCAGGCCTTGCAGGTTGCTTGTGGTTCATCGAGTTCTGATCGCATTGCAGTGGAACCAACGATAAATTATTCTTATCGTAAACTTACGAAATTACTCTTTGGTTGTTTTGTTGAGTTTCAACGCTTTACTTTTGTTGTTCCGGTGTAGATCGGTGAGTAGAACTCACGTTTACTGAAATGAAGCTCATAAAGCCTCAAGAGGTCAATATCAAAGGGAATTTTTTAATCTTTCCGGAACATCTTTTTTGTTGTTTTATTGCGCATCTAAACGAAAGTTGCGCTTATTCTAAAACTCGTTGTGCGCATATAACAAGTAAAAACTATCTCCATATGCTCAAATGAAGTCAAGCAGTTTATTTTCAAGGTGCGAAAGTATGCAGTCTCGAACTGGTTAGGAAACATCTTAATCTAAACAATGAGGGAAGGAGAAATAAAATAAAGTACAATATGACGCAAGACTCAACTGAAAGTTTGTGTCGTCTTGCCCTTCATTATATTTATCTTTGTCTCAGGCTTTAGGTTATGAAGCAGACAATATCGAGTTTATGAAAAGCTGTCTGGGCTAACGATGTTTTTATGGCTTCAGCGGATACCCTTCCACAAACAATGGACGCTAAGGTGCGCCAGAAGTTTAACACTATATATGTTTTATCTGCCGAAGTTTATGAAAATATACCGTGATGAAGAACCGTCACGAAGAAAAGTCACAAAGAATCATCACGGTGTAGAAGTACAGTCGGCGTATTTCTGTAATTTTACTCATGTTTATATTTTCACTTCTGATAGTTGAAGTTGCAGGGCTTCTCCGAGACAAGGTGTTCGTATTTCATTTTGGGTTCACAGCGGATAAATACTCCGCGTATTGATTTAATCGAATAAGTGAATCCCATAATCTGTGACAGCTTAATAGTGCCTTTCAATTGCAAATTAGTAATTAGTGGGCGAATCCGTGCCGACGACCAGCGGATTTTGTAGCCGGGTGGCGAAACGAACTCATCGCTGGGGGAAAAATATGGATATAGGCAGTGTTGTAGGCACTACCGAAAAAAAAAAAAAAAAGTAATGAAATACGTTGCTGGTTACTTGCAAAACAAAATAACGCGTTACGGACCTACATTGCCTTAATATAAGACGGACGCGTTACCGTTGCCGTTATCGATAAAAGTAACGCACGTTACTTTTGTGTTACCTTATATTTATCAATTGACGTCAACAGCGTTTTTTGTTGTTGTTGTTGTTTTTTGTGGCAGCGTTTTGTGACACTAGGAAAAGGCCTGTCGTCGTTGGGGATTTTTCTGAAGTGGGACATTTTGCATGGAAAAAGACAAGCAAAATTTTGAAGGTAGTTGGAATGTAATGAAATATTTAGTTACTTGGTATCTATACTTCGTTTCAGCTTAAGTCCAGACGCAGCCGACACTAAGAGATAATAGGACTAAAAAAGCAACCAGAAAATCGCGAGTCTCTCGGAATGTTTTGTTTACGATTGGTTCAGCGATGATCAACACGTACAGAAACATGTCGTAGACCATGAGGATGCTCTTTTTGATGCTCTCTGATTGATCCCATCAGCTCGTAGCGTCGGCTGCGCCTGGACTTGAGTTGTGACAAGGTATAGAAAAAGAAAAGAAAAAAAATGAAGCGCACTTTTCTCAGGTCTTGGGAAGAAGATCGTAACTACGGTACGCGTTACCCTAAATAAGTAAAGCAAGTACGTTACCCGCTACAGTTTTGAAAAGGTAACGAGGTTGCGGTAATAAGGTAACAAAGTAATAAGATTGCGGGCCCAAAAAAAATGTAAGAACAACTATGCCTCCATACCTGCTCTGTCCCTTGCAAATTCGAAGCCGTTGATGTACCAGTCTTCCGCCAAGATGCACTTTAAGATATAGGACGATTGTAAGATGGCAGACGCGGCCATTAACCAGTTCCAGCCGCTGTGCTCCACTTGCGCCTTCCAGCTGACAAGCACAAAGAACTGCCACACTGCCAACGCCACGCGGCAGATGGACCACTGCTTGATGTCCAGGTGCTTCCCAATCCTGGGGTAGAGCTCTAAGCCCCAGTAGAAGTCGAACACGCAGCTTCCGGAAGAACCCCACTCGCCGGGGGAGGGCCACAGCGTGCCTTTGACGTAGAGCAGCGCGCAAACCAGAAGCCCGAAAACGGTGATTCCCACCGCGATGCCGGGAAACATGCGGTAGATGGGCCAGCAAGGAATGTCTCGGACGAGCAGTAGATATCCCGCAATTCCCATGCTCAGAACGTAGTAGGGAACTGCGGTGTGTCGGTACGTCGGCGTGTGTCCGCTGTTCGTGGTCGGTCCATAGAAGACGTCTCCCGGTAAGAAAAGCAAACCGGCAGCAGCGTACACGGCTAACAGTAAATCCACATCCACAATTCATAGGTGAAGCCGCCCGGAGCAGTCCAGGCGTTGTACGTGAACCGAAGGAAGCCAAGCCGGTAGACTTCTTCGGTGGAAGATCCCAAACCGCAAACTAAGTACACCAGCCAGACGAGTATGTTGGGTGTGAGGAGGATCAGGACTCCAGTCACGGCCGATGTCATTGAAAGGTCCGATGACGTCTCTTCCTTCTGTGGAGCCGATTCTGCATACACAAGGAGGATAAGAGGCATTATACTAATTAATTTTACTGGTCGCCCGAAATGACTCTTTATATGGTCGTTCATGTGTACTGGCCTCGCCCTTTATTTTTTTTAATGTAAAAATAAAAATAGCTGAATACATTAGAAGTGCGAGAAATGTTAACACATAAAACCTGTCACCTCCATCTAGCGCACTGTTAAAGTGGATCTCCGGTGAAATATTGATAGCCACAGATTTGCCTAAGGATTCATTCAGCTTCATTAATAGACATATTTGAACTGGTAATATAAATTGCAGGTCACAATACCTGTTTTTTGTTTTTCTGCGGAGTTATTCCAGTTTTAACTTAGGTGCTATAGGCTCTACTGCCAACTCTGATAAGGCGACGTCACATGATGAACAAGCAGTGAAACTTGTTCTGGGCGGGCTAAAAAACAAAAAAAAAAATCTTTAAGGGTGTGAACTGAAAACTGGCTAAGCTCCAACCTGCAAAACAAAAAAAAAAGAAATGCTCAAAATACTGTATTTCTTTGACTGCGTGATCGATTGGCAAGGTGTACAACATGCGACGCCACTACAATGAAGAAAGCTGTGCAATTGAATTATTGTTTTTATTTATCGATTTAATTATTTATTACCCACTTTCCCAGTGGGCATTACAGTAGGGGGATAGTGCATGAGAAATAGCGTAGAACAGTAAAATATACTACAATACTACAAAACATGAAAACATCCAGAGTACAGTGTACACAACAAAATATTGAAACAACAAAGGATGATGAACACCTTACATCAACACGATCGTGTCACGAAAGGAACAAAAAGAAGGGAGTTCTACTGAAGCATCCGGGAGCATATTCCATTGGTGGATTGTCTGGGGTAAAAACGAATACTTTAGGACATCAGTCCTCGCACAAAATTCTCGAATTGTTTTTAGAATGATCTAGCCTGCGGGAAATGTAGGCAGGAGATTTACAATGTTTTGACTAATCTAAACCTGTGTTTCCATAATGAAGATTGTGTAAAAACTTCAAACGTAGAAATTTCCTCCTAAACTGCCAAGATTTCCATCCCAGTGTGTGCTTTATTTCTGAGGCGCTTTCGCGGAAGTTAAAATTATCGGAAACAAATCTTGCCGCTTGTTTTTTAATCCTTTCTACTTGATTAATACAGTATTTCCGTATGGGGGTCCACACAATACACGCGTATTGTAAAATTGGTCGACCGTAAGAGAAATAAAGAGTCTCTTTCACGTCAGAAGAAATTTGCCGAAAGCGGCGACGGAGGAAATGTAACATGCCGTAAGCTTTAGAACATAAACCCGTGACGTGATTATTCAATCACAAATCAATGGACAACTACACTCCAAGATATTTCCTCCCAGTGGCAAAGTCCAATGGTTGGTTACCTAAAGGAAAAACTGATGGAATTACTTTACGTTTTCTTGTAAATCTAACATGAATAAATTTGTATGTATTAAGAAACATCTTCCATCTGTCGCGCCACCTTGAAATGCTATCGAGATCACTCTGTAGAACTTCAACATCTGCGTCTCCGCGTATTTCTCTTTACAACACAATCGTCCGCATACAGCCTGATGTGAGATGAGATTCCGCTTGTAATATCATTTATAAAATTAGAAAAATAACGGAGACTAAGATTGAGCCTTGCGGTGTATGCGGTGTATCCGATGTTACAGCTGCGTATGATAAGTGAATTTCGTTAATGACGACACGTTGTTTCCTGTCACCGAGGTAATTTGCTATCCACTGCGGGACTTTTGCTTCGATGTTCAGATTACGCAGCTGGTGAAGCAGAAGCGAGTGGTCGACCACATCAAATACTTTTTTTTTAAATCCCCCCAAAATATACAATCAGGTTGAGAGCCTTATCGAACGAATAAGCATAATCGTGATAAAATTCGAGTAATTCTGTATTACATGATAATCCTGGGTGGAAACCGTGCAGAACTGCAGAAAAGCAGTTATGCTTAGTTAGATGACGTGCAAGACTTGAATAGATAATGTGCTTCATCATTTTGCAGCATTCACTCGTTAGTGATACTGGCCTAAAGATGCTTACATTATTTTTGCGCCGTTCTTGTGCATTGGAACTACATTTCCGCTTTTCCAGTCCTCAGGAAGACAGCCGCTTTCCAATGGTTTCGTGTATAGTATCATGAGATATGACGCGACGATGTCAGCAGATGATTTTAAAACAATGTTGGGGATTCCGTCCGGTCCGGTGGCCTTTCCCAGTCTGAGATTGCTTAATAATTTACGTATCCCGTTATGATAAAAGGTAATGTTGTCCATAGCATCATTAATTGCGTCAACAGTGGGCGGTAGAGACGTAGGTGTTGAAGTTGAGGAGACAGACCTGAAATGCCCACTGAATGCTGTTGCGTTTAGGCTGTCGTCTGTCACAAGAGCGTCGTCTATCACATGTGGAGGGACACCGGACACATCTTTTCGTTGAGATTTAATATATTGCCAGAGCCCTTACGACAATCTTGAATCTTTTGACCAAACAAAGAGAACTAATCAGACTTTGAATTTTTTCTTTTAGGTTTGAGCTCCCGTTAATGGTCTTTAAGATGATCGCGTGTACATGAATCGTTTGTTTTCTTATACCGCGCGAACATACGCTTATTTTATATATTGAACGTCTTATTTCCGTATTCATTCGAGGCTTATCTTACTTGCGCTTTGCACTGACTATCTTAGCTGATATGTAAACGCCCCGCAGTTCTTTTATGTCATCCTTAAATAAATTCTACAAAGTGTTTACATCTGTAGATACACTCTGTGCTTCAAACCGAGGCAAAAAAAAATCATAAGATCAGAACTTAAGCCATCATAGCCAGCTCTGCCGAACATGTAAACATTTTTTGGCTGGATTGTATATCGTGGTGCGTTTGAAAATTTTATTATGGCTCGTTCGTGGTCACTTGTGCCTTGTATTACAGAAACAGAGGGGACAGTTGGCGGCCTATTCCACAAGAATAAATGACACCGGTTCTAGTTGGTTCGGGACAAACTGACACAAATCAAAGTCATTTACAAGATCAAGAAACGCTGAATAGGCACATTATGAATGAGTTGTCACAGGACGATAATTTACGAAGGATACATCTGGGAGGTTAAACTCCCGCCGAAAACCACATTTCCCGGTGCAACAACGGACATCGCGTTGTGCAGCGACGTAAGAGTCTGCGCCGTGCTCGACGGAGGCCTATAGAACGCGCCTACCGTCAAATATTCTTGTTTACGGGTAAAACAGCGCGAACAAGGACACGGGACAGAGAAGATGCACACAGACGGAGCGCTGACTGTCAACTGTTTTTTTTTTTGAAAGAAACGCCCAACGGCGTGGTCACACCAAACAAACATTACATCACGACATATGACCGTCACATGATCGTCACAAGTCGAAGCCCATCAAACATGCCAACTCACAACAATCACAATCTGATTGTGAGTTTGTATTTTTGTGGGGCTTCAAGTTGCAACGATCATGTGACGGTCATGCGTCGTGATGTAATTTTTGTTTGGTGTGACGTTGGGCGTTTCTTTCAAAATAAACAGTTGACAGTCAGCGCTCCGTCTGTGTACATCTTTTCTGCCCTGTGCCCTTGTTCGCGCTGTTTTCACCGTAAACATGCTTCACCAACTAGCCCAAATTTTAACAATGAAATATTCACCTTCAGAAAGCGAAATCTTGCAGGACACTGTTTCACAAATCACACCATTAATATTTACTGGAATGTTATGTAAGTTCTGGTTAACGAGCAAGAATACACCGCCACCATGTATATTTCTATGAGCTCGGTAAACGTTATAGTTCGGAGGAAATACTTCCGTGTCAAGGACAGAGGCGTCAAGCCACGATTCGGTTCCGATAACGACATCGGGCGTGGTGACCGAGATAAGACCAGAAAGATCGTCTGATTTGATTTTTATACGAGGGGCGTTCATAAAGTTCGTATTATTGTCACGAAGGAATAGAGATTCAGCAATCAAACTCAAGTAGGAGTTGAGACTTTCTCTACATATTCGCTACCAAAAATTACCCACTTTTTCTAGCGATGCACCACATGCCGGAGGCCATTGTTATAGAACTCCTCGTTTTGAGGGTTCAGGAATCGCTCCACTTCAGCAATCACTTTGTCGCCGTCCTTGAAATGCTTCCCTCTTATTTGGCCACACTGGAAGCGTCTCCGCCATTTAACCAAAGTGTCATAAACGGGGGCGTTGTCCCCGAACAACGCTCCCAGGTTGGAATGAATATCCTTGGCATTGCTTCCCTTCAAATGGAGAAAACAGATCACTGCATGTGCTTGGTACCGATGGGCGGTGCGATTTTTGTTACGACTTCCTAGCGGCGTTCCGAGCTACTATAGCATGCGATGTTTATACTGTGTGGAAACTAGAGGGACGCGCGCTCATGTTGATGCCTGTTTTGTTCCATTTTTTTCAATTCTTTGTGCCGATAATACGAACTTTATGAACGCCCCTTGTACTTCGACGCTTGTCGATAAGAACCGTATGGTTGTTTAGTGATGCGGCTCGTGTCACAGAACTGCTTTGTAATTGCTAGTGATAGCAATCCACAACGAATGCAGAGCTTTCGTCATACATGTACTACGCGTGTCGTGTGTTGTCCTATGGAAAGTTTATTAAATCTTAGTTTGTAAGGGAGGTCCTGTCCTTGGAAAAATCTAGTAGTTGGGTTTGTATGTAAGTCTTTATAACCTTGATTTGTTGTTTTCTCAGCGTCTAGCTTGAATCTAGAGATATTAAATAGCATGCCGGGAAAAGTAAAGCACGTGTAGACTGAAATCGTTTTAGTTTTCGACATTTAAGCTCTTTTTTATTTTTTATTTAAAAATAACACGTCTCTCAGAATTTTATGTGATCTTCCATCCGGTTTTAGGTTTAGAAAGGATTTGATTTCGACTGTAAAATTAAGAAATATTAGATAGGAGAGAGTGAAGAGTACGGACTGCGTTGTTTAGAAAGCACTGTTCGCAGTTACGAATGAAACATTAAAAAATATAAATCACTTGTTTTGCCCTAAGAATTTAGTTTCTTTAGTCTTCATTTGCTTATGAATAATACCAATCAGTAAAGTGTAAATTTAAAAGAAAATAGTCGGGGTCCCAGAAGCGTTTTTAAAGAATAAAACGCAATTAATCGGAGCCGTTTATTAGAATTTTCTGAAGGCAACTCTTTTTTCAGGTTTACTTTTTTTTCACATTTCACCAATGAAACTTATAGTGTTCGCATTGTCACGGAGCACTCATGTGTTCCAACATAACACACAAAACTAACATTAATTGTATTCCTGCATTTACGCGCTACTTAAATTGAGTAGTGTAGCTGCGACACAATTAATGCGTTAGTCATCGAAATATCTGCGATATGTTTTGACTGCGGCCTCAATGATGTTGCTGCATTAACGCGCACTGCTTTTCTTGCGAGTATTTAAGCCAAGTTAGAATGAGCTATGCTTCTGTGAAATGAGTTAAATACCATAATGCATAATATCCATATAACTTTAAATAAGAACGGGGTTTTAACTACGAAAATAGGGAGAAAAATATTTGTTTTACTATATATTTATTTTTTTGTTGTGTACTTACGCAGATTGAAAGTGTGAAAAGACAAATTATGTGACTACTGTTAATATTTCCGAGTTGGGTGCCATAAAGAGGCGGTAAGAAAATGGGACAGGAATATGCATATTACAAAAAAAAATTTTCCTATGAAACTATTTTTAACTCACAAAGAATGTAATCACTGCCTTAGAAATTCTAGAGCATCCGCTAGCTTTAGGTTCAACTAGAAGCACGTATAGTTTCTACGGATAGAGAATAGTTTTTCTGAAGACGAAAAAAAACAATCGGGGGTACATATGCAGTATAACTGAATTATAACGTGAGTGCTGTACTTTTTTAGAACGCTCTATACTCCTTTTTGTTTTGACATCAATGCTACCGTCACGGCTGTATTTTGTTTCCGGATAAAAGTGTTAAAAAATTGTCCAGAATGAAAAAAAAGTGTCAGGTGATCCATAGCTTACATCTCAAAATAGCTTACATGAATCGCATTTCAAGGTTTACACTACATTATTAAGCCAGCCTTCCCGATAAAACTGGCTAGAATACAAACAGTACAATTAAACGCGCATGCTGACATTCCAGCAAAAAAAAAAAAAAAAAACAATAACACCCCCCCCCCCCCTAAAAAAAATTATAACCAATTTTAATACATACATGGTTTGTGTAGATCGCGTCATCTTCTTTCGTTGTTTGTCCTTTGCTGTTCATTCTGGCCATTGTTTGTATTCCTGTTTTCGCAGAACAACGCCGACGGGACAAAGGAGCACTCGACCGCCTGCCTCTCCGCGAAGACGAGAAGATACTGACGGCTTACCGGCATGCATCAGGATGTTTATTCTACAGCGACATCCAACGCCAAACGAAATGTGAGCATCGAATGGCATCCGTGCTTGAACTGCAAATAATGTAAAACACAGTTAATCAATTTGACGCATACATTTTCTTGTTTTAGTTTTCTTTATTTCCATTCTCTCTCTACTCGGCGTATGTAGACAGTCAAGTTACCAGGTCATTCCCTTCAGTGGCGCGCGGAGCAAGCAAGCTGTTTTCATGATGTTTTTTCCTTATTCGCACGTGTGTCGTATTGCGGCGCGTTTCTTGCTTGTCCTTGGGCAAACCTGTACTGAGAGAGGATGTTTTTCTTCTCCCTCTCGTTTTGTCGGCGCCAGAAGCAAGACACGGGAATTATGCTCCGTTCTGTCGACGTAAAACCAGTTTTTGTATTTATTTATGTTACTTCAATATCTTCGAAGTATTTTCCTTCTCTATAAATCGGCTGCTTCAAATCGAAGACAGTACACTTTTTGATGTCCGCGAGCCCTTACGTTTCGCGAAATTCGCGAATCGAAAAGTTGGTAAAATTTAAGGGCACGCTAAAATTTTGGTACTTCAGGGTTTAAATGCGGGCGTCTGGAATTCACAAAGTTTAGTGGCCGCGATTATGTCCTCTGTGACGAATTCTCGAAACGTAGGGGCCGCAAACATAAAGGCTTTTACAGTATCTATTTTATTACCTGGAACGAAAATGTGGGCTGATTTCTTTAAGGAACTATTAGCGTTCACCTTGACAGCCCGTGAGTATACAGATGGATGCCCCTTTCTGGAGGTGCCTGCAATGTAGCTTGAATGCAAAAAAAAAATGAAAGACGCTTACAAATCTCTTGAATGTGAAATTAGAGCGCATCTCTTGAGGAGGAGCAGGGAGGGTACGCAGGGGAGGGTATGCTCCTTCTCCTCCTCCGTACCCCCTCCTCCTCCCCTCCTCCTCCTACTCCATCCCCTCCTCTCCTCTCCTTCTTCAATTCAGTTTTCTCGCTAAAATTAGCGTGGAAAATAACGTCACATGACTTGGTGTCACGTCACCTATGAACAAACTCAGTTTCTCCGCTAAATTTAGCTGGGAAAATTAACGCCACGTGAACTCAAGACCAATTCTATTCCCCGTAAAATTTAGAGGGGAAATTCCGTTTCTCCGCTAGATGTAGCGGGTAGATTCAGTTTCTCCGCTAGATTTAGCTGGAAAGTAGACGTCGCGTGACCTCAACATCAATTCAATTCAAATTTAGCGGGGAATTGAATTGTTGTTGAGATCACGTGGCGTCAATTTTCCCGCTAAATTTAGCGGAGAAACTGGGACGTCGAATAATGAAACGCGCGCAGTTACACCGACGGCAACGGCGACGAAAATCGGAAGCCGTATTTCTATGTATTGATCAAATCGTGACATACTGAATTGCTATGCACGAGAAATCGTAGGTTTTCGCGGCGCTAGTTTATTGGCATTGTGATTAATCATGTGTCACGTGGTCACGTGACGTCATGCTGTCCAGACATGCTGTAAAGCGATGTCACGTCACGTGGCCTCTTGACGTAAAGTGACGTAATCGCGTAACTTACTGCGTCAACTCGGTTTAAATTGAGAACGTCACTATATGCATTAGCTGTTGTTGACACCATAACGTCACATGACATTGCACCGGGTCACGTGACACCTTGATGTACTCGATTTTCATGAGCCTGAGTCGAGTGCTCGAATTAATTACGATCAGCATCGCCGAACATTCGGGGAATGGCTCGTGTTCAATCAGAGACGAGTATAGCCGAATTCTAACAATGTCTGAAGCTCCGCCTATGCTTCATGCTTTTTCCATCCCCGGAGATATGATTATGATGAATACTGACGGTATATAATTAGAGTCAGGTCACGTGACCGCTTGCTCTAATTTCGAGTTGAGGAGTGGAAAGTTGTCTCTTTCCGTTATTTTTTTTTTTTATGCGCCTGCCATTGCGCGGAGAGGAAAACTCTAATGTGTGTTGTTTTAGTAAGTTTTCATCGCCGGGTATTAATTCTTAGCGGTATTTAGTTAATGCAGTGGCGTCACTAGGGTCAGCGACACCCAAAGCAGTGTCCCACACACACACACACGCGCCCCCTTGTAAGGCCACGGAATTAAAGAACATTTTTTGTGGCGGCACGACCAATTTTACATGTAGATATCATTGAGACACAAAGACATATTCTCGTTGTTTCTAATCCACGAGAGATCGAACCAGCAGGTCCACTCAACATTTTTATTTTTTATGTGTTTTTTATATGTGACGTGCACTCAAATGAATCGCACGAAACGGAACTTTTTGTCTCGAAACCTCGTTTTCACTACGAGAAAAAATATGTTTCATGATTGCGCGACGGCCCCGCTCCCACCGCGGACTGCACTAGTTGCCAACTTTGCGGTCATGTGGAAGGCAGGCAAAGAATGGTACGTCAAAAATGTTTCCTGTTTCATGTTTAAATCAACTGCATGAAAATATTGTGTGTTTTATGAATTAAAAAAAATATAAAAAAATTTCTAACTTTAGACCAGGTGCAACAAACAGACTACGTTTCATGCCTTCTACCTCAATATGTATGGCATTAACGAGTTCGAAACTTACACATAATATAGGCCAGGGCATCTTAATTATTCGCGAAAAATATGAGCTTCCGGTAAAAATATAAACATAACAAAAAAAAATATTTTGGAAAAATACATTTTCAAAAAATACCCATATTGAAAAAACAAAATAAAAAAAAGCGGTCTCGATTTCTTTACAACTCTGGGGTAAAACTCTCCTTAGGCCAGGCAAAAAGAAAGTGCAAAAACATGTTGCATGATTTGCTTGGTACAAAAATTCTAACCGGTCAAAGTGGCTGTTGGAAAGCGTCTTGACTCCGGCGTTTTTCGTTTCTCCCAGCTGCTAACTTTTTTCTTTTTTTCTTCTAAAAAAAAAAGTAACTTTTTTTTTGTCACAAATAAGAAAATTTATGTGTTGTAGCTTTCTGTCAGAGAAGATATCTTTCCAGATTTTCTTTTGCTTGTGGCTGTCTACGGGCACTCATGAAAGTTTACGATGGGTGATTCCACGAGAGTTCAAACCTGTATGTAAAGTCAACATTTTTTTTTTCTTTTTTTTATAAGCGATGTTTACACAAATAAACCTCACGAAACTCAACTTTGTTTATCGAGAGAGCGTTTTCACTTCGAGAAAAAGAGATGCTTTAAGATTGCGCAATGGCCCTGCTCCTCCGCGGACTGCGATAGTTGCCAAATTTGCGGTCCTGTGGACGGCAGGCTAAAAGTGGTACGACAAAAATGCTTTCGTTTCTAATAATGCATCAAAGTTTAAGTCAACTGCATTGAATTATTTTCGATAAAATAAAAAAATATAGAAAAAATGCATAACTTAGACTAGGCGAAACAAACGCACTAACTTTGTGGCCTTCTACCCCAATATGTATGACGTTAACGAGTTTGAAAACTATACACAATATAGGCCAGGGCATCCAAAATATACTTACAAAATATGATTTTTCGGTAAAAATATAAACATTAAAAATATCATTTTAAACAACACATTAAAAAAAAACATAAAAAAAACGGTCTCTATTCTATTAGAACTTTGGGGTACAACTCTCCTTAGGCCAGGCAAAAAAAATACGTACAAAAACATTGCACGATTTGCTTGGTACAAAAGTTCTGACCGGTCAAAGTGGCGGTTGCGAAGCGTCTTCACTCCGGCGCTTTCGCTTCTCCCCGCCCTGGTCTCTCTTTGCACTCTTTGAAAAAGTTGATTTTTTTACCGCTCAATACAAGAAGTTCAGTCTGATAGTATGTATTTATACACGAAACACCACAAAAGTTAGCGATGCTTCTGTCGCTTAGAACGGGCACAGATAAAATTAAATTGTTGTTGGCCTTCCTGGCTGCCTTGCGAGTTCGAACCAATGTCAAGATGGCACATTCGCTATAATAAGATTTAAAAAGGTTTAATTGTAGTGAGCTCGGTTGCAGAAGTTCTTGCCACCAAGAGGACATGACCGCACTGCTCATCTTGAGTGCAGATCCCCACATGCCACGATTGAATGCCTGGCACACGTGGCAAAGTTTTCCACACGTCCATCTTCTGTCTACGAAACTGCTCGACGGCTGAAACAGGCGCATGAACCAGTGACACGTTCGTCAGCGTGCCTGTCAGCTGAGCAATCAATTCAGCTGCGGACTGGATGAGGTCGGTGTTTCCTGACCTCAAGTTGTGAAGAGAAGCGTGATGCTTGATGACCCCACCCACTCCGTCACAAGCGTTCTTCCCATGTCCTGTGGCAGAGAACAGCCATTTGGCGGATGTATAGTTGGCATGGCACAGCTCATGCAACTGAAACCTGTTCTTAAAATGGCTCGCTGCACCATCGCTAACGTAGGTTACGTGCGTGTAGACGGGCGATGTTTCCTCCAAGAGCTCGTGCACCTTTCCTATTGCATATAAGGCGTGCACTGAATCATGATGCAAGTCATCGCTAATAACGGCAAAGCTCTTAGTTGTCTTTCTTGTCGTGACGACGCAGGTAAAGATAGAAACTTGATTTTTGTGCCAATGGTAGGACTGTGTTTCATTCGGGAGGAGAACTGTCCAATTCTCTGCAAAATCATAATGCAGAACAATGCTTGCTCTCTGTTCACATTCCTTCGACTCATGAATAGCCGCGGCTTGAGTGCGACGTACATAATCATGAAAAATCACTTGGTCACCCATTTGCCGAGCTCTCTCACAAAGCTGGTTGGGGAAACTGTCTATTTGATTAGGTCGCTGCGTTCCCACAAAGCAAATGTGACCTCACCTACGTCGGCCACCCCAAACTATCCATGGTAAGGCCGTCACCCATTGGGCAGCGCTCACATTGACCCAAGAAACATTTTGTGGACGGCGAGCTGCAAAGGCAAAGCGTTTTCAAGCTTTCTAATGGTTTCTCGCTACCGGTTGTGTTTTCGAGTGCGGAAACACACATGTTGGCATCGGCGCAATAGGTGCAGACGCAGACTTCTTGTTGAAGGAGCGTGCAGAACCGATTTTGGGCGCAAAGTGTAGAACTTCGACAGACCAATTGAACTGCGAGGGTGAGCTTCGTGGAATGTTTGAAATGTTTTCCGTACTGAGCGTGTCATAAATCTCTTCGAGACATACTCTCTTTTGCAGTCGATGACAACAGACACAACGTCTTTTTTGTTCGGGCTCTGCCGCGAGCATCCCAGTTCATCTTTCGTGAAGTAGTCCAGTGCAACCTGCACATCTGACGGGCTCAATCTTGACCTCGTGTAGGGACCCGAAACTGACCACACCCCGTTCTTCTCGCGCCAATTTTGAGACTTCCCTAGCATGTATTTTGTGACAGCTGGAACTGCCTCCTGAAGTCGTTTCCTAGGCAGTTCAGGTGGAATGTAAGGTTAAGAGACGAAGACGCTGTTGGTAGGATGTTGAAACCTCATAAGCTTGTTTAAAATTCCTTAGCCAACCAGTGCATACGCCACATTCCTCCTCTGTCTGTCCAGGGGTACTGGTGCTTCCATATGCGGTACTTAAACTTGGGCGTATTTTGTCAACACTTCCTTTTCAATCTCTGCCTGTTTTTGTTTGTTTTTTTTCTCTCCATAAGATTTTCTGAGCCGTTTCTGAATGGAAGATGCTGGCTTCAACGGAGAAACTTTGGAAGGTTTGACATACCTGGTGAGGTCACTGACTGCTTCTTCTTCCTGAAGAAATGTCTCATCGGTTTCTTCAGGTGTGCCGGTAGATGAGGATATTAGCTCTTATTCCTGAAGAAGTGTCTCGTTCGTTTCTTCAGGTGTGCCGGCAAATGAAGATAGGAGCCGGCTTCAGGCGCCGAAAGCAGTGCTGGCAAACCTGGTCTGTATCCTTCAAATTACCGCATCCTGGTAGCAGCTTCCACAGTGATTCAACATCTAGGAGCTTGACACTGCGAACCTTTCTATTAGAATATATCTTCTTTTTGTGAACTGCTGAGGTAATCGGCGCAAAAAACTTGAGTGAGCTATGAGCTGCGTACATTGCGTGCACAACGGCGACGTCCGTCGCTTCTCCCGTTGCTTCGTCTGCGCCGCCAAACCGACTGAAACCCGAAGGTTTCGCAATGCTGTTGCGACCGAGGAGTTCCCCCGCTGACAACCAGCGCTGGAGGCCACGAACCTTGCAGAGTCAAAGCTCATGTTAAGTGAAGCTCCGCCTCTGTGCCTTTCCTGGGCACACGCGCACAAACACACAGCTGTCCAGATGATATCACTGCCGTGAAGACATCAATTCTGCCACCGCGCATTCTAAAAGAGTCTAGATGAACTGTTACAGTAATCCACCTTGATGCGCTCAGAGTTCAGTGGATTCTCCAAATTTTCTTCAAGGGGAAGCGTCGAAGAGCCGTCATCTTTAGGTAGCTGTTACGTTTTTAGACGCAAGGAAGGAAGCGCATGAACGTTCATGAGGGAGTCAGGCTGAAGACTGCTTGAGTCTCGTTTATTAGAACTGTAGATAATAAAGATCGACGCCTCAGGTAAAGGAGTAGGGTGCCCTTATGTTACGGCGGAGCCAAGGAGGCCCGCGGTAAACGCGAGCTCAAATATCTTACCTCCTCCTGACAGCGAGAGCGACCGCGAACCACGTATACCGCGCGACAAACGTAAACCTCCTCTTTGGCTCCGCCGTAACATAAGCGTCCCGTACCCTTGTACTCGAGGCGTCGTTCTTTTATTATCTACAGTTCGAATAAACGAGACATGCGAAATCAAGCGCGATCAAGTTCCAGAAGTCCGGCCTTGCCCAGACCACCCCCCCCCCCCTCCCCCACCCACACACCCTCCTTTTTTTCAAACACATGCTGCAGTGGTTCACCGAGTAGGAGCTCGTATTTCGCTTACGGCGCGCGCCGAAACAGGAATCATCGTTTGGTATTTGTATGTTCTTCACAAGTGCCCGGGGCAGCTACAAAACTGATGCGAACACAGAAGTGTGATATGCTGGTTCTCCACCAGAACCTTGCACGCATGAGCGTAAACTTTCATGAGTGCCCGTAGACAGCCACAAGCAAAAGAAAATCTCGAAAGATATCGTCTCTGACAGCAAGCTACAACACAAAATATTTTCTATTTTTGACAAAAAAATTGCACTTAAAAAAAAAAAGTTAGCAGCGGGGGGAAACGAAAAACGCCGGAGTCAAGACGCTTTGCAACCTCCACTTTGACCGGTTACAATTTTCGTACCAACTAAATGATGCAACATGTTTTTGCACTTTCTTTTTGCCTGGCCTAAAGAGAGTTGTACCCCAGAGTTTTAATGAAATCGAGACCAAGTTTTTTTATTTTGTTTTTTTTTCAATATAGGTATTATTTTGAAAATGTGTTTTTTCAAAATAAGTTTTTGTTAAGTTTATATTTTTATTGGAAGCTCATATTTTTCACGAATAATTAAGATGCCCTGGCCAATATTATGTGTAAGTTTCGAACTCGTAACGCCATACATATTGAGGTAGAAGGCCGAAACTTAGTCTGTTTGTTGCAACTGGTCTAAAGTTAGAATTTTTTTTTAATATTTTTTTAATTTATAAAACACACAATATTTGCATGCAGTTGATTTAATCACGAAACAGGAAACATTTTTGGCCGTACCATTCTTTGCCTGCCTTCCACATGACCGCAAAGTTGGCACCTAATGCAGTCCGCGGTGGGAGCGGGACCGTCGCGCAATCATGAAACATATTTTTTCTCGTAGTGAAAACGCGGTTTGAGACAAAAATTTCCGTTTCGTGCGATTCATTTGAGTGCACATCACATATAAAAACACCAGAAAAAATAAAATGGAATCACCCAGCAAGTTATCTCCAAGAATAAAAATATTGAAAGGGCTAAATTTGACGTATCGATCCGACATTGCATAGAACTGCGAGTGTATATGGGAATAAACATAAAAAGGAAGATCCTAATTGCATCCGAGTGACAGCCGAACATTGGCAGCC